>JAODLC010000065.1:2452876-2463249 GCA_026781145.1 Hippopotamyrus pictus | reverse complement strand
GACGCACATAGCTGAACATAGAGTCCACGTAACTACAACGTAGAAACCACGTGACTACAACGTAAAGGGCACGTACTGCATATGTATAGCCCCTACGTCAAAAGGGGTATGTATGTTTATGCCAACCAATAGCATAAATGCATTAAAGGTACCAACGTCTTTAGACGATCAAACTGGCCGTGTTAACATGCTGTTTTAAGACGTGTTAACGCGTCCGAACGTCTTAACACGGAAATAATGTACGTGTTAAGACGTTATTTGTTTGCGTGTTGACACGTACGTCAAAACATGCCGTGTTAACGCGGACGTCAAAGTAGACGTTATGTCCCAAATGGCCTTCCATAGGCACAGGGTGTGAGACGTCCCTTGTTCTGCCTGCCATCTGAGCCTGGCACAGCCTCCCTGTGACCAAAATTAACACGCCTATATGAGGAGGGACGCCCACGGGGAACGCCGAACACGCCGCCCCCCGGACTGCAGACGGACGCCCACGGGGAACGCCGAACGCGCCGCCCCCGGACTGCAGAGGGACTCCTGCGGGGAACGCCGAACGCGCCGCCCCCCGGGCTGCAGAGGGACTCCTACGGGGACGCCCTGACGGCAGTCACTCACACAGACAGACACACATTTGTATTGATATCTTTGTGGACACTCTGCATTCATTTCTATGGGAAAAACTCTAATCCCAACCATAATAACCTCAACCCCTCAACTTAACCACAAGTAAGCAAACAAAATACAAGATGTCTGGCATTTTTAATTTTTTGATTGCGGTCATGGAATTTTTTAAAAAATTGATTTTCCCCTTGTGGGGACCAAAAAAGTGGTCTCCACAATGTCACAATAACATGTTTTTATCACTCACACACACATACAGCTCAGAAAATGGCCGAAGGGAAATTAACTGAGATCACCGGGAAGATGAACTGCTGTTAGGCCCTTTGGGAGGAAACAGGAAATAATAAAATGTTAATGACAGCCTGCGGTGCGTCTGCTTCTGTGAGCAGCTCCGTGGCTCTGACAGGCTGCGGTGCGTCTGCGTCTGTGAGCAGCTCCGCGGTTCTGACAGGCTGCGGTGAGTCTGCATCTGTGAGCAGCTCCGCGGCTCTGACAGGCTGGTTTCCCGAGCCCCCTTTCAGTCCTTCTCAGCTAATGTGCATTATCACTTATATTGATAGTTAAGGGATTAAGTGTTAAATGTGTAAAGAGTTGCCTTTACTTTTAATGTTGGGCTTAATGATATGATTCTGCTCTCTAGTTTCCATGTTTTTCCCATTTTTTCAACAAAATCCAGGTGTAGCAGCACACCAATTTACGTATTAAACATTCATGAAGGGATACAGTGAAATATATTTTTACATTATTTCAAAATGGTTTTGAGAAGATACAGAGCAGGGCTAAGGTTTACAAATGCTCTATTAATTAGGTTAAAAGACTGATGACATTTTTTCCCATTACATTTCCAAACGTGTGACAGCTAAAACAGTCACGCATGCGGAAGAACATGAAAACTAACTGTGACCTTTATCACACTGTGAAGAAGCCAGTGATGCACGGCAGGCAGAGTCACGTGATATCCCTCACAGGAGGAGACTGATTTTATATGTCCGCTTTATTGGCACCGACTGGGCGGGGCATGAACGAGTAAAACACACTGGGAAGGAAGGGGAAGAGCAGTGAATATACTCAAATGACTACGGTCACCTGACCTTCCCTCGGGAGATGATCGGAGAGCCCCTTTGTCACACAAACTTATTAATAGCGCCATCTTATCCATCCATCCATCTCTCATCCGCTTGTCCAGTACAGTCTCACAGGGAGACTGGAGTTGATCCCAGGAAACACAGGGTGCAAGGCGAAGGGGCAGGATGCCAGCCATTACAGGACGCGCACACACACACAATTAATCCCAGACTGAGGGATATTTTAGAGACAGAAATTCAGCTAAACTGAACATCTGTGTACCATTGTGGGAGCCACACAAACTGTACTCCACTCTCCCGAAAGCTGGGACCTGACGAACAAAACCATCCACCAACGAATTTCACGCCAAATTTCACGCAGACTAAGAGCAGCTTCACTGCAGATGACCACGCCATGCGCTGCTATTCGGCACTGTCACTTAAACAAAGGCAGTTTTCCGTAGGACCAAAGAGGCCGGGCAGCGGGGGGGCTGTGAGATATCAGTGTCTGCACTCTCATCTGCTCCGCTTAATGGAGTATTACGGGAGAAATGGGGCAAGACAATCGGCCAGTTACAGTTTTATCGCAGGCTCCTGCATCTTCGATCTTCGTTTATATGCTCCGTTTACCGAATGGTTGCGCAGCTGCCTAATCGTAATACCTGTTATGAAGTCACCTTCCCCGGGGGGGGCTGCCTCCACCGGTCCAAGTATTAACTTTTAGACTGTCAATTTGAAAAGCAAAAATCACAAGGAACAATTTTAGGACTAAAAGGGCGTTTCATTAAAAGGGCCGAGGACTAAAAGATCACGTAATACCGGTGCAATTCAAAGCAGACCATCAGGCTGTTAAAAAAGTGAAAAGCGGAGAGTTTGACAAGATATTACGTTCAGCACAGCATTTGTATACAAATGAATCCAGCTCAGCAACTTAATTCGTTTGCCATTTCTGTTCAGAGCGCCTCAGAAGAAAACCCTGCTTCCTATGGCAGCAACATACCAAAAACGGTTTAATAATATGATCATTCCAACTCCAGGGTATCTATTTTTTTTTTTTTTTTTTTTTTTTTTTTTTTAATTATTTGTTTTAAAAAGGTGTGTGCTCCGTTTACCCAGTAATGGGTTTCTTAATTTCTGGTTGTTATTATTATTAGGCTGGATCTGTTGCTGTTATCGAGGGTAGCAACTGTTCGTTGGATGTTCAAACACTCTAATCTAATTTTACATGCCATGTAATTAAACCAGCCAAATTTCCCTACAGTTAGTAAGAAGCATAAGTAGCTGTTTTCAAAATGAAATTTAAAAGGTGCAATTTAATTTGAAGCACAAGCGTATATTAGGCCTATATGAAACAAGTCTGCGAGTGGCTGCCAAAAAAAAAACGACTGCAATAAAGCGAGATTCAGTCGGAAATATGCTTGCCTACATATTTCACACGTTTCTCCACGCTTACGCCTATTCTGGGGTTTGAGAGAAACTCGATCCAGCAGATGAGCGCCAGGCCATAATGAGTGCACGCTGGTGACCAAAAAGCAAACCCACTGCCTGTTGCCCATAACGAATCTCGCGGAGGTGACACACTACGAGACGGGACTCGCCCATCCATTGCGTTTCTACACACAAACAGCTGCGGATCGTTTGTGCTCGTCACGGCAGATGTGTAGTTTACGACATGACGGCATTTTGCAGACGACAGTGACATTTAACAGACCACCGCACTTCAACCCCCCCACAGGTGAGCAGAGCAGAAGCACCACCCGACATGTCCCCTTGTTTGACACGGTTCCCCTCCAGTCCCCCTGCATTTAATGTTAGCGTATTTCTTTCTGAGTGGCGCTTCCATCATTTTAAAACAGAAATAGAAGCGTTATAGAATACAGGAACCCTTCTTCATACTCGCTCCCTCCTAACTCCTACTTGTGATGTTTTCCCAACAAGAAAGCACTACAGTTCCCGACACAATTATTATTCATGGCAGATGTGTGACGTGTAATCGTAATACCGCCCAAAATGTTATGTAAAATAGATTTAGAATAAAAACCAATTACAGGGTGACTCGGATTGGTACTAAAATATAGTACCTCCAACTAATCTCAGCTTATTTAATATTAGGCGCAGCAGATATGATGTGCAGTGTTATCAACCCCGCCGGGTGCAGTGTCGGGCAAGGGAATGAAATTTCCGACTGACAGCTAAATGGCGAATACTTCTATATAACTATTTTTAAGCAAGTTCCTCAGTTCCTTTTTTAACAACCGATAAGATAGACTATTTTATTATCTACAAAAGAAAGAACATAAAAACAAGGCCTAATAGTTACCATGGCTTCCTGGACATCAGGCCCCCCCACGGCCCCACGATAAATTCTGCCGAGCGGCCTGGGGGGGGGGGTTGTGTTTCCGTGATAACTTTTGCCCAGCGGTATACTTCGCTGACCGGGGGAACGGGTCGCGGACGATAAATTTTGCCGGCCCACATACCCAACGGCCCATGGGAAATGCCCGGTATGCCAGATGGCTAGTCCAGGCCTCAGTGGACAGGGAGCTCAGCTTCAATCAGAAATATAAAAATATATGTTTCAGAGGTATTAAATTACCCATCAAAGTAAGTCGCTTTTACTTATAACCAGGTCATCAACGATTTCCAGTCAACCTTCCACTTGCAACAATTTTACATCATCGAGGATTTTACTCAGTCGTTACAGACCTACTAACCTATTTCAAACGGCAAAGTAAATGTTAAGAATTTTTTTCCACTGTTCACTGTATTTTTGTTAATGAGTACATATTTCGACCTTCGCATATCTGAGTCATATACTGTCATGTTGAGGGCTAGAGGACCGTGACAAGTTTCATATCTAAGTTTAATGGTGCAGACCATCTCTGACAGCTTACCATCGAAACGTGTAATATAGTTCCCAGTAGAATTCCCCGACCGCATCCCCCAAATCCCTAAAACAAATTGAGGACATGCTGAATGGATAGGAGACTGGCAGCTCTGCGTTTCTGGTCCCGAAGTGAATCCGTAATCATATTATATTTGCAGCAGTGTACCATCAGGGACACGGTCTGCCTCTCATTACACACATCGGTGGATTTCACGGAGGACGGCGTCGCACTCAGAGGTATACAGGTCCTCGTCACACTCACTTACAGTCAGTGGCCGACCGCTCGTTCTTGCGATTAAGAAAATAACTAACCATCATACTTGGAAGCAGACAGAAACGTGATTGTTAAAATTCAGGTATAGCCTAATATATTTAGCACTTATAGTGAAGAGTACTTGCTAGAGACAGCTAAAAGGTACGTTTTTAAATGGAATCACATTTGGTGTGTGGATAAATTATGGCAATTATAAAATTGCTTTGCCAATACCAAGACAGGCTAAAATACTCTGAAAGATTTTCTATTATTTTTCTTATTTAATGTCATGAAAGATTATGTGAATAATCAAATATTTGATTCCATTTGTCGCTGCGGACTCGATTAAGGTTATAATTTTGTTTAATTATACTGGGGCTTCATAGAGCGAACTTATAATTGCTTTTTCTCAGAATCACCCATCTTCCACCAACAGTACAGGCGAGTCGTGCAGTTAGAAAATAAATTTTTCAGTGGGAAGTCCGTGGAGAGCAAACAGACCTCACACAGCTCGCGGAGAGGAAGGTAAGGCGGCGAGAGTAGCGGCATCCTGCGGGTAACGGAGCGCTGCGTCGCTTCGTATGCTCGGGGCCTCCCGCTTCCATCGCTATGGCAACATAACCGTGCACATAAAAACCCAGTAACGCAAGAAAACCTCCTTTCAGTGTCAGGTGCGTTTCAGGCCCTGACAAAACTGCTTTCGGTAAGGAATATGAGTGGAAAAATGACATTCCTGAATAAATGTTAACCATGTATGGATCCATACAGAGATTTCCTCAAAACTATTTCATCTTAAAGCTTCCGAGTTTCTGTGAAGTATGAACTGATTTAAAAGTTGTCATAATTCGCCTGCATAATGTTGCATTAACATAGTAAGTCGTACAGAGTTTAAGACGGTCCATAAGGGAAGTCACTGTGCCCCCCCCCCCCCCCCCCCAAAAAGGAGGTGATTGGTATGGGCAATTACAGGCGCAATCCTGACACGTTATATACAGAGAGGCCAAATAACTTTAAATCTTAAGACGTAAATCCGACACCACATGGTAAAGGAGAACAAACCTACTTATATGACATATTTCGTTCCATCCGTTTCTTGAACGAACGTTGGTTGTGGCAACAAACATAACATTGTTGGTTAAAATTGAGTGTGGGGGTCAAACAACGTACAAAGAAAACTCTGCTGCAGCAGTTTGCAAACAGGTGGACAAAACTTACCAGCACTTTGGTCACGTGATTCCGGGGACTAATGTGACACAACACCTGTTAAACGTGTATAGGCGATCATGTAAAGTGGTCCTCTGTGAGGTGCGATGAGCCTCCGCTGCTGTAGGTGGCAGCAGTACGGATAATGCCTCTGCATGGAGACGGGCCGGATGTGTTAGCATTTAGCTATTCCATAAACCGGAAGTAACTGATGTTCTGCAAGCCTTCGTTCGAGTTTGAATCAGTCTTGGAAATAGTTGGGGTATGTTCCGTTTTCATTTACTTATTTTTAACGTTGTGTATTTTCACACAGTGTAGTTAAGTGTTTGTGCCAAGATTTGATAGGCATTTTTGCCCGTTTTATTAGCGAGTTGGCACGGAGGCCATTTTAAAAACTACACGTTTCCCTGAGGCCGTGATTCTCGTCAGTAACTAATGTTAAACTAGTTATTTTAGCCTTCAGTTTTAAGCACTGGCCATTCGCGTGCACTGTCGCGAAAGGCGACAAACCTTTGATAGTCATACTTCAAGTTTAGTTATATATTTTTAATCAGTTATTCATAGCCTATGCCGCTTAGGAAAAGTCTATTCTTTGTACTCCGTTCGGGTGAAATTCCATTAATCGGTATTTCTGAAATGTAATTTAATGTAGAACAAATTAAT
Organism: Hippopotamyrus pictus; assembly: GCA_026781145.1. Taxonomy (NCBI): domain Eukaryota; kingdom Metazoa; phylum Chordata; class Actinopteri; order Osteoglossiformes; family Mormyridae; genus Hippopotamyrus; species Hippopotamyrus pictus. The sequence continues at coordinate 2,456,561 of JAODLC010000065.1, read as the reverse complement.
TTTTAAAAACCACTTAATCTCGCATATGCACCTCGGAGTGACGCTTTCGGTTTTTCAGGCCGTGCCGCCGTTAACGTACTGGTGTGTTACACGTTGTGTGCGCTCCTTTATTTTCAGGGGCTCGTCTGAAGATGACTGACCGCTACAACATCCACAGCCAGCTGGAGCATTTGCAGTCCAAGTACATCGGGACTGGACACGCCGACACCACCAAGTGGGAATGGCTGGTCAATCAGCACCGGGACTCCTACTGCTCCTACATGGGTCACTTCGACCTGCTGACCTACTTTTCCATCGCCGAGAACGAAAGCAAGGCGCGGGTGCGTTTCAACCTCATGGAGAAGATGCTACAGCCGTGCGGCCCGCCGGCCGATAAGCCCGACGACGCGTAGCCAGACAGGGGACCCGAGCCGAGGCTGTGCGCTGGTGGAGAGAAGGAAATGCGGATCGTTTACCTACTTTTGGACAGTGTCAGTTTTTTTTTACATTAATTATACAGCTTTCAGGATGTCTGTTGCAGTAAATTTGCATATTAAACTTCGCTACACGTCTTAAGTTCGTACCTTTAATTAAACCTGGTTTAAATGGAGCAGACATTATGGATACTACCAGCAGGGGATGTTTCCTTAAGGGTAACATTGGCTCTTGCTGCAGTGAAATACTGGTGCATTGTGTTGCTGGGGTTTGAAAAACATTCTGTCCATTTAAAGGGGCAGGGTGTCTGCATCTCTGTTTTGCTGAACAAGCAGACTCGATTTGGCAGTGAAATAGAAAGAGGTCACTATTTACACGTGAGGCTTGATTAGTGATCCGTTGCCTTGGAAATCAGCAGCGTGGAAGTCGTGACAGATTGCAGCGTGAGGGATAAGCCGCAGTGACCTTGAATGGTCTGAAATTTGCAGGGAGCTAAGCTGAATGAGCCAAAAAGCATAATTTTCACATTAAATTGGAGGGAAAACAGCAGCCTGTCAGACAGCGCAATACTTGCTGGAAGAACTGTGCACCTTTGCTAGTTTAGCAGTTTCCCATTTCAATGATAATTATGAAAGATTTATTGCCCTCATTTTTTCCTCTGGCCAAATGCCACATATTAGCTTTCCACAATTTTGAATGACTAGAAATACATTAGATAAGCTAAATATGTTCCAACCTTAACTGCAACAAACCCATATGAACTTCATACACAGATCAACTGAATAAACATCTAATTTAATACAGAATATTGCATTGGTTTCCATGCTGAGGGAATACATACAATATAGTATGCTCTGTGCTCTGAATGCAGATCTGGCTTAGTGATTACGGCTGTGTGGAATCAGTGTTTGGCTGCTCGTTCCGCTCTGCGCCTGCAGGCGAGCAGCGGTGCACAGCCGTGTTATAAACGGGAAAATGTGTCGATAGAGCAGGACACGAGGCTGGCGCAATGGTGCTGTGCCCCACTCTGACTGGGCGTCAGTCCCACGGGCTCCCAACTGAAGTCAGAAACAAACCGAAAGTGAAACAGCTTGCAGAGTCCAAACTGAGCTGCGATCTCTGGGGTCATGGTCCGGGGGGGGGGGGCGGCTATGACAGTTTTAGGCCCTGTATGTTGGCACGCATGTTCAGGAGCTCCTTCTCCTGCCTGGCCTTCTCCTGCTTGAAGGCCATCTTGTTGGCTTTCTTCTCAGTCCTCCTCTCCTGTGAGATGGAAAATCAATGTCACTAAGACTCACGAAACGATTTGTTCGTGTTAAAATGCAGTAAAAAGAAAATAATCTACAGTGGCTCTCAAAATGCTTGACCTACATCTTAAAATGTGCATGACTGGGGGAAAAAAGCAAAACCCACATAATTAAGCATCTCTGTATGAGAACGTTTAATGGGGGTTATTGGTTTGTCTACCAAGATGCAACTGAACTACTTTGATTGATCTCCTTGACAGTTCTGGTTGGGTGTGATCAGATAAGCCGTGGTATTGGGCTGAGAATGTTACAAATAATGTCTATATGCCGCGGCTGCGTCACCGCCCATCGCTGGGTTCCTGAGACTCATGGCAGGCTCACCTTGCGCTCGTCTTTGATGGCCTGTTTCCTGGCCTTCCTCTCCTCCTTGCTCTCCTCCTTACTCCGGGGCTGCGTGGATGCGCGGGGCAGGTCCGAATCGTTGATCCTCTCCATGCGCTCCACCTGCTTGGCTGTCAGGCCCCTCTCTGGGAGGACGTCCAGCGGGATGCCAGTCTTCTGGGACACTCGAATGGGCTTGGGCTGAAACGTGAAGGCCGGTGGTCAGGGCCCAGTATCCTCCAACCGGCACCCGATCGGACAGCTTGTCCGAGGCCCAGGCATCCACTCCGAGACCCACCCTCCCTTCACAGCAGCTAAATAAGAAGCGACCCATCAACCAGTTCAACCAGTTGAAACTCGATCAATACAGGCCTCTGGATAGCTCAGTAAAAAATACAGTACATCTCACCTTCGGTGGGTCACTGATGATCTTTGGATGATTATACAAGTTTGAGTATGTACCTGTGAAGAACATAAAACAAAAATCATGCAAAATGTTCACCTATGATAAGGATTAACCAGTAGATTTTAACTTCTCTATCATTACGTTGACTGGCCTGGACAAACAGCAAACGCAACACACCTCGCAAGGGAGAGACAAATCAAGAGTAGATGGGCATTTCCAGAAGCTTCCAGAGACTATTATGGGACCTTTCACAAGATGGAGCTCAGCATGTGGGATTAAGAGGGTTTGGGATCTTGCCCATATCCAGAAGGTCTAAATGGAGTTTGATCGATGGTTAATTACCCATAAGGTAATATATGATTTAATATTGATATGCCTAACATTTTAAATATGGATATTAATTAAGACATTGGAGGTAAAGCAGAGGCATTTAAAGATCTGGAAGACAACGAAGGGTAAACGTGCCAGTTTAACAGGTAAAGGTCAGTTAGTCGCCCACTTTTTTAAAGACCCCAAAGCACCCAGTGTTTACCACCATCCAGCAACTCCCCCTTCTGGCCACAAATGGTCACTACACTAAATAGACGTTCCTTGTTTAGGAGAAGCTGTAGCAGCATGTTCTGCTAACCATCTAGTCAGCTACGACTTTCCAGTTCAACTTGCTAGCTATTTATGTAGTGCAGAGTCTACAAGCAGCACTGTCAGGCTTGGTTACTGAGTCTCCGGGGTCGATGACAGACTGTCGGGAGGGGAGAGAAAAGCTGCTCACTAAGGATCGACTCGCAGTCCCATTTCTCTGACGGCTTCTCCACCACCAGGGTCTCCATCTCCTCCTCTTCCTCACGCTCTTCCTCCTCAGCGACCAGCGGGAGTCCTCTTGGGCCCAAGTCATCAGGCTTCTGGTATCTGTAGGTTACACCGGAAGCACAGTCACACATTGCAGAGTCGGGTTCGGGTGGGTCTTTCCGGAAGGCCAGAGGCATGTCAGAAGCCTTAAATGTAAGGGCAGGATTCCTGCACCCTGCAAAAACAGGCTTTCAGGGCGTGTTTGCAAAGCAACTGCTTTTATGCATTTGTTTTTTCATGCGCTCTGTCTTTGATGCTGGTATTTCTTATCTTTTACAGTATTTCTGTGTTACTGAACAAAGATATTTAGCCCCACAGGAATCCAAAAAATTCTCATGTTATCTAAATAAAATAGCTAAAATACTTGCCGCCCCCCCCCCCCCCCCCCTTC
>JAODLC010000065.1:2442327-2452776 GCA_026781145.1 Hippopotamyrus pictus | reverse complement strand
TGCCCCCCCCCCCCCCCCCCCCCTTACTCCTTCTCCTTCTGCCTGTAGTAGTCGTCGATGACCTCCCCCAGACGCACACTGTCGGGGGCAATGAAGCCCTCCAGCTCCGCGTTGTCCAGTGCGCCAATCTCGTCATCGTCGAACTGCTCATAAAACTGCAGGGGGGAGAGGAGTGCTGAGGGAGTGGGCAAGCCATGGCTGTGGGGGGGGGGGTTGTGTTGAGATACCCTGCGATGCAGTTCAGCACAGGCTGGGGGGCAGGGGGCCTGCATTTAACAGCCCTGAGAGACATCAGCACAGCTGACCGTATGTGGCCGCAAACTGCATTCAAATCATTAAACTGCATTTCAAGCCAAATGGCCAAATTGCAAAGGATGCTGGGAAGTTTTAATTAAACTACAGAATGAGCCAGAGGCAGCTCCAGTTAAAACAGTGGCCAGAAGTGGGAGAAAAATTAAAAAATCTGACTTCTGTGGTGAAGTCAGAGCAGCCAGAGAGGCCGAGTCAGAGCGGCCAGAGCGGAGACCGAACGAGTCAGAGCGGCCAGAGCGGAGACCGAACGAGTCAGAGCGGCCAGAGCAGCGACTGGCCTAGTGAGTGAGGCCAGAGTGGCCAGAGCGGCGATCGAGCGAGTCTGAGTGGCTAAAGTTGTGGCTGGGTGAGTCAAAGCAGCAGAGTCAGAGCAGCCAAAGCGATGACAGAGGGAGTCAGAGTGGCAACAAGGAAACTCACCTTCTCGAAGCGATCATCCAGCAGGGTGAGCTGCTCGTTGCGCCGCATGACAGATGACGTGATGGAGTATTCAGTGAAGCGGCTCTTCGTCTCCTCATCCATGAAGAGTAGCTCCCGGGGGGGCAGATCCCCATCCTCTGAGAGGGGCCCATCCGAACCGTACTCTTCCTCCCGCTCTTCATCAGGGTCCTCATCATCCGTATCTTCCCACTCATCATCATCATCATCATCGCCACAGCTGCAAAAACAGTGGGAGGGGACACTACTGTCACACAGACATCAGACTGGAAGGGTGGCAGGTGCCATTTAAGCACCTCAGAGTTACAGTCAGTGGCTGGTAGAGAGGTTTTGGGCTGAAATACACACGCTGCATCTTCATCGCCCCCGACGTCATTGGCCCGGACAACGAAGTCGTCCTCTAGCTGGTTTTCAGGGTCTTCAAAGTCAAAGTCCTCGTCCATCGCGGCCACGATGTCAGGATCCATATCTAGCCGTGGCCCTGGAGATGCAACCAGATGGGAGCCAATCAGAAAAGAGCTGGGGGGCGGGGCCAGAGATTACCTCACAGTCAAACCAGTCAGCAGGAAGAGGAATATGCACTTATAAGTTATATCAAAGGTAATGTCCTACATGTGAAACGGCTTAAAATTTTTAACTTTTTAGATATTCTATTGGAAAGGAAAATGTCATTTATGAAATGTGCTTAATGAAAAATGCATAGCCTCCCAGGCTAACTAGAATTAGCTGCTGCAATGATATACAACCCCCCCCCCCCCCAAAGGACAGTAAAACCTTAATTATCCCCCATCCAGCCTCAGTGATTCTCATAAGTGAACCACCAAATTCATACTCGCACTTTCAATTTACCGACTTCTCTAAGAAGCATAAACCTTGGCATATATAAAGGTGTCTACTAAATTAAATATTAACCTTTTAATTAAATACCATATGTAATAAAATATGAACATGCAGGAATGAATCTGTACTGCATCAGTGTGAGACTGACAGAACTGCATCACCTGCATGTCACGAGCGCTAGGTGAGCCTGCCATGAGTCTCAGGAACCCAGCGATGGGCGGTGATGCAGCCGCGGCATATAGACATTATTTGTAACATTCTCAGCCCAATAATAAGGCATTTCTGATCACACCCAACCTGCAACAGTCACTCAAATAAGTTTAAGAGGGTACATCTGCTATGTTCTGCTCAGACTGTGGTGAAATTAGTCCAAAACGCCACCAAATACCCATTTTAGCTGGAACAACAAACATATAAAGACTAAAGAATAAGACACCAGCGCACTGGGGAGTTCCTGGTTTCACCCAATGACAATTAACAGCTTGTGACATTTCTACTAGCCCTCACTTCACACTGTCACCAGTAAATGGCGCTACACCTGGGGCCTCACCTGATACAGGGGCTGCTTTGTTCAACAATCCCACCTCCTCTTCAAACTCAGAGGCAAACACAGAGGACGGCAGACTGATGGAGACAGCCTGTTGAAGGAGACCACCATTAGAAAAGGAAAACTCACTCTAGGTGAATTTCCAAGCTTTCTATCAGGAAAGCACGGTAAAGTGCAGCTAACATTCCCTATTCTATAACAATATTTACTCTACAGTATTCCATTGAAATATTTATACATTTTAAACATATACAACATGATCTTGAAAGCTATCGTCCACCACACCGGGTCTGTCAAGGTGAAGAGGGTATGTCCAGATCTGCGTGGCCTTACAGGGAGAGCAGAGGCTTCCTCACTGACGCGCCCGTCCTCTGTGATGATGAGTTTAGGGTCCCGTTGATGAGCGCCTGACTCCACGAGCTCCCCGGGACAGGAGGGCTCTTTGAGGTGCTGCAGGTAGTCATAGTCATCGTCGAAGAAGACCCCAAACTGCCTCTGCTCCGCCTGTCTCTTCTCAACCTCAGCCTAGAGTAAAAAGGTGCGCTTATATATATATATAACTGCTTATCCAGTACTTGGTGATTGAGAGCCTAGAGTCTATCCCAGGAGTACAGGGTACCTGAGACTGGATGGATGGATGGATGATTGGCAGCCTTACCTTGCTGGCTGGCAGTAACACACGCTGAGGAGCGGTCTCGTCAGCCGCCAAGGGGTCCCGCTGGCTTCTGTGCACCAGGTGAAACGTTACAGCCTTCTTCTTATCAATAAAAGCCTTCCTCTTTCTGTGCGGCTAAGACATGGCAACACAAGTAAACAAGTGGACGACATTAAGAAACGCACTGCAATATTGATACATTAGTACCAATCCGGGTGTTAAACTGTTAGAAAAATTAAATACACTCTGGTTATTTAGCGATCAGCACTGACAACATGAAATAGTTATTAAAACAATAAAGTTCAAATGAATAGACCACGGTTAATTCGTTCTGTCTAACCCTACACCGATCTACGTGAAGTGTAAGTGTCCATGTAAGTGTTTATACAGACTATATCCTGTATAATGCGAGTGATTCCGTTTCTGTAAGTATACATGAGATCACGGTGCATTTGCCACTCCGGTGTACAAAAACAGCACTTACCATGTTCGGATTCTAGCTGATTCCAAGTGACTTCAAATAAATACAGAGTTAGTATTTTACACTTGGTTCCACAATTCCTTTCGTCAGCACCACAAAAGAAAAGTAAAAATGTTTTCGGCGACGTAAAATCTTCACGTGTTATTTGTCACCACCGCCATGACAGGAAAGACAGTCTAGCAGCACACAAGGAGGATAAATAGTATTTGAAAAATAACATTACAAAATGAGTTTTTAAAAAGCAAATTTAATATAGATAGCAATTAAAATATATTCGTCCGTATCTCGCAAAAAGGCGACAACACATGTATACGAAAAATGGAGATATTTATTGAATGCACCCCTATGCAGTTGGTTCGTTCCATCAGATCGTGCTTGTAGAGACCAGAGGAGGCGGCAGCGACCTCACCTCTCATTGGTCCACACGACACACGAGGACAAGAACCAGCCAATTACCGTTTAAAGCGCTGGTTATTTCTTGACTAAAACGAGCCCGTACTCTTTAATTGATAATTCGTTTTTATGACCTTCGCTTGGATGCAGTTTAATGATGGACGTATGAAACGGATTTATGTATTATTACTCACAATAAGCGATCGTGGTATTGATACTGTGACATATTAGTCCATAGTTTGAGCTAACTTTTGAAAGACACATAATATTGATTTAGGTGTTAACCTAAATGAGTGATTTGTGTAGGACCGCGTGGCCTAATGGATAAGGCGTCTGACTTCGGATCAGAAGATTGAGGGTTCGAGTCCCTTCGTGGTCGGCTTTGAGAGCTGTGAGTGGCTCACAGGTTAATATTACGTGTTTGTGGCCAGAAAGTCGCCAGTTTCAGTCCATTCTTCAGCAGTCTGATTTCGCGGTTGAGCCCCTGAGCGGGGTGTTTAACCTCTAGGGCTGGGATCACTAGCCTTTTTGAAACTGAGAGCTGCTTCACGGGTACTGAGCCATGCGAAGGGCTACCAGTTTGAAACGCCTTCCTAAATTTATCTAAACTTTATGTATAATAAACATGTTTTAAATGCTTTTTTAGATATTGTCATTTTAGAACAGGTCCACGGGCGACTCGTGGTCCTGGGGGGCATCCTGGTGCCCGCAGACACCATGTTGGTGACCCCTACTCTAGGGACTTTCTGGACATGCTTTCTTGAAAACGGCCGTCACTTTGCCTAAAACCAGCTGTTAAGTGAATAATACGTACTTTTAACTTAAACAATTTTAGTTTTTTTAAATTCCTAATAATCTAAATGAATTTCTGTTTTTAATATAGCGTAACCAAATAATTAATTTTAAAAGTAAACAGAATTTACCATAAAAAAATATTTTGTGATTAATTTAAAAAGTGAAATGATGAAACTTATGTTAGTGTGCATATTTCATTGCTAATTATTGATCAAAGCTAGCATATGGTTTAAGAATGTTCACTCTAGTTTAACACTGGTTTCCCTCTTGTGTCCTTGTGCAATAGTTATAACACATAGTTGTATATAGATGGGTGACACTGAAATACCTAGATGTCAATCACAAATGCTCAGGAGTCTATTAACCTTAAGATCACTTGTTTAGTAACCTCTACACTGAAACAGTCCCTGTTCCATCTATCAATTTTCTCTGCCCCCTTGTAATATTCAGGGTTGCAGTGGGTCCAGAACTTATGGAAACTATGGCTCAAAGCAGGGAATAACCCACGATGGGGTGTCAACCCACCACAGGGCGCACGCGCGCACGCACGTACACACACACACGGCTGGCAGTAAACACGCTTCACAGTCTCCATGGTGACAGCGGAACATAAGCGTCAAAGGCTGCGGATCAGAGCCACACTCACACCAGTCACTCACACTCACCGACGGGCAATTTGGAAACTCCAGTTAACCTCAGCATGTTTTTGGACTGTGGCGGGAAACTGGACTATCTGGAGAAAACCCAGTCCCACTTCTTTCCAATAAGTTTTTTTTTTCCACGGAAACGCAAACACTGGTACGCACAGGTTAGAACTTGATACTAAATGATGTGTATCTGGATATAAAGGTGGGTCAGCAGGACTTATGCCATTAGCCTGTGGCTATTATGGATTAGATGAGAGCAAAAGCAGGAGGTGAGAGGTATTCCAATCATATTAGCTTTAAAAGAAACAACTTGAACAGCAAACGCATTAAAAAGAATTATCCTCCGGACAGGGGCCTGTGTGTTGTACTGTGTATTTTGAATTTACATGAGTTTATTGGGCAAGAATTTAACTTCCTTTTGAAACAGGAAATGGAATCTTAAGCTACAGAAGGTGAATGACAGAAAGGGTTCAGCGTCAGTAATGGAAGGCAGAGGGTGGTAAGAGACAGACACACCAGTCACCATTTAAAACACGATTAGGGAGCTTTAATTATCTATAGTCGTGCAATTCATACTGATCTCCAAAGAACTGCCCCACCCTGACCACAGAAGCACCTTGTCGTTAGGTTTCCCACCCGCCAAAATCCAGGAAGCAGAACACGGACGTAATCGGCATGGCTGTTCCCCAGGTTCGCTCCGGCGAGGCCCACGGCAGGATGGCTGGCAGTAAACACGCTTCACAGTCGCCATGGTGACAGCGGAACATAAGCGTCAAAGGCTGCGGATCAGAGCCACACCTGCGAGTTCACTGCGAGGGTGCGATGGTGAAAATCCCTCCTAATGCACCAAATCCTAAACAGCAGGAACCTCTATTTAAGCAGAGTTGTCCTCCAAGTGCTCATTTCACCTTAAACTGCAAGTAAATCTCACAAACACAGGCAATGATATTCAGCGTATCCAGCACCACCTTCCGGTCACCCTGATTACAGGAGTCACACTGGAGGCTGTTCACGGCAATTCACCGGCTCGAAATCACATTTCCACTCCACAGCGGTGGACAGACTGCACTTTGCGGTTCAGCTGTGAACTTTAAGCCCCAATAGTCTGATAGTCACTTCTGACTCAGTGGGATTTATGGGTAAAAAGTTCAGTTGTAGTGGAGGAAATGGCTGTCAAGAGACGCCTGTTCAGCCAGTGCCTGAATTTCCAGAATCTGAACCGGGCTGCAGGCACAGATAGGAGGCGCTCCTGAGCGGTGCACAGCGTGTAGCAGAGGACACACCTAAGGGGGGCTTTAAAAACGATAAACGATCTTAAAACAAAGGACATCATGTAAAGCAATCAACGTATATATATTAAAAAAAACAAAAAGTGAAATGTTTCATCCGAACGTGTCGTTTATATACATACTGTACAGGAAGTTCTATATCTGAAAAGAATAACTTAGACAATTTATAGCAGGATTAAAAATAGCACATTCGAATGCAGAAGTTTAATTGACAGGAATACAGAGGCTCTCTTGTGGCCTAAATATGTAAAAACACTTTTATGGCCTCTATGGGTAACCAATAAGACGGCAGAACCCCACATTGCCCAGCCAAGGCACCTTAAAGCACGTGACGTTTCCCTCTGCTGGTCGGAGGAGCGCATTGATCTCGGGAGTCTGATAGCCCTCATTCACGTTACTCCTTAAGACTAGACTGTGCACTGCACCCCCCCCAACTTTCCACGGAAAACAAATCACAACACAGACTCCACATAGTAACCCCGAGATCTCAAATGATTTATGTAAATAGATGAAGTGGATCTGGTATTCGGTACTCACAACCTAGACATCACAGGTGCTGTACTGTGACCTTATAAAATCCTACAGATATCGTACTAAATAAATACTCATTTTATGAGGCACTGAGCAAATCTAGTTTCAATCTCATCTTAAGGTACATTCCAGTCATGTGACTGTACCACCACAATAAGCCAAAGGGAAAGGTAGAGAATCTACCTCCCCAAACCATGGGTGTGTCTTGGGATCTGTGCCAATCTAACGGTGTTTATAAGTGGGCAGCCGTGGGATATTTTTCTCAACAGGGCGCCCCCCCCCCTCTTAGAACCCTAAATATCTAACCCTGAATGCCATCCAAAGGAGCAGCGCTGAAATCCGTCTGTGGCTGTTTGTTTGTGAACAGGGTCTCAAAGTCATCGGTGTCTAGTGTTACGCTGGACGTCGTCGCAGTGCAGAACGTGAAAGGACCGGCAGCACGAGTGTGTTCTAAAGCGAGCAGCACTGCGGTCCCGCCCTGGCAGCGCCAGTGTGTTCAGCCTGCAGGCGTTTGTCTGTCTGTCTGCCTTCACTGAGCACCGAACACGATCCTGTCCATCCCATACTTGAGGCTCCAGTTCTGGCCGTTGGAGTCGGAGTGGTACACCCTGTAACCAGGGGAACCGAAAGCAGAGTCCACAGCGGAGCGTGGTCAGTCCGTCTGTAAGGGGATCCCTGGGCTGCAGGGCCCCTCCCAGCCACCAGGTGGCAGAAACACTGTATAAAGGGGACATGCAGAGGGATTCCCAGCCACCCAGGGCAGCGCAAATGTCAGGGCCGGTGAAACCTGCCAATGAAACAGGAAGTTAGGATCCTGATCAGTCACATGCATGTGTCCAGGTCACATAAAAAATAATTCAGGCTCAGTGTTTCATCCTCTCTTCATTGGTCAAACAGCGGGTACCTTGTGAAATGCTTGCTCTCCTCGTGTACCTCCATCTCTTTGCTTTTGAACTCGTTCAGCTCTTTGCGGATAGCAGCCTGAGAGATGCAAAGAGAAGGATTTACATGAAACCAGTCTCAGCTGGGCTGGCACACTTACAGGGTTGTATGTTTACACTTATGATAAACTTTTGTCCAAAGTGACGTAAATTGAGGAAAGTCCCTTGAACAGTTGAGGTTAAGGCTTAATCCTTGAACCCAACAGTGGTTTGATTACTCTGGGATTCAAAGTCACACCCTTCTGGACGTGGGTACAGACCCCTATGCCACAGATTAGCACGCTGTTCCACACATATATTTTATGTTTTAATGAGAAGGTTAAACTCATTACACTTTGCTACTTTTTTATCTTACTCCACAGACAATTGTTTTTTGGGCGTAAATTTTGCGAAAAAAGCAGGACTTATGGGTACTGTAGTCCATGACCTACTTTGTCAGCTGGAGTCAGCCTAGTCCACGGTTTGTCTGCTCGGCGGTCGTAGTCCTTGGCGTCTGTGACTTCCACGTATTCATTGAAGCGCAGGATTCTCCGAGCTACCAGTTCAGCCACTGTGGGTCTCACGCTCAGCTGCAGAGAGTTAGCAACGTGAAGCAGAGCCAAAGAGCATTCGCCCCCCCCCCCCCCCCCACAAAGCAAAGAGGGCAACACTGGGAACGACACAGAAAAAAGGCTCTCCTGAAGTTCCCACTGTGTCCAGCAGATGGGGCCATTGTACATGTAATTCATCATTGTGTAAAACATCATTGCTGAGGATGTACTAATCAGGTACGGAAATAGACTTTCTGCCGGAAACAAATTCATATGTTTGTACCTTTCGAGAAAGTCGTCTTTTTATTTCTTGTTTTGCCTCTTGCTCCTCTTCTTCATTTTTCTCTATAATAAAGAAAAGTAAATTCAATACCACCTGTAAGTAAGAACATTATTGTTTTAAAGTAATCTTTAAATAATCGACCAACAAATGGCATTCCATAACACATTTCCAATCGATGTGATTAAGCTGTTTTTGTGTGGATCAGAGCCGATTCAGGCACCCCGTGCGTGAACGCTTCCTGGGCTGAAGTGCACGGAGGCGCGGGCAGTTTCATCGTTTCTGATCTACGAAGCCGTGCTCGTTCACGGCGCCTTGCGTGCGTGTCTGCCATGAGGAGGGAGGCAGGCGTGTGCTCTTATGGAATTCCACACGCCCCCACTTGTGGCCTCTGCTTTCCACCCCCCGTAACGCACCCAGGGCCCCGATGCTGAGAATGGGCCACCTCTCAGAGATCGACCACGCCCCCACCCACGCACCTCTCTCACCGACATCAAAGCAGCAACACGAGCTGATCGGGGAGGGGGAGGGGGGTGGGGCAGGAAGCTTGTGTGCTTTTCCAGAACCAGATGGTAAAACGGGGGCAGATAAATCGCTTGTCATTTGATGGCTTTAAAAGCTCATTAACACCTGTTCAAAACATCCGGTTACAAACGTCTGTGTAAACACCTCATGAAAAGCGGCCCCTCTGTAAACACTGACGCCCATGACAGTCCCCTCACAGTCAAATGCTACTCTCTGTCACTGGCCGCTTGTAGTGCCTTTGTCCCAATCGGGGCTTGCGGGCACATTCCAGGGCACCCGTCTCCTCAGGACCCCTTTGCTGGGAAAGCTCAGCTCTGACTGCAGAGGTCCGTGTGACCTGTAAAGCCTGACCTGTCCCATCTTCTGCCTTAATGAAGGTGGCCTCCATTACTGTTTATCACTTCACCTTCAGCCACCAAAGCAGGGTCCCACTACAGCACAGAGACTGAATGTCGAGCTAAATCTCCGAGCAGAGCTGAACCCGCGGGGTGAGGCGGCCATCGCCCTGCCGGGCGCTGAGAGACAGGTAAGGTCTTCAGGAGAACGTTGAGTAAAGTTTCTCCAGAACGTTCATCTCGCCTCTCGACCGCGGTAATGACATATCACATCTATCAAAGGGGAGTTTCCTGGCACTGGGAAGGGGGCTGTGTCCATGTGCGTGTGCAGCTCCTTACGTTTCAGGATGTTTCTCTGCTCCAGCTCCTCTGTCGTCGGCCGCTGACTCAGGCGCCTGCGGGGATGATCGGCGTGAGAGCGTGACTCACATTTCAGTTAAAAATAAAACTAGAAAAGGCCAGGACTAAAACTGGTGGCAAAAATTCTGCTCAGTGCCAGTTTGAGGTGCCGCTAACTCTGAAGATCTCAAAAATTCAACGCCCCCCCCCCCCCAACCCCCTATGGCTGTGTTTGGGACAGAGCTGCACACTAGAAGTTCAGGAGCCCATTCTCAGACAGTGTGGGGTGCTCCCGCACTGCTTAATGAGGCCCCCCCGCCGGTCACCCCCCCTACCTGACCAACTTGCAGCCGATCTGCTGCCTCAGCTCCTGCCGCTCGCTCATCGACGTGCGAGGGAGGATGTTCTTCTCTTCCAGCTCCCGCTTGCTGGGCCGGTTTCCCAGCTTGATGGCCAGCGTGTCCCGGCGGCGGATCTTACTGGCCAGGGAGCCTGAGTGAGGAAGAGAGGGGATGCTGATATAGGGGCGGGGCTTTCAGAGGCACAGGGGGCGGGACCCTCAGGACGGGAG
>JAODLC010000065.1:2429006-2442227 GCA_026781145.1 Hippopotamyrus pictus | reverse complement strand
AGGGACAGGAGGGGGCGGGACCCTCAGAGGCAGAGAGGGGTTGGACCCTCAGAGGCAGAGAGGGGGCGGGACCCTCAGAGGCAGAGAGGGGCGGGACCCTCAGAGGGACGGGAGGGGCGGGACCCTCAGAGGGACGGGAGGGGGCAGGACCCTCAGGACAGGAGGGGGCAGGACCCCCAGGACAGGAGGAGGTGGGGCTCTCAGAGGCAGGGGGGCAGGATCTTCAGAGCAGTAGGGGGGGCTGGACCTTCACATGCGAGGAGGGCGTAGGACTCTTAAGGCAGCTGTGCTAACTGTGCTTTAACGACACAAAGACATACAGCACAGAAGCATCACGCTTCACTGACATGTATCATATCAGGCTCTGACACCAAGACGGTTCTAGTGGAAAGGCAAGGTCAGGTCATGGCCGGGGTACAGGGGCACAGACGGGGCACGGACAATCAGTCAGAGTACGGGGCATTTAACACCGAGAGCGAGGGAAAAGAGAGCGAGCGCCCCCCCCCCACAATGCCCCACCCCCCCAGGCTCAGGGAGCAGCCTACTTGAGCTGTGCTCATCCTCGTCATCCTCTTCCTCCTCGTCCTCCTCACTGCGGTACAGTGTGGACCTGTCCGAATCCGAGTCGCTGATCTGGCTCTCCTTGCTGTCGCTGGGGATGGTCTCCGGTGGGGCGTCCGTGATACGGGCCTGGAGCTTCACGTCGCCCCCTGCTGGCCTGGAAGACGCAGAACGGCCTGTGTCAGACCTGCTTGTCCAAAGCGGGTGGGTCTGGGCTGGGTGGGGCGGGGGCTGTGGATTTGTTGTCAAATGCATGCTCCCCCCAGCCACGGCAGGGGGTAGGAGGGGTAGCAACAATCAAGCAGCAAGGAGCTGATGGTTTAGCGTTTCAGATTCTCTGAAGTGAACTGTAAACATGCCAATAAACATTCTTTGACACCCAATTAGATTTTGCCATTTAAACTGTCGCACGTTTTATTGGTCTTTCCTGCCCATCATGGTCATATTGATGCACCGGAGCCAGTATTAAATGGGCCAAACGGCGCCCTCTATGCCTCATGTGAGACCGTGTGAGCGTGTCTCCACTGCTACCCTGCTCATTACCCCACTGCTGCTAGTCTTTGTCATGAGTGAAATAAAATAATGATAAAATAGGGATAAGGTTTGATTATTCACTAACAAAAGTGTACGTGCACAATATGGCCCCGTGAAGTCACTGTTCTGCTTTTCCCCGAACATGTCCCTAACCACTCTCCCTGCAGGCAGCCTGCGACCTGCAGGAACACTGACGGGTCTCTAGATGGCACTCACGCTGCCTTCCTGATAGACAGCTTCTCCTCAGACCACATGATGCCTGTCAGGCCAGACTTACGGCTGGGGCCCCTCTGGGGCTGGGTGCGTCTTGCCGGACTCGCTGGCCACGCCCCCATCTCCATCCGGGCCCGGTTGCTCCTCTAGGCAGTTGTAGAACTTCTCATTCTGGGAGTCCGTGACAGATGCCACGTCCTCCACGTCCTCGTCCACCTTGCTGACCGCTTGCGCTGACTGCCCCTCTTTGGCTGGCTCCTCCCCCGCAGCAGGACGTGGCTTTTGATTGGCTGCTCCATCGTCCCCGGGAACGGCCTTGGCTCTGGCGGGGGTCTTTGCGGTACCTGAGGGTTCCTCTGCCCTCCTGCCACCTTTCTTCCTAGGACCTGTGCCATCAGTGTCTTTTGGCTGCCGGGGTGCCCCCCCAGAGGGGTCAGATACCGGTCCTGACTGGGGGGGGCCCTTTGACGCCCCTGCTGATTTTTTTGCTTGGGTGGGTTTGGCTAAGAGGGGGTGAAAACAAACAATTTCTGTTAGAGCCAATCACTGCGACAATTATAGACCAATCAGGCAAATTTTTTAAGAAGAAACATCCAGATCATGCGCACGCATTTTAACAGGAACGTGGACCGCGGCTCCGGTCGTCAAACGAGCTTGACGTCCCGACAGTCCAAGCTACTTGATGGTGAACCATGCAGTGACGGACCCACACAACACGCTCCAGTGCAACACGTGCCGACGCAGCACACATGCGAATTCACCTGCACAAGGCCGCAGCGAAGACGTAACGGGTAACAGGGCATGGCCAGTAAGATCGTCCTTGTGAGAAGAGACACATGCGTGTGGGAGTCATGCGTGCCCACAGACACGGTTCAGTGACACAGAACACAGAAACGGGCGGCTTGAGAAAAACAGAAGGGAGGGCTGGTTTCCGTGCCGATCCGCCGAAATGGAGAAGTGACCGCACAGAAAGGACTTCGCTTCCCCTTTTCTTGAAGGAACGCCCCCCCCCCACTTTGGCGGCCATCTCAGGCGTGCAAAGACGCGAGCCCCAGAACCCCACCAGGACCAGGTCTAGAATCCAGAACTCAGTGATGGCCCATCATGAAGGTGGTGGTGGGGGGGGGGGGGAGGGGAGGGGCAGAAGTGGATCCAATCACCATGCAAGCAGGCCGGTCCTCGCAGAGGCCGCCACCCATACTCACCGTTGCCGCGGTTACTGTTCCGCGGGTTGCCCTTAGGAGTCGGGGTCTGCTTGCCCCCGCTCTTGCCCCCCTTTTTATCTCCACAGGCCGCGTCCTTCCTCGCCACCCCGCCTGCCGCCCCGCTGGGCGCTTTCGGGGGGGCTGCCTGGCCCTTTTTAGCAAGCCCATCCCGGGACCGTGACTGGGTCACCTTTGGGTCGGGCCTGGCCTGTTTCCTCTCTATGTGGGCACAGGGAAGGGGGGGTGGACAGATCAGCCAACGGAAAGGAGAAGACGCCCGTTTTCCCAGGCTGGGATGGTACAGAGCGAGAATTTCACAGCCCCTATGCCACAGCACCCCCTGCTGGCCCGGCTGACTCCGTATCCCCACCCCGGCCATGACCTGACCTTGTCCTTCCACTAGAATTAAATTCTCAGGGCGGACACAGGAATACGGCTGATATCTGGGGTGACGTACGCTTAGCTGATGAGATTTTAATGATAAATGATCGAGTTATGAAGTAGGGTGGTCCAAAGACAAATAACAGCCTTGTTAATTGCAGGAAAGGATGACATGTTGGCAAGTGAGCGGACCCATGGGGGCGGGGGGTGGTTATCCGTTAGAGTCACTAACTATATTTAAGTTTACTGATGGAAAATCCCCACAGAGCAGGGAAGACACATATGTGTGTGTGTGTACGTACGTGTGTGTGTGTGTGTGTACGTACGTGTGTGTGTACGTGTACGTACGTGTGTACGTGTGTGTGTACGTGTGTACGTACGTGTGTGTGTGTACGTACGTGTGTGTGTGTACGTACATGTGTGTGTGTGTGTACGTACGTGTGTGTGTACGTATGTGTGTGTGTGTGTGTGTACGTATGTGTGTGTGTGTGTGTGTGTGTGTGTGTGGCAGCCAGTTCCCTCAAGCATGTTCATCTGTAAAATCATTTTCATTACGGAGAGTCCAGCCGGCCTCTCCAGCTCAAAAAGCTGTAAGACAGAAGTGAGATGACTTTGGTAATTCTGCTCGGATTGGGAAAGCACTCCAGCAGAAATCGGAAGGACGACAGAGGGGCCGTTTCTGCTTTCGGGGGAGGGGCTGGCCGTCTGGCCCTCTGCTCGCTGGAGCCCGTTCAGGCTGCGGATATCAAATCCGGGGCTGTTTGGAGATGGATCTTTTGGGGGCTTTTCTGTCAGTCAATTCCCCTGCGGGTGACTGGCACAGGAGCCCGCAGAGGTGGGCCATAAGGCCTCCGCATACACCAGGAACCTGCCAGAAACGGCACACGAACGCAGGGGAAACGACAGGGCCCCTATTTCATATGCTGAACAGATTAGCCGTTGGAAGCTCTACTGGGACCAGAAATGTGGCGAACTGGCCGATCGCTTAGCAGACGTTTTCATGCAAAACAAGATACACCAGGGTCAGCCGGTCCCTGGAGCGCTTAGGGGATTGGTCAGCTCAAATGACTCTGGGATTTGAACCTGTGACCTTCCCGTCACAGGTACAGGACCCGGACCCACTGAGGTACACGGCGGCCCCTTCACAGGTGCCGGCGGGAGCTGAGCTTCAGGACGAGTCAGACAGCAAACGAGGGTTAGGGGGTGATCCCGACCCTCAGCAACCTGCCGCAGACTGAGCCGCTGAGGTCGTCCTCGGATGTCCCAGACGGATCGTAGACCACCATCAAGCAGACCGCCGCTTTGCTTGAACGGAGCGCCCCGTACCTGTTCTGTCGCCCTCCTCGCAGGGTGCAGGTGACCCTGCGTTCTCTGCCGCAGAGTCTCGGGCTGCCTCCAGTTCCACCTTGACCTCCTCTGGGGGGGCCGTCTCCACGGTGACAGGGGCCGTGTGCCCATTGGACGTTTCACAGTTCACCTGCTCATCTGGAAAGGAGGGGGTTCGAGTGAACTGGCGGTCGGTCGGCAACACCAAAACGCTACACACAAGCAACCCCCCAGTAAGGAGGGAGCTTTCAGGACACCAAAAGCCCTCCTGAGGACCTTGAGAACCCCCTTCACGGGGGCATCCTTTGCCGCGGCCTGTCACCTCCCTGCTGGGGAACCTCACCACCGCATGGCTCACCTTGGTCCGGAATCAGCACGCCCCTGCGGATCAACTCCTCACGGCTCTGGCGCGTGGAGATCTTCCTCTCCAGCACTGGGAAGGAGAAGGAAGTGGGAAACACGACACAACGTCACCATGACCACCATCGGCTGCACCAGCGCCAAAGGGTGGGGGGCCACGACCTCAGCCCGCCGAAAGGGCCCAGATGGACACGCCTACTAAGACTATTAACAAAAACACCATAAATGATGGGAGTTGGCGCACGGCATGCTGGGAACTTTACAATCCCACAAGCTCAAGCTGCCTGTCAGGCACGTGCTGTGAATTCACCAGATCTGCCGCCGAATTAAGGCACTCCGTGTTGTCATGGAGACCCGTCACCAAAGCGGCATGTCCGTTCACAGCCCTCAGATGCATATAGAAGCTCCGCAGCCAGCAGTGTGGATGAAGGAAGCCTCGATTCCCCTATTATTGGGGTCCCTGGAGTTACCCTGGACCCCCTGACCGGCCTGGCACCCTCATCACCACATTGCGCGAGTGTCGCCACGTCCGCATCCGAGTCACGTCTGAACTTACATATCAGAACGGAATCTGATTAGGGGCCAAACCCAGCTCTGGTCCTGGACCATCAACCCCCTCAGATCAGAAATAAAGGGAATTTGAAATAAACAAACGCGTTTCTCTCAGGAATGCAATATTATGGGTTAATCCATCCGTCCACCTGGATGGACTTTTGGGATTAATGTTTAAAAATATTTAATAATTACTGTGGGGAGGAACTGCTGTAAAAGCGTAAATGTGTCAGGAGTTAGACTCCCATCGAGGCATACGGCCTGTTTAAGGTGGCCACGGCTGGTACGGTGTGGCCACGCCCCCTTTATAAAGGCGGCCAATGAGAGCCGGACGTGATGCGCTCTGAGCCCGCCCCTAGCAGCAGCTCCCGGGGGCCTCTGGCATGTGCCTGTGCTCAGGCAGCCAGGCCCGGCTATCAGATGCTGGGCTCCAGCTCAGGCCTGCATAAAGACGGCTGTATGTGGCAGCCGATCGCTGGCCGCCTTACAGAAGCAGCTCATAAATGACCTGGCAGCGTGTGTCTACGGCGGGTCACCCGAGGGCCGTTTGCGTACCACCATTCGGCCCAGACAGCCGACTGCAAGAATGATCATCACCACTGTTATTATCTTTGTAGTTGTGTAGGAGATGGTCTTTATATCTTCAGCCCTGTGACTCAGTTGAACACGTTCCTGAACCCTTAATAACCACGACCCCCTACGGGTGGCTGGACCAGTCTGCATCAGCAACGGCTGCCGAGTCGCGGCACAGAAACGCACCACGAGTGTGAACCGTCAAGTTAAGAAGTGGCGAAACGGTCCGAAAATGAAGCATCTTCCATCCGAAAAAGTACAACCTCCGCTAGACGACACCCTCCATTAGCCGGGCGCTGAGAGATGGCGTTTATAAGTGATGCCTCTGGCATAGGACTGCGGAGACTGCGTGATGAGCATCATCACAAGCTCTTCTCAGAAATCCATAATGGCCGACGGAAGGCCGTGAAGATCACATGGCATTTCAAATTACAGGGAGGTTATGGTGCCGTCTCTGAGCTGGAGCCGGCTTGACGGGTGGAGACGGAGCTGGTCTTTACGGTGCAGATTAAAACCATCACAGGGCATTAGGTTTGCCGCTAGGATCATCACCAAAACCAGGAAGACACACCTGCACAAGGTCACAGGCACCTAGCAGCACAGGGGCGCAGACTGAGGTCACAGGCACCTAGCAGCACAGGGGCGCAGACTGAGGTCACAGGCAACTAGCAGCACAGGGGCGTAGACTGAGGTCACAGGGGCAGCTAGCAGCACAGGGGTACAGACTGAGGTCACAGGCACCTAGCAGCACAGGGATGTAGACTGAGGTCACAGGCACCTAGCAGCACAGGGATGTAGACTGAGGTCACAGGCACCTAGCAGCACAGGGGCGCAGACTGAGGTCACAGGCAACTAGCAGCACAGGGGCGTAGACTGAGGTCACACGGGCAGCTAGCAGCACAGGGGGTACAGACTGAGGTCACAGGCACCTAGCAGCACAGGGATGCAGACTGAGGTCACACGGGCACCTAGCAGCACAGGGGCGCAGACTGAGGTCACACCGGCAGCTAGCAGCACAGGGGTGCAGACTGAGGTCACATGGGCACCTAGCAGCACAGGGGCGCAGACTGAGGTCACACGGGCACCTAGCAGCACAGGGATGCAGACTGAGGTCACATGGGCACCTATCAGCACAGGGGTGCAGACTGAGGTCACACGGGCACCTAGCAGCACAGGGGCGCAGACTGAGGTCACACGGGCAGCTAGCAGCACAGGGGCGCAGACTGAGGTCACACAGGCAGCTAGCAGCACAGGGGTGCAGACTGAGGTAACAGACCTTTAGAACTGACCAAGGATCAGATCCGCTTACTCACAGCTGGGGCAGTATATTAAAAATACGCACAATCATGAAGGCCACGTTCTCTCTCAAACACACACCTACCTTTGGAGAGGTCCTGAAACTTCTCGCTGGTCTTCTTCTTGCGCCATTTCCACGGCTTGAAGATCTTGCCGAGCGATGAGAGTTTGCCCTTCTGCTTCAGGGGTGGGGTCTGTGCCCCCGTGCCCCCGACCACCACGTCTGAGTTCGCCAGGGAAGGCTTCTCCAGCCCATCGACTGAAAGGGAAGCACAGCAGCCATCTGTAACCCGTCCGGCTTTCGCACTGAGCGTCATTCAAACCTAGAGGGTGGGCGGGGCTTACATGGCCAATCACTGCACAGATTAACCCCAAGGGAATCACTAAGACTCAAGACTCAATACACACAGGCAGCCAATGGGATTAGGAGAAAGTTCATGAGTGACACGGTGTCGGTCACGGTGCAGACCTGGGTTTCTGGTCCCATTTGCTCCTCTCAGTAGAAGACACACAACATTTACTCATTTTGAACAGTCTATGCCCCCTGTTATGGACGCCCTACCCTCATCCAAGGCGCTGGAGTGATTTATTCACCCACAGGTCTGCTGAGCTGGTGCAGCTAAAAGGCGTGAAACACGTGCCCCCCCCCCCCTCAGCCTGCGGTCTCTCGCTTAACGTCCGCCCCGCTTTGGTGAGGACAGGAAGTGACAACAGAGGTGACTATAAGCGGTCCTGCATCGAGTCTGAGTGTCAGAGGAAGCCCCTCCCCCAGCCGGACATGGGCAGCCTGAGACCCAGCAGCAGCTACTGGCCACAAGCAGAGAGCGGCTCAGTCTGTCACACGGTGCCTGGGCCTCCGCCCGCGCCTCCTCCCTCACCTCCTTCTAAATAAGCACACGGGGGACGCTTCCCACGGGGTTCAGCGCGTTTATTTAGTACTAATCCTAAGTATAACTGCAACCTGACCCCTGGAACCCAGGGGAAGGTGTGATAATGTCATCAGTTTCCTCGACCCGATACCTACACCACACACGCCTTTGGGGGAGGGCACCTGCACAAGCAGACCAATACTGATGTCCGATGCACTTACACATCGCTGACGTACATGGCATGACAGACACATGACAGACACATTTACATTTTTACACTTCGGTCAGGCACCACTCAGCCGAGGCTGGGATTTGAACCAGCCACCTTCTGATCACAGATCACACGGCACATGTACTCAGGCTTATCTAGGAACTCCCCTTCCTCTCCAAGGTCCGGCATTGTCCTGGAAAACTTCCCGGAAAGAGCGGCTTCCAGACTGGTGTTCCCCGGCGCACGGAGAGCGCTGCGTAAATCAACAGGCTTTTAGCTGATTAATTCTGCTGTTATTTTCCATTAACCTCCCCCCAGAATAAATATCCAAGATAAAATACGTCCTTAAATAAAAAGGTACAGCAAATCACTATGACAAACGAACGGCTCCAAACGGAAACTTCTAGTATTTTTCCATGCCGTAAATTCTAGCGGGTTCTACCGCGAGCAGGTGGCAGTGTCAGTAAGCCTGGCTCTGCGGGGCGTTACAAAGGGACCGTATAAGCAGGTGTAAGGTCTAAGGTCTGCAGATCAGTCGCTTCACCGAGGGGTAACAGCCCACCGCGCAGAGGTCTGCCGGACCGACGCCCAGCAACGAAGCATCATCACAGCAGCCATGACCGCACGGGCTGCACAGAGCCACACGCCAGTCTGCGTGCGACGGAACGGCTCCGCATGAAGCCAAAGATGCGGGTCATTTCTCAAAGGTGCATCTTGCAGACATCTGCATTATCAGCGCAGTAAACATCGCCCAGTCCAGCTTCTAACGTGAGCCGAGGTCAGACCTGTGAGGCCCCCCCCCAGGCAGGAGCGGCATCGCTGTAAAGCAAACGCACCCCCAAGCAAACGCACCCCCCAAGCAAAGCTGTGCGATCGCCGAGGACAGGGCTGCGGAACTGCTACCGCCCCCTAGCTGCAGCTGAAGGGTATCATTCAAATTGCAAGGAGGTGGGGAGTTCCACGAGACAGCTCCTGTCTGGAACCTTCCGAGGCCATCTGGTCCATCGAGAAGAGCCAGTTAAGGAGGAGGCTCAGAGACCCCCCCCCCTGCCAACCCCTCCTCCACTGGAACACGGAGGAAAAACTCCACTGGAATCCACTGCCCAGTTATGCTAAATCCCACCATGAAACTGCTCTTAAAATCATGATCCTACATTTGAGCTGGATAAAGGGAAAGACAGTAATTAACACAATTAGATCTTCATGGAGGACATGGCAATTAACAGAGATAAAAAGCTATTGTCTGCACTGGACAATATTCCGGTCTTGTTAAAAGGAACGTGTTAAAAGCAAATGAAAGAAAATGTAGAACGTTAAACGCGAAACCAGGAGCTCCATCACTAACATCTCGTTTCCCTTCATCTGTAAGTCACCACGGACAGAGAAGAAAAAATCAAAACTGACATCAAATTGACTCGGTCTTGCTTCTCTGACTCAAGAAACCCCCCAAAATCCCCCCTTTGGCTGCTGCAGACGGACACATCTGGCCTGCATTTACTGTTGGTTATTTAACTAAAGCAGGTCACCATAAATAACAACAAGCGGTGCTAGGAAGCAGGATATGAACCGACAACCTTCTGTATAAGTCTGCATCCTTAAGCGCTACGTTTCCCCAAGTGAACACTGACATGACCGGCGACACACTGTCCATCATCTCCTCCCGGGGTTGGGGGGGGGGCGGCAAAGCTTCCTCTCTTCCTCCATCTCACTCTGCTCCGTCTACCGTATCGGCCGTTCGATCCACAGAGGGCGGGGCGGCGCACCGCCACCGCGGGACACGCTCGCGGCCCCAGAACAAAACGGCCCTGCTCTTCATGCAGGGGGTGCGTTATTAATTAATCACACCCACTATTCAAGCTGAAAAGCAGGCGGAGGAGAAACACGATGATAGAATGCACTAGAAGGAAAGCAAGGCGACCCCGAGGGGGCCCGCGTCGGCCCCTGAGGAGACCCTGACGGGTAGGGGCACTAGGCAGCCATTTTCCCTGATGCTTCCCAGAACACACCAGAGAAATACAGCAGGCATGCAGCCTGCACACTCAGTGGTCACGGTGCCACAGCCCTGCCTGTAACTAGACCTGTCACTCTCACCCATCTTCCTGGTGACTGACATAGCGAGTCGTACAGGTCGCGTTTGCGGAGCCGCGGCCATAGTCACTGCATGGGAGGCTAGCACTCAATACTGCCCGATTTAAAATCGCGACTAAAATAGACAGCTTAAGGTAAACATGGGCGACATGTCAGGACCCGTAGGTCGCTCTGGAAACTGTAAACCAAGCCCCCTTCTCGCCCCCACAGATTCAACTCTCAGCCCTCCCCCTGGCTAAGGGGGCCCTCGGACAGCTGGATGACGCTTAAACTCAAACTTCTGCAATTAGCTGCTCCATTAAATGGTAATGAAGATGTGGTGTCTGCCCCCCCCCCCCACACACGCCTAATCCTCAGTATTGGGTGATGCGGAGGGTTAGGTCCGAGATGCCCCAACAACAGAGACCTCAAACTGTCACCATCACACAGGACCTGTGTCTACACACAGGGACAAGACAACCTCGCTTAATGCATGTCCAGACTGCCGCCTGTCCACCCAGACTGCCACCTGTCTACCCAGACTGCCGCCTGTCCACCCAGAGTGCTGTCTGGAAAGAAATTCTGATCTCACTCACACACACACACACACAGGACCACACAACATAAAAACAGTCATTTCACAAAGATGCCAAGCTTCCAACAAGTCTGATATTTTTTTAAAAAAGGTTCCACCATGCAAATGTTTACTGGAGGATGGTGTGAAGAGAGAACAAAGCAGAGAATGTTCCATGTACGACGGCTTCTCTACCAAGATCAAGACGGCTGAAATCTACCAAAAACCAACAAACAAATTCTTCAGGGATAAGACCCTCAACCGTGCTTCCATTGAGATGTTCCTCAAAGCCCCCATCCCTTGAGGGCAGGGGGGAGGGGGGAGAGCTGCTCTGCTTGTTTCTCATAAACGTCTCTCAGATAATCTCGAGGCCCAGGGAAGTAACAGAGACCAGATGCTATTCCTGGACGAATCATTTGTTTTGAACTCCACTTCCTACGAAATGCCCAGGCGGAATTCTTGAAATTCCTTCATAACAAATAGCACAACAGTGGATGTTTCCAAGAGAAGGGCGTCTACACGGAGCGTGCAGGAGACCTGAGACGGAGCTGCAGACGGGACCTCTCAGGTGCTCCTACCCCGCCTTTCCCAGCAGCACGCTGCACAATGACATTCCAGGGATTTTCCAGGCCAGGAACAGGGGCCTTCATTACTGCGGCTCGCTCTTCGACCCTAATCGGCAGCCTGTTCTGCGAATTTTCTGCAAAACACCGACAAAAGACAAACGCTTGGCTAAACGGCAAAATGGGGAGAACAGAGACACGTTTCGTCTTCGTACAGGTTTCCAGTTTATTTTTAACCAGAAAACATTAGTAGTCAAAAATATTTCCAGTCCTTAGAACTGAAATCACTGGGTAACCGAAGACTGAGGAAAATGTGCAGATCCCAGTCACCGGCACTGTAGGACGCATCAAGTGGACTAGAATAATAATAATAATAATAATAATAATAATAATAATAATAATAATAATAATAATAATAAAAATCAGTAAAAGGGAAAAGTCCAAATACATTCACAAAGTCCACGTGATCTTCAAAGACAAGTGCAAACGACATAACTGTATAATTCAAAGTTGCAAACATCTAAATCTAAAATATAAGAGAGAAAAAACCTGCTGTACTTTTAAATGAAATCTCAGACATTGTCATGCCGCCAGCTAACATTCTTTGTGTAGCACCAATAACATCAAGTAAATGGGATCAATTAACAGTTATATACATAAACAAAACACAGAGAAAAGCAGGTGACGGACGGATGTTTGCCTGCACTCAAGTCACTGCAAAAACCCACTAAATTATCACTTGTATAAGGTGACAAAACTCTGGGCTGCACATTGATCCGACAAGACTGTGTGCAGATGGACAGTATTCCTGAGTAATATGGGCTGGAATTAATAATGAAACATAAACAGAGTCACTCTGCATAAATCTGAGCGATTAGTGTCCTACAAGACGGCTTGCCCTGCACAGCAAGCATTAGCCAAAGGCTGAATCACTGGCTCCCCAATAGCCCGCCTTACTGAGCGTTACCTTCTCTTATCAGGCTGTGATTAAAGACGAGATCACCACCGTGATGCTCAGGACAGCAGCCCGGGGTAACGCCCTCCCCCCGTCTCCCCCACCCCCAAACGATGACTCGGTCGTGATGGGACAGGCGTGACAGTCCAGCGCAGATCTGTGTGACAATGCAATGATGTTCCTGAAGGAGTGAACCACTGGCTGCCGGTGCAGCCCGGATGGTGACTGTCCCCCGAGCACTGAGAGGACAGCCAGCAGAAAACATGCGGCCAGGGACACAGGCTAATTCTCCCGCAGGCTGATTCTCAAACACGCCACCTTTAACTGCGAGAGCCCAGCGAATGGATAAACACGAGCTGGCAATTGAATTTCACAGCTAGCTCGTCTGTTTATGTGGGTGGGGGGAGGAGAGGGGGGTCAGCTGGTAATGGCTCCCTTTATAACATCACGAAGCACTTGTCAGCACCGACACTGGGAGACAGCAGACAACTACTGGAAAAAGATAAATCAGGGTCAAGCTAAATCAGGCCCGCAATAAGAAATACAGTCACAATCCGACAGCTGAATTACCGAGCTGCAGGACAGTGTTGGGGAAAATACCTTAATATAGCATGGAAACATCACACAGGGATATAAGAGACAGAACGAGAATTGAGCCGATTTGCCTTATAGATCCTGTAGATCAGGTACGGAAGATATATTTGATAAACATATACATGGAGCCGTATCTATTTAAAAATGTGACATACGCAGAGGTGAGTTACCATGCACACTATGGCTGCGCCGCGGTAAACGCAGGTGTACCCTTTGAGCACGGCGAGTGCAGATTGATGCCGTTTCCCGGAGCAGAGTTTTGCGAAAGTTCCTGCTCGCTTCATTTTGGCCACATTCCCCTTTTTCTGTGTGTAATAATGATCCAGTTATTGGCTCTTAAGTATTTGCTGATATAAATTCAAATGGCAACTTTTTTTTTGGCCGGGC
>JAODLC010000065.1:2403797-2415215 GCA_026781145.1 Hippopotamyrus pictus | reverse complement strand
GGGGGGGGGGGGGGGGGGGGGGGGGGGGTCATTTCTAGGACAGGACAAGCTTTTGCATCTGGAAACTCACTGGCGTCAGTGAGCAGAGAGAGCAATTTGAAGGCTAATGTAGCCTATGGCAAACGGTGGTGTCCCACACAGGCCAGAGGAGCACCAGCACCCCCTGTCTTAGTGGAAGCCAGTATTTAGCCTCTGTGTTTGCTAAACATCGGCTAATTTCCTTGAGAAGTAGCCCCACTGCTATTAGACTGGTGTCAGTCTGTGAACTGGAATCAGGCAACGCCTATCATGCAAATTTTTATATGAATAAAATATTCTTTAATTGGGTGTAGCCCTAATTAACGGCTGTCACTCTGCTGTTCGCTGGAGGCACATTGCACTCTGGGTGCGAGGCCTTTCTCGGCTAGCAACAACAACCGTGAACGGCGAGACCCGTCCATGATGCATATTGGGAGAGGCACGCGTCCTGCTGGGTGTTTATCTAAGCATTATTTACGACTTTTTACTCAAGGCGGCACATGATGTTCAACCAGTTTTGCAGCTGGGTATTTTACCACAGTGACTTTAGGACGTTGGTGAAAGGTACAGAAGTAGGGTCATGAAATGGTAAGCTGTGGATTGTGGGTTTCACAGCTTTAACACTACGCCACCTGCTGGCCATAATAAGTTATGCATTTCATGTGTGTATAAATACAAGTATGTCATTTTCACCCAGTTAAATTTAAGTCTACACACATCAACTGTTCATTGCCAGAGTCAGCAAGCGAAGGCTAATATGTAGAAAATATAAGACGGAGTTTACTTTAGAAACACCAGAAAAGTGTAGTTTTATTTGTCCATTTTTAGGCGGTTCTGAGGAGCTGGCGGGGCGGGGGGTGGCGGGGTCGTGTCCTCCGTCAGAGCCTCGCTAGGTAATTATGGGACTAATTACAGCTATCGAAAGCAATGACACTGTGTGAGAAAGGGACTGAAAAATCAACCACAGCAGGCGGATTAAGGCTTCAGTGTTTTTCAGTTCTGACACCATATGCTGTCACTAAAACCAGGCTCGCAAAAGAGAAAAATTAATTCACATAGCAATCTCCGTAATAGAGTCATTCACTACAGCTGTATATATGAAAACCGCGGATTAAATACATTTTTAAATCATATCAAAACTACCCAGGAACCGTACCAATTTTTTTTTCAATTTAAAATATATTTTACGATGGTAATATTCACTGAGGCAACCGTATTTGTACTAGAGACAATCTGCCCTCTAGTGACCGCTTTAAGAACAGCGCAAACTCCGCACAGCTGCGCGCAGCATTCACGCGGCAAAAACACGAGTGTTTTTCATTTCATCTTAACGTGGGAACCATGTGTGAAGCAGAAGACTTCAGTTCCGCTAATATGCAGAGTCCAACGCAAATGGCACCTTCCCACACGCAGCAAATTGACATTATCCACGCTGACGATTTCTCATCAGCCCTAGAGGTGCCACGATTCACCGGTCATCGGCGCACCGGCATAAAAAGTTCAGGATGCGATCGCCCCGTTTAACAAATGTGTGACAAACATGCACATCCCTGCTGCAAGGAGCTCCACTGGAGTGCAGTGTCCTCTTCAGCTGTTAGAGGCCAGACTGGTCGACCAGTCACTTCAAAATAACTGCTGGCATAATTCTTAGAAATGACCTTTATGACAAAACGGCCGCATCCTGTTATCGGGATTCATGTCTGCATTCGACTCACTTAAATATCAAGAGCCTTTCAGCCAAAGATAACGATGAAGAAGCCGGCAGTTCATCAAGCAAGTAGACTCTCTTAACCTCTTAAAGCAGCATTTCCCAGCCCAGTCCTCGGGGACCCACAGTTGGTCTGTGTTTTTGCTTCCTGCCAGCTCCCGGTAGGACTGCCTGTTGGTCCCCAAGGATCGGATTGGGAAAACACTGTCCTAAAGTCTTCAGTTTATATTTTAGGTAACAAAATGACTGTGTGTGTTTTAGGTAAAACCCAAAGTGAAGCTTGCCATACACTGTCAAGAATAACCAGGGTAACTTAGCTAGGATGAATATTCAATAGCTGTCCTCTGATTGGAGGGCAGAAACCCAACACTCGCTGTCATTGGTTAATCAAAGCAAGGAGCAACTACTGTGCTTGAGATGAGCACCCAGAACCTATGAAACAGAAGGTGTCCTATCTGCTTTACAAGAAATGCACTCTGATCAGATTTACCTGACCTTTCTCATTAATGTCAGCCTTTGAAAAAATTCTATGTAAATATGAGATCAGAAAATAGTCTGGACTGGACAAGTAAACCCCTAGACCTCTAGTATTTTGAGTTTTCACATTCCTGAACGAAGACAGACAACAGACGACCACTACTTGCAGGTGGGGGGTGGGGTATAACCGCTAGTCCTGCTACAGCAGCTCTAAACCACAGCAAGGCCACTCCTCCTCTCTCAGAGAGGTGCTACAAACCAAACACACCCCAGTGCAGGAATGTGTACCTTCCACCCCGTGGTGCTGAAACGCATCCAGACCTCCCCGTTAGCCTCCCAGCAGGCCCCTCCCTGCCAGGGGCACGGTTGGCCCCTTTGGGACATTGTCTGCAGGCTGCAGCCTCACCCTTCGTTCACACTGGCTTTGTGGGTGTGCAAGAAGTGGGTTTCATAATCAACAAGAATGTGACAGCTTTGTTTTGGGAGAGGGAAAGTGCAGCAGTTCCAAGCTACACTGTGCCATCAACCCCCCTCCCCCACAAAACAATAATTTCTACACAAAAAAGTACATCTAATTCACACCAACAATAGTCTGGTTTCATAAAGCAGACAAACCGCAATACAGCCAATAGGACCCCCCCCCCAGGAAACTCTCAGCCTGACAGCCACGTAACTGCATAGTAAAATAACAGGCTTGCACCCCCTCCGAAATTTGTTCATGACTGATCAAAATGTGTTCTGCCTGGGGCACTCACCCCCGAAACCAAGAATTATTTCTGGCTACGGGCTGGCATCCTGCTCTTCACACCATAAAACGTAACGCCACAACCACAGATGTTTGACACAGATGGGACGCGTATGGTGCCCCTAGCATAGGGGCCTAGGAAGTCAAAACCCACAGCGTCTGGATCAGAAAGCTTTTATTCACCAAGTAGAGAAGCGCAAGGAATTTCTTACACTGCAAATGGTGTCATGATTTAAACATACAACTAATTAGAATAAAGCAAAAAAATAGGCCTTGGTCTTTTTCAGAAGATACATGCAGTGATGAGGCCAACATGTGGACAAATAAAGAAAGAAATTAAATAATGTAACGTGCAAACAGCTTGGGTATAGTGCAAACGAGCTGTTATTTGCATAATATACTGCAGCCCCAGTCCGGTACAAAGCCGTGAGAGAACACGGCAGCTTGAAAAACCAACAGCAAAGTCAGATTTTCATTCTCGTATTATTTCCCTGCATTCAGCGCCTGGAGTTTTACATTTCCTTTCATTATACCACACATTTGGGACGTTGCTCACAAACACTGTTCCTTTCTCGACCACCAGCTCTTTTTGATTAATATATTATGTTTCGAGATACAGGTAGATCATGACAGTCGAAGGAAGGAACAGTCGCCTTCATTTTCATGGTTTTATATTGATTTTAAGTAGAGTAAGCGTCGCTGATGCTCATCGCTCAGCAACAAAGCGAAAAAGTTTTACAAGAAACGCTGCATCTTTCTTAAAAGTACAAGCCTGGTAAAAAGAAAAAAAAACTTCCGTCCCAGTAAAAAGGTGCCGCCGAAGTGACGGATGCATGTCAGAGAGTCTAAGCAGCGTTAAAGCCGGGATCGCCGGTGCTAAGCGGGGTGTCCTTTAAAGGATGCGGAGCGCAACCTACCTCCCGTCCCCCGTCAAAACCCCCCGCCAAAAATACCCTGCAGCCCCCGTACCTGAACAGGCGGCATGCAGTCTGCCGAAGATCCGCGCTCGGAAGCAGGAGGTGTCGCTCTGCGAACGGATCCTCTGCAGAGGAAAGACCGGCGGCTGCTTCCTCCCCCCCGGCTGAGGCTCGCTGGCCATGGCTGCAGTCTGGCCGCCTGAGGACGCGCCGCCGAAGTCAACCCGCGGAAGCCCTCCCACGAAGGAAGGAGAAAGCGCTCTAACCTGCTCTTTTCCGCTCATCATAGGTCACCGGTATCACCCATGCTTATGAAAAGGAAGTGA
Source organism: Hippopotamyrus pictus (assembly GCA_026781145.1). Lineage (NCBI taxonomy): Eukaryota > Metazoa > Chordata > Actinopteri > Osteoglossiformes > Mormyridae > Hippopotamyrus > Hippopotamyrus pictus. The sequence goes on along the minus strand of JAODLC010000065.1, from coordinate 2,411,024 downwards.
TGAATCGCTAAGTGATGCACGTCTGCACATTAAGCATTTAACCTTAGACAGAATAACTTAGATTTGGAAAATGCCCTTTATTCGAACTGAATGTGTCTTGGCCTCTGATTTAGGTTTTGCTGCACCGTACTACTGCTGTCATTTCCTTTAAGTTTAAAAAAGCCTCAGTGCTCTGCGGTCGGCCTGATGCAGCTTTAGCTGGCTTAGTGGCCTACGGTATTTTAAGGTTACTGCAACATCTAAATCCTCTGAACTTCCCCCAAAAGTTTCTATATTTACGCGCAATGTCCGCTTGAGGGCAGCACTGCCCCAATGTATCGCGGCTCTATTTGAATAATGCAGTAGGATACGGTAAATGGGCTCGCAGCGTCTGTAGAAGCAGCTATCCACGATAATCACATAAACACCACGTGACAGGTAGATTTCATTCTCCTTTTTACACCATTTCCCATTTATACAAATGTCTTAACACTGGGGCTCAAACACGTAGCCTTGAGTTGAAGAGTCATTTTCCTTATTAACTACCCCATATGTTACCCCCATAAGATAAGTGTCTCATAATCAGTAGGCCCGGGGTCGAGGGGGGCATGGACGGGCTTAGCTGCCCCCACCCCCTCCCCAAATGACCTCAAGCCCCACCACTGCACATGGCCTGTCAGATGGCCTACCTAAATATTGTACATATTGTAAAAATTATTAATGTTATAAGCGGAACTGAGATTAATTCATTGCACGTTGATGACAAAAATAACTTAATATTGAACAGTAATAGAAACAGGCAAAATACTTCACCGCTAAAAGCTAGCTAACATTAGCCTGAAGATCAAGATTGAATCTGAGTAAATGTGTGAAATGGATGTTCAGCTCTTCTGACAGGTCGGTTGAGTTCGGTTTTTTAGCTTAAGATTAAAACATCAGCAATATGCATTTTGTTTTTTTAACAACTGCTGACTTCAGTGGGGCATGAATACTTAGTGGTAGCTCAGTTACTGCTGCTACTTATTGCCTACATTTCCTTCTGGATAAATAAAGTATCTCTATCTATCTGTCTATACAAATACACTATATTGCCAAAAGTATTGGGACACCCCTCCAAATCATTGAATTCAGGCGTTCCAGTCACTTCCGTAGTATATGTTCAAGCACCTATACATGCAGACTGCTTCTACCAACATTTGTGAAAGAATGGGTCACTCTCAGGACCTCAGTGAATTCAAGCGTGGTACCGTGATTGGATGCCACCTGTGCAATAAGTCCATTCGTGACATGTTGCTAAATATTCTACAGTCAACTGTTAGTGGTATTATAACAAAGTGGAAGCAATTGGGCAACAGCAACTCAGCCATGTAAAATAACAGAGCGGGGACGCGAGGCATATATTAATCGATATATATATATCGATTAATCAGGCCTCACGGCTGATATTGTGCTGGCTGCACGTGGCTCACGGCGGACGTGTACCATGAGCTCACTCCATCAGTCAGTGCTGTAATGTGGTTTATCAGCACCAACAGTACCCAAGCCAGATATGAGAACTGTGGGAAGGCAGCCGTGTCCATTTGATGCCGGTACTGTTGAGCCATGTAGTGCTCAAATTTGACCACTAGAGGGAAACATAGTAGCGGAAATTGGCCCTTAACGACTCAAATTTGACCAATACCTTCAAATCGTTAAAACAGAAATGTTGATGGCATGGTTGTATCTTAGATATATAAAAAAGAATTATTTTTTTTAAATGAGAGATGTCATAAAATACTATTTCTATTTGCTTTCAAACTAAGGAACAGCTATACTAGTTAGTAACTGATTTACAAGTAAAATAAATGGTTTTGTAGTTAGTTCATCATACAGAAACATCGGCAGACGTCATATCCAGTAAGGGAAGTGGGGGGTATTGTCCCCTGATTCATCCCTTGCCCGGTTCACCCCAAAGCATCGCTAGGTGATTCAGTGACCCAGTTAATATGTAACAGCAGGGGAAACGCGTAATGCCGTCCACACATTAAAAGCCGATCCGTTCGCGAACTGGCCGCAGTATCCGCGAAGGCTTCAGGAGGACCGTCACCCCGAAGGTAAGCGTGTTCATTTCAGATAAGAAGCTGACAGATAAATAACCTCAGTCTCACATAAATACACCTTATGTTTCTGATGTACCATAAGGAAAGAGTAATAAAATGACATTCTATAATCTACAGATTGTCAATCATTAATATTTTTTGTTATTGACGTGAAATTACGATTCATGGCAGATGGCTTAATTTCTTCGCCATTAAATAATTTTCCACTCCATTTACGTACTGTGCATGAGGCCTTTACTGGCAACCAGGCTAGATTTAAATCTTAAATATCTTCATGCATGTCCTGTTGAAATCGTTTTGGAGACTTTCATGCTCAGGGGCCCCACTTTGTAATCATTAATGAAACCAGATAGAAGCGGTTCAGTGTTTGCTATGAGCTTCCAGGAAGCCTCATCAGCTGATCATCCTCCAAAGTAAAGAAAACAGGAGAATGCTATACTGCTTCCTGAGCAGCGGCCGAACAATGGGTAAAAGGTCACAGCTTTTCCGGAAGAAAAACGACCATTTGCAGGCAAATTATTATTCTGTTCCATATTTAAATACCAGCAATACTCAGAAATTATTCCACAAAAGTAATTACGGCAGCAATTAGAAGTATTCAAGTCACACTGATGTTAGAATGTGCTTTAAAAGTGTAAGGAAAACATTTTCTTTGTGTTGCAGTGAACCTGAGACCTAAAATGCCCCGAGCGCTCGGCCTTCTCCTGATGCTGGCATCCGCGGTCCAGGTGGCGGCAAACCGCGTCTACGTCCACCCCTTCAATCTCTTCGCCTACAACAACTTCACTTGTGAAATCGCCCAGGCTCAAGCCCACAAACCCCCTGAGACGTTAAAACCGTCCCTCATGGACCCCGAGGGATCCATCGAGCCCGATGGCGCGACCCCGCAGGAGGAGAGCGAAACGGATCAGACCATCAATCAAAAGGCGGCTGTCCTTGGAGAGCTGCTGAACTCTCTGGGGCTGCGGCTCTATGGAGCCCTGAGGCAGCGGAAGGCGGCCAACACCCTGTTCAGCCCGGGCAACGCATTTGGGATCCTCAGCACCTTCTACCTGGGCGCCTCCAATGTAACGGCTGACAGCCTCCAAAAGCTGCTGGGCCTGAGCGCTGACACCGAGAAGGTCTGCCTGCCGCTCTTCGACGGCCACAAGGTCCTCCGGACACTCCGACGCATCAACAGCCAGGTCAACGAGAGCGGAGACACCGAGTTCAGGACCCACACGTGGACCTTCGTGGGCAGAGAGGGGGACCTGTCACGCGAGTTCGTGCGGGGCACGCAAGACTTCTCGGACGCCTCCTTCGTACGTTCGGTAGACTTCGAACGGGCTGGGGGTGCTGAGACCCAGGTCAACTCCTTCATCCAGAGGACGTCGGCCAGCAAGGTCGAGCAGCTGTTTGACGACATCAGCCCGTCCACAAACCTCCTGTTTGCCAGTTCCACCCATTTCAAGGGTAAGCATTCATGAGTGGCGACACACATTCTACACAAGTGCCTCTACTTTATTACACGAGAGACGTCATTTCCTTCCTTGGCATGTTGCCCATCTTCTTCTCAGGGCGGTGGAGGACAGCATTCCGGCCAGAGGCAACATCCCTGCAAAACTTCTGGGTCGACAACAAGACCAGCGTTCCTGTCCCTCTTATGAGCCGTGTGGGAAACTTCATGTATGTGGACGACAAAGCCACCAAGAGCACAGTGGTCAAGATGCCCTTGAAGAAAAAGGTCTACATCCTGACGGCTCTTCCGCACAAGGGGACCAGCCTGGACCACGTGGAAGATCAGCTCTCCACCAAGCTTCTCTCAAGCTGGCAGCAGCAATTTAAGAAAGGGTAAGGCCTTGTCCAAGGTGCCGTTGAACATAAACACCATCTGACATGGAGGATCCAATATGAACCAAGCGCTTGGTACTTATTGTCTGATGGAGCCTAAATGTAATCACCTTTATAAAAAATATCATCATGGTTAGTGGAGTATGGTATACATCTGGACTTCTCATTTGCCAACTTGTCCAAGGACACAGCTGGCAGTAGTCCAAGAGCATTTCACAGTCACTGCAAACACCCTTGCGGAGGAGAGTCTATTAGTCTGGGGCTGTGATTTAATGCCGCAGAGACAGCAGGAGCAGAACTGAAGAACATTGTCAACAAGATTGCCTTTGACTTGCAGGTTGCTCGAAGTGTCCCTGCCCAAGTTCTCACTGAACAGCACAAGTGACCTTAAGGGCATCCTGTCTGACATGAAGCTCTCATACCTGCTGGATGAAGGTGCCGATTTCAGTAGGCTCAGCACCAAGGAGGACTTCAGACTGGACCAGGTAAGGTTATACATTATTTTCATAATAAGGGATAATGTTACATAGAATTTCTGCAGAATTCCTGTATTTTGTTTGACACTCTGTCATTCCCACTGAATGTCTCAACAACAGAGGATCTACAAGCAGTAAAACACATCAGAATGTCTCTGGTCCGCAGGTGCTGAGCCACGTGGGGTTCCAAGTGTCCGAGGAAGGCGAGGAGGACCCTGCCGGACCCGTGGTCGATATGGTGCCCCTGAAGTTCGTGGTCGACAGGCCCTTCTTCTTTGCAGTGGTGGAGGAGAACTCGAATGCCATCCTTCTGCTTGGGAGAATAACCAACCCCAGCCTCTAAGGCTCCTGGGAAAACCTTCTGTTCTGACTGCAACTATGTCTACTGAAGGACTTCCCTAGAAGTTAGCTGGGCTCCCACATGCATGAGAGCCAATCTTTCTTTTGAATTTGTGTGTAACGAGATTAAAAGTGTGTTTCCTTGAGGTCTTGCGCATTCATCTAGGGCATTCTGCGGATTGTTTGTGACTGTAAGAAACGTCAGGTTTGATTTTGGGCCATTAAAATCCTCATGAACTGTAAGAGTGGATCGCTCTTCCAGTGCAGCAGGAGTCTCTAACCTGCTTTCTTCTTCTGATCATGGTAAGAAGTAAGCAAAGCAGATAATTATTCAACCAAATCACAAAATCCGACCCAACCAGTGATTTCAGTTGTACTGCTTCTTCTGCAAGCATCTGACATATCAGGACACACAGCTGGAGTGTATGAAGCAGGGAAATAGCATTCTTCAAAAGTATTAAAAGTGACATATTTGCTGAATTAGTATTTTTGTATTGTGCAGTTTATTTTTGATGTCACAAGAATTATGTTATAATAAAGACGGAATAAGATGTATTCCTAAGCAAAACAAAACTGACATTTTCCTTGCTTCTCTTCAACGCTGTGCATACGAAAACTTCTTATGCAAATAAACGCTATGTGTAAATAAACTGCTGGCATAGACACTATTTCCTAGTGTCTTCCGCAAGGTCAACCCTAAGAAATGGTTCCTCACTTAGTCACCATTGACAAACGCCACAGAGAGGTATGCAGGGGCGTTTGTATCATGCAGTGCCAGTATCCTCTCCTCGGCCTGCAGCCGTGTCCTCTGTCCCTTCCCTCAGGCCATTTTAAACGTTTACACCTCATCGAGGGAACTGACAAAGCATAAACCATTTTTATACGGAGCGTAAAACACTGCCTCCTGCTGGCTGTCGCCCCATTCACACCGGGGGACACATGTTTTAATTATAGAAGACAATTAGCATGGCCTGGGTTGGCTGGCCAGACTTTTTCTGGATCACAGAGGTAATTTCTGCTGCAGCAGGAAGACTGCGGATTATGAGAACGACGATCCTAATCCCAGAAGGAAGGGAATTAAGACACAGATGCACAGGATCAAAGATTCAACGAGAACCACAGTCGAGCTTCACAGCACAGTAATCTTTTATTGACGGGGGAGTCGAACATTTCGAAATTTTCAAACAGCGCCTTCAGCAGACAATTTTGTGCAGACATATCTTCCCAAAGACCCAAAAAAACTAATCTGATTTTTCTTTACGAGGCATCACTACAATCAGTCCTGTCCACCTGATTCAGCGCCTCAGTGCCTGTGAGGAACACCACGAAGCCCTCCAGCACTGCGATTCGACACCATGAAGTCCTGCATCTCCAATCAGAGCGGACAGCGACCCTTTACCAGAAATCTGCCGCTTCAGCTCAGCCCTGATGCCTCTGATTGAAGCCCCCAAAACGCCAGTTTATGTTCCTTCTGGAGAAACAGGATATAAATATTTCACCAAACGCTTGTCCTCCTCCTCTCAAGCCGACGCCGTCCGCGCATGATGGAGGTAACCCCCGGGACGGCCCCTGGTCCAATCCGGAGCTCTAGCGTCGGTGTTTGTAGTGAATCGCATTCCCACGGAGATGACACGGTGTCACAGACAGTCACAGGCCGGCAGGTGCGGGGGCCTCGGAAGGGGCAATGTCCCGGGCCCCCTGGACCAGCTCCAGGAGGGCGGGGAACAGCGTCACGTCGCTGGGCTGAATACCCATCTTCTGGATCTGCAGTGGGTGGGCGAGAACGGCATAAACACATTCCTCATTTCCAGAAGGTTTTGGATGAGGCGCAAACAGAATCACAGCCAGTTTGGCGGGACGGGCTTCGGACCAGGAGGAAGGCTCACCTGCTCCCCCAAGTACTCGACATCCAGGGCCAGCTGCAGCCGGATCTTGCTGTCATCGGTGGGCCCTCCGCCGGGACCCGCAGGGTTGGAGGTCGCCGTCTTCCTGGCCTGCTTCAGCCTCTTCAAGCTCTCCTCCATCTTCTTCACTGAACTCAGCACATCCGATATGGTCTCATGGTACCTGTGTCCATGGCAGCCAGTGTGAACACAAAAAGCAGAAAAGTGATGAAACGGGAAAGCAGCAGACAGACAAGTCAGCACATATCTGAACATAACGAAGAGCAGACACCATGTAGATCATATTAACTTCCGCTATCCTTCACATGAAGGTACATGGTCTACGAGTGACCAATGGGAGGAGGGCCCGGCTGGTCGCTGTGGGTCACCTCTGCGTGCAATCACAGAGCGTGATGCGCAGCCATTCCTGGATGATGGGGGGCTTCAGCATATCCCTGCAGTCGCTCTGGAACTGGAGCAGTGGTCGCAAGGCGTTGTCCACGTAGGCAGAGGCCCTGGTGGGTACTTCCTGTGGAGGCAGACGGCGAAAGCTTTCGTAACGGATACAACATGAACCCTGGTGTAAAACATGCTTACAGAGAGGACACTTTAAGCTAACTG
>JAODLC010000065.1:2364675-2387844 GCA_026781145.1 Hippopotamyrus pictus | reverse complement strand
CGTGTCCGTCTGTCTCTGTCGCCGTGAACGCTGATCTCGTGTCCGTCTGTCTCTGTCGCCGTGAACGCTGATCTCGTGTCCGTCTGTCTCTGTCGCCGTGAACGCTGATCTCGTGTCCGTCTGTCTGCAGGCCCCACGCAGCGCATGTCGGCCACGGCCACGGCCATCGACTTCTTCCAGCTCTTCGTGCCCGACAACGCCATCCAGAACATGGTGACGCAGACCAACATGTACGCCAAGAAATACCAGGAGCGCTTTGGCAGCGAGGACGGCTGGTGTCCTGTGACGGAGCAGGAGATGCGCGCCTTCCTGGGCTTCGTCTGCTCCACCGGCGTGCACCGCTGCGAGTCCGTTCTCAGCATCTGGAGCAGCGGCTTCTTCGGCAACCGCAGCATCGCGCCGCGCATGAGCCAGACGCGCTTCGAGAAGATCCTCAAGTACTTTCATGTGGTGGCCTTCCGCTCCAGCCAGGGCAGCCAAGGCCTCTACAAGATCCAGCCCTTCCTGGACTGTCTGCAGCAGGCTCTCACCTGCACCTTCCGGCCCTCACAGACACAGGTGAGTGGGGCCCCGGGGGGGCCCCGCGGTGGCCCTCCATCTGCCCGATACACCCCCTCAAACAAACAGACATTTACGTAAACATGCTGAGAGCCAGGGCTCACTCAGATATTTATCTGGTTATTTATTAAATATAAATATTAATTGGATAGCTCAGTAGATATTGATTAGATATCTCCACCCACCCCCACAACATCATCTTTCATGATTGGCCCCCATATATATAATTTCTAAAACTTACTTGCCGTTTTTTTTTTTTTTTTTGAACCGTCGTTCACCAAAGGGGCTTCCTACACTCCCAGAGAGGACACTGTTTAAGATCTTTAAGGGATTTCTTTAAACAGCAGTCCTGAAATCAGAAATTAAACCAGACAGTAAACCCCCCCCACCCCCACTCATCTGCCCTATCTGAGCAGGTCAGGAAGGGCCCAGACACTTTGGGACACCGGCAAGGTGAGCTGAGGGCAGCTTCACCCCCAGGAGATAACCTGTTCTGAGCCTTTTCCCTGGAGATTTAAATATGCATCGCAGATGAGTTTGAACATGGTCCCTCTCAGCCACAGACGTCACACGGCGCATGACCAGGATGCGGTGATTGATCCGATGGCCAACCTGAAATAATAAGAGTTAGTAATGACACACTGAGATCTTGCAGTTAAATGCTGTTGAAATTTAAATATCAGGTGTAACTAATTATGTGGCATTTATTATCGGAATGACCCTTTCTGAAAGTGTGTTCTTACAACGCGTGACCGTCCGTAGTCCCGTAAATTATCAAGTAGTTGTGCGCGTGAGTCTGATTTACCGTGTGCTGCTCCCATTTAGGAGCCATGCGTTGCATTTCCTGCGCGATGCCTGTTAGCAGCGTGGGCATCGGAGTGTGTCAGTGTGTAGGGAGTTCAGTGTGCTACTGTAGAGCTGGCAGCTTTAAAACCAGGCATCTGATCTCTGACCCTGTAAACACTGGCAGGCTGCTGCCTCGACAGTAGAGCTGATAGCTAACCAGCTAAGCTCTGTCTCTGTGTGTGCTGTCCGCACAAACCTACGTCGGGGACCCGCGAGATCCCATCTGCGCCCGAAGCCATCCCGCCGGTCGCCAGGGCTGGCCAGCCCAGCCTCATGACACGTGGGCCGTCCCCGGGAGTGACTCGTCACGCTAAGTTACACTAAAGCTCAGAGTGTGTTGCCACGACGCCGCACGGGAGACCGCATCTGCGTGCCAAAACGAAACGGCGGGAGCCAAAGCTAGACCGCGCGACCGCCTCCCTGTTTTGCGGTTGCTAGGGATGGAGGGGCTCCATTTTGCACGGATCACTGGTCTAGATCCCCACCGTCCGCACACACGGTTTTGGGTCTCTCCGCCATGTTGGTGAGTGAACGCAGCCGGGCAGTGAGCAGGGCAGCCCGTATCTGCTATTGAGGACCCCCCCACCCCATGAAATCACATGGCAGGGTGTAGTGAGTGGCACCTTGGGTGTGGGGGTGGATTCAGCATTAAGGACAAGCATGCGTTTCATAACATGCATACAATAGCACGCATGCATACACACACACACACACACGCCCAGCTGGAGGTCTGACTCAGTCTCCTCGCAGCTCGTGGGTGACTCAGTGACAGCCACAGCAGACGGCTCGTCACACGCAAGCTGTGTTGTGTTGGAACCCGTCCTCACGGTCCCTGCTGTCCTCGCTGGGACTTTGCTGTCAAATTCACTCTATTTAGAGCCAAACCGAGGTGGTATCACTGAACTACATTAACTCAAATGCCGTCTTTAAAAAAAGATGATAACTTTTGTTAATTGGCTGAACAGTTTCCTTACACAAACTTTTTCAGAAAAAAGGGACGCCTGAGGTCTCCAAAGAGATGCATCTCTCCCCGTTAACGGCCACAGTCTGCGAATAGTGACACAGAAGCGAGCTGCTAATTATCAGAAGGTTTCTCATTGCAGTGTGAATACCTGACCATCGCCAGCATCCATACAGCCTGCTACATGATGAAGGAAATCCTTTGGCATATATAAATATTAAATTGTGGTATTTGCATCTTACAAATGGCTCCAGTTTCAAATGCGTTTGTCTACATCTGTGTTTCCCAACCCGGTCTTCGGGGAGCCACAGATGGTCCACGTTTTTGATCTCTTCCAACTCCCAGTCCTGTCAGTCAGTCCATGTTTTTGCTCCCCACCGGGAGCTGGGAGGAAGCAAAAAATGTGGACTGTCTGCGGGTCTCCAAGGACCGGATTGAGAAACATTGGTCTAGACCATGGAGAAGCAGTGAAAGTGGCGGCGTTTACCAGCACTCAAGCGACATAATTTTGTGGGGCCTCCAAGGTCAATACACGCCAAAAACAACAAACCCACCCCAGGAGACTACATGCACCAGGAAGTGACACACTGAACCGTTTACTTGATGACCACAAGGGGGCACATCGGTTAAAATAAACATGAGGTTGAAGGTCTGTGCTCTTCTGCATCTTGCCCAGGTGTTGCATGAGCCCCTGATTGACGAGGACCCCGTTTTCATCACCACGTGCACCGAGAGGGAGACGCGCAAGAGGAAGAAACGGAAATTCAGCCTGTGGGTGCGTCAGTGTACCTCCACGGGGTTCATCTGCCAGGTGGGAGGCCGTTCAGGGACAGGGTGCTCACCGGCGCCCCCTAGAGGCATAACCGTGGTTAAGGCAAACTGTCACCATTTAAATACACAGCTTGGTTAGGAACAGTGTATGAATCAGAGAAATCTGTGATTCAGAGCAGGAGGGGGTGAGAACGTCCCTGTAGATCATGGCGGGTGAGAACGTCACTGCAGGTCGTGGTGAGACTGCAGGCAGGTGTGTTTGGACACACAGACTGGAGCTTGTGCCGGGAATCTGGGGGCTTGCTGGGAAGGTTTCGGAGCTTTCTGCATGGTGATGACCCCCGCACTAGCAATCGCAGCCAAGACTGACTGCTGGCAGGAACATGGTGCAATGCGTGGCTGCTTAGACTCTGAACAGCAGCAAACTGAAACTGTTCTCAGACCTAGAGATTCGATGAAGAGTATATGAAGGTATAAAAGGTGCAGATGGGATGGCATAACCATGGTAACATCGCAGTTCTGAAAGGAAGCCATTTAGGGTAAGGGACTGAGGGCATCTGGCCAATTGGCTCCCCCCCCCCCACCCCTCCAGTCGGGAAATAAAAAGCCATATGACCCCACCCCCCCCCTCCCACCCCCCGCTCCTCCCGTTACTGGATTAATGGTAGGCGAGTGGGGATTCCCAGAATGAACTTTTTATTCTTGGTCCTGTCCGTTATAGATGCCTTGTGGTGCAAGAGGTATTTGACAAAAGACAAGTAACTTCAGGATCTCTTCGTTACGCTTGATCACGCAGCTTGGGGGGTGGGGGGCGGTTCGCATGGGATGCTGTGTCTCTGGCTGCAAGGTCACCAACCCAGGGACGGCTGGGTGGTTTGGCCGTGGGGCCCCTGACCCGAGACCTTTAGCCCCTCCTGCTCCAGGGACCTCTGGCCCTGCTTTACCCCCCAAGCAGGTGACCTCGAAAGACCGGCCCATCACTGGCGATTGCGCAGAGAAACGGAATGGAGCCAAATCTAAAAACCTTCCTCCTTGTCACCTTCTAATTAGGACAAAGCAGCTGTAAGACGACGAAACACCTGATTAACAAATGGATAATTAGCACTCCTATAATGATGTTAACAATCAGCACCCTGATTAGAGATCATACTCCAAGCAGGGCTCTTTGTTAAGCTGTGGATTTAAAATAACCTCTCTGTGAATAAAATCCAGACGTGTAACATGCATGTTCCCGTGTTACGTTAGGCAGGAGGGACACAAGGCGCTTAAGTGGGGGTGCTGTTTGTGGGTTTATTTTCCTTTGACATTTTTCTTTGGGCCAGCAGGTGGTGTAACAGTTAAGGAACTTGAGCAGATTATTTTACTGTATATTCAGCAGTGTTAATCAGTGTTTTCCAAACAAGTCCTCAGGGACCCACTGATGGTCCACGTTTTTGCTCCCTCCCAGCTCCTGGTAGCAGCAAAAAACATGGACCGTCTGCGGGTCCCCAAGGACCAGATTGGGAAACACTGGTGTTAATGAATGGAAATGTAAGGTGGGCATATGCCTTTATATAAAACCCCACCATGCTTGTTCGCTGTATATCTCTCAAAAGCCCATTAGTAAACCCAGAGCCTTCTCCTCCTCCTCTTCCACCTGTGTGCTCCTCAGATCTACGTCCACCTGAAGGAGGGCCTGGGTCCAGACGGGCTGGACACGCTGAAACATAAGCCTCAGCTCCACAGTCTGGTAGCCCGGCAGCTCTGCCAGAACCTGACGGCTCAGAACGCCATCATCTTCACAGGCCCCAGCATCACCAGCCTGAACCTCTTCCAGGAGTTTCAGAAGCAGGGTACGGACCCTCGGGCTTCTCAGCACGCCGCATCTGTTTCTCAGCACACTGTTGCCCCTTCTGGCCAGTCGCAGTGCGTCACTTTATGCTGTCCACCATCTAGTAATCCAGAGGTTCCTCCACCATGGTGATTGCTGACCATCCTCTAACACCATCCTCCAGATGAGAGAGAAAGATTGAGTTTGTATCTCATCCATGAAGTATGCCTCAATGCGTGTTCACGCTCTGCAGAAATGATTCCGATTATCCTCGGCATCCGCCAGCTGTATGGGGGGGCTATGGGCCTGGAACAGCATTTAGATGCTTCTCTGTCAGGCTCGCCTTAATTACAAAGTTTGCCGTCGGCTGTCCTTCTGACGTCCTTTCCAAACAGCGAATGGGCTCTCTGTGCCACCTGCCATATCACGGAGAGCCTCGTTTGTTTACACGCCACATGTTGAGGATGGAGGCCTTTATCCTCGCACACACACATGCACATTACAGTAGATGTAGAGCAGGGTAATACACAAATGTAGACAATACAAAGAGCTACAAGAGTCCCAGCCGTCAAAGACAGTCAGCATTTTTGTAGCGTTAAGGGCAACCATTATTGTGCACCAGAAAATTGCTCCCCTTGTTCCACTGTTAATTGAGTCCTCTGGGAAACATCGGCCCTTGCCCGTGGTTCCTCCTGTGTACAGGCTGGAGCTGAGGCTCACTGTTGCCTCGTCCCCACAGGCATCTACTGCTGCGGCTTGCTGAGCTCAAGGAAGAGCGACTGTACTGGCCTCCCGCAGTCTATGCTGGCAACGACTGGTGGGCCGCCACAGCGAGGACAGTCGCGCATCAAGATGAACGGCGACATGTCCCTCATCAGCTGGTACAACAAGGGCCACTTCCGCTTCCTAACGAACGCCTACTCACCCACAAAGGAAGGTGAGGCCCGGCTCACAGAATGGAGAGGAACCAAAAACTCCCGAGTAGGGAGGGACAGAACCTCTGGGGGCCCAACGTCGACAGGCTGCCCGACCCCCCCGGGCATGCTGGCCTTATAGAATATAATGAGAATGAGGCTGCACTACACAGTATGTAAGCCACAACCACAGTGTCACAGTATGTAAGCTACAGTGTCTCAGTATGTAAGCCACAGTGTCACAGTATGTAAGCCACACCCACGGTGTCACAGTATGTAAGCCACACCCCCCAGTGTCACAGTATGTAAGCCACACCCCCCGGTGTCACAGTATGTAAGCCACACCCCCCTCTGTCACAGTATGTAAGCCACATCCCCCGGTGTCTTAGTATGTTAGCCACATCCCACTCTGTCACAGTATGTAGGCCACATCCCACAGTGTCACAGTATGTAAGCCACAACCACGGTGTCACAGTATGTAAGCCACACCCACGGTGTCACAGTATGTAAGCCACAGTGTCACAGTATGTAGGCCACACCCACGGTGTCACAGTATGTAAGCCACAGTGTCACAGTATGTAAGCCACAGTGTCACAGTATGTAAGCCACACCCCCCGGTGTCACAGTATGTAAGCCACACCCCCCGGTGTCACAGTATGTAAGCCACACCCCCCAGTGTCACAGTATGTAAGCCACACCCACAGTGTCACAGTATGTAAGCCATAACCACAACGTCACAGTATGCTAGTTAGTGTCACAGTATGTTAGCCACACCCACAGTGTCACAGTATGTAAGCCATAACCAAAAATGTCACAGTATGCTTGTCAGTGTCACAGTATGTTAGCCACACCCACAGTGTCACAGTATGTAAGCCATAACCACAACGTCACAGTATGCTAGTCACAGTCACAGTATGTTAGCCACACCCACGGTGTCACAGTATGTAAGCCACACCCACAGTGTCACAGTATGTTAGCCACACCCTCCAGTGTTACAGTATGTAAGCCACACCCACAGCATCACAGTATGTTAGCCACACCCCCCAATGTTACAGTATGTAAGCCACAACCATGGTGTCACAGTATGTTAGCCACACCCCCCAATGTTACAGTATGTAAGCCACACCCCCCCAGTCTCACATTATGCAAGTCACATCCCCAGTATCACAGATCATAAGCAGCACCTACAGTGAAACGCTTCTATAGGACTAATTATGGAACCACATGATCAGCCAGTGAGTCCACCTCCTCGACCAGTGAACACTGCAATCCAGTCTCTGTTTGTGCCGTTTGGGCCATTTGTGTGTGATGAGAAAGGGTTTCAGGGTATACTGAGTCACAGACGTATGCATGTGTAAAATTCCCTCTTCCTTTTAGAAGAAGCTCCTGTCTAACGTCTAATAAGAACCTGTTATCCTGTCAGGTTTCCTTTTACACGCTATTTCTGGGCATGAGGTTCAGTTTAATATTAACCTGCTGTTTGTGTCTCACTGTGTCGTGTCGGGTAGGTTTATTATAACCCGTAAGTACTCACCATGTGGGGGTCATAGCCATATCTCCCTGGGGCTCAGTGCGGGGGGGGACATCACTGTCCCCCAGGTTGCTAAAAGATGGGGGCTTCTATTCTTAGCTATTAATGTGCATACATAAGAATCACACATTCAAAAAGAAGTTTGAAAGAAGTTTAAACATTTTTTAATAGTACTTCCTTTCCTAAAAGATCAATCTGAAGCAGATTTCATGATAACTAAACATTTTGTCCTTTTCCTAATACATCACATCATAGCCATAGCGTATTTTATATAACCCATGTTAGCACAGGTTTTGCACGATTCGACACGCCTGCATAAGATGACAAGCCTCTCCCCCTATTCTCCGACACAGACCGGGAATAAAGCCGGCTTTCAGAAGCGACGTTCCAGTGTGTTAGTGCCATTTGCGGACACTGCTGAAAGGGGCCCCGAGACATCAAAGGGGGACATCCGACAAGCGGAGATGGGGGGGGGGAATCTCCAGAATCTCATTCAGGGGAATTAAACGTGCATTTCAGCATGGAAAAGGTCACCATTTAAACATTTGCTTTATAACCCACTGTAGCACTTGGAAGGGCCTGGTGCTGTTTCACTATTAAAACTGGACAGTGTGGGGACAGTGAGCACACAGTAACAGCCCAGATACCCAGATAGAGTTTTCTGTGGCGATTTATCGTCCCGTTTTAAGCCATGAAAAATGTTCCGGCCTCATTCCGTTTGCCGTTAGCAGTACCATCTCCAGATCCCGTCGTTGGGGTCGTGGCTGTACTCTCCACTCTCACTGCGACCCGTGCTGTGGGTGGGCATATACCCGCAGGCTATCACGCCGGCTCCCCCCGGTGGCGACTCGTAAACGTGCCCATAAATAATCGCTGGGTAAGCGAGAACGCCACCGTGGATGGCTCTGCTCCAGAAGACAAGGCCATGGGCGTGAAGCGCAGCAGGCTTACACAGACTTAACTGGGCGAGGAGTTTTATCCGGCTTTTTTATTTTTCCCCTGTATACGGTAACAGATCTCAGGTTAGTCAGTCAGTCAGTTTCTCCCCTAAAGAACTGGAATCATGCGATTGTTAGGAGCAAGAAAAGGTTGCTTCTGCTCACTTGTAGAAATCGCTGCTTTGTAGCTGAATGGATCCACACAGACATGTTAATCCAAAACTCCCACACGTGTAGAAGTGTTGTCTTTGTTCTTATCAAAACTGCTTTCCTGTCCTTGCCTCATGCTGTTCAGTTTGTACCCATCCTCCCCTGTCCTCCTGTTCAGCACCACCCACCCACCGCCCCCCAGGGACTGTCTGTACAGTTATGACATACACACCACCACCCCCCCAGGATCTTTTGACAATAAAGACATTCATTTCTTCTAGATATTTCTGCAAACGGTGTATATAAAAAAGTGTGTACAAAGGAGCAAAACACGGTATTTCTCGGTGGATCAGGTGCCTTGGTAATGTCACATTCAGGCAGTCAAACTCATTTCAAGCTAGGGCACCTCATGTGAGTCCCAAATCGATATTGTGGCAGTACCATGTGCGTTTTTGGGGGTGGATTTGGTCCCTACCACTCTCAATTCCCAAGCTATACGCTTGCTCCTGCGTGACCGATGTTTTTTTTCCCCGTATGTCACCTCAGGGGTGATCATCAAGCGGAAGAGCGGCGAGATCCCTTGCCCACTTGCTGTGGAGGCGTTCGCCGCCCACCTGGGCTACATCTGCAAGTACGACGACAAGTACAGCAAGTGAGTGACGGCCCACACCTCCCCCACTCGACACAAACACAGTGGCAACTGATTGTGCGTCCGCAATCGCATACATTCCTGTGTAGTAGGCAATGTAGTATG
Source organism: Hippopotamyrus pictus (assembly GCA_026781145.1). Classification (NCBI taxonomy): domain Eukaryota; kingdom Metazoa; phylum Chordata; class Actinopteri; order Osteoglossiformes; family Mormyridae; genus Hippopotamyrus; species Hippopotamyrus pictus. The sequence goes on along the minus strand of JAODLC010000065.1, from coordinate 2,378,611 downwards.
CGACATTAGCAGTACGTCTGAATCCTCAGTATGGATGAAACTATAGTCGAACGGTACACAGGCGACCCTATTTTTGCAAAATTCTGAAGCGTGTAACCGATGGACGCTACGCTATCCCACAAGGTCACTGGAGCAGCAAAGAATGCAGTCGCTCAGAAATTTTTCATCCGATTGGCAAGATGTGTTGTCTCTGTACTACTGTAAGTGGAAAACATTTGCCAGTTACATAAGTTGCCTTAAAAATGTATTTTTTCACTGATAGTTTTTAATACTTTTTAATTTTCGAGCTACGTGAAAAACATTTGGGTCATTTAATATGTAAGATAGCAACTGCAGTGTGTCCAAGTATAGTCAGTGCTGCTACAACACGACTAATGCATTCCTGAAAAACCTTGCCTTCACTAAAATCTCATACTAAAATACACATATCCAATGGGGAAAACAGGGCTGAGAAATGTGACTCCAAAACCTAATGATTTAGTGACTTACGCCAAACAAAAATTAAAATAATAAAAGCAGTGATACCAGTGGCCAATAACGTAAATAATACCGACAGGATTAGTGTACTGGATGCGTATGTATGTGCATTTTAAATAAGTAATGATAATACATTAATGAATTGTATCATACAAATTTCCTGTTTATGTCTCACTAGAATTACCTGGTAACCGCTTCAACTGAACACGCCGAACTTGCTAACTTGTCAATTGCCGAGAGTCAGGAGTAGCGATGCTCAAAACAAAGCTTCATGAACCATTTGCTATGTTTCCTGACTCCACTAGATGGTGCTCTTAGTTTACGTTGGGCATGCTTAGAGCGCTTTGAACAGAGAGCGCCATCTAGTGGTATCGGAAAATACAGCAAATGGTTCATGAAGCGTCATTTTGGCCGTTATGAGTCGGGAGTAGTGAGCCAGCCACAGCCACCATGCAGCCGATCATGAACACAGCACAGATACAGGGGGCACTGAAGGCACCATGGCTACAGACAGTCACAAATAATAAAATTAAAAATAATAAAAGCAATACTAAAAAAAAGGTTGCTGGGTGTTTTTTATATGGTCATTTCTTAAGTATTTTTAGAATTTAAAACTTTGACCTGTGCAATGCATGGATGTACAAAAAGTTTGATTCTTTTAGATTTGCAAACTGGTTTGATTGATTCACTGAGAAGAACCAGCTGAAAAGAACAACTTGTTCACCAGTTGGACATCAGCATCATTCACTTGGATGTTTTTATGTGCAAGTAGTGCCAATACCATATCGCGTTATACTTTGCACAGTGTTTTTCTCTCCAACCCAAAGTTACGTGATTCCGCGTTGTATTGGACTGTACTAATATATCAGTCGTGTTAGAACAGATTCGTGGTGCGATGTCACACATTGCAGCAGGACTGATGGTACGTTCACTCCATTCTCATGCATACATACAGTTCATGCTGCATCAACAGCCCAGTAGTACTTACCGTGTAAGTATGTGATTTCAGATGCACCCCAAGTTAATATCACTGAGGTTCCACGCAGCCAGAACCCCCACAGCCAATGAAATTTAACTGCCCGCAAACCACCAATGGCCTGATTGGCCGAGGGGAGGAAGCTTGTCAGGCAATTAGCTGGAATGGAAACCAGTGAAGTATAACAGAATATCTTTATGCTGGAGATTTTCTGAGTAAATCTGCACCAGCTGCCTTCTCTCTAGGGTACAGCAGCAGTTTCCCTCAGGGATCCCATTCCCCAGCCGCTGTGTCACCAGCGCTCCCCCTGCCCCCTTCCCTTCCAGGTACTTCATCTTCCATAAACCCAACAAGACGTGGCAGCAGGTCTTCTGGTTGACCATCAGCATCGCCATCAACAACGCCTACATCCTGTACAAGATGTCGGAGGCCTATCAGGTGAAGCGCTACAGCCGGGCCCAGTTCGGGGAGCGTCTGGTGCGGGAGCTGCTGGACCTGGACGACTGCTCACCCACCCAGTGAGGGCACGGGAGAGACTGGCCCGCCCGCACACACACACGTACGCTCACCCGCACACACTTTCCGGCATGCTCTCGCACCCACAGCCACACACGCACGGTGTCTCTCTCTCTCTCACGCCTGCTCTTCCCGAGCGCCCAATAAGAACCCAGCCTCTGACTCTAGCCCCGCCTCCTCCGTGGTACCAAGTCGCATTCCAGCGGGTTCCAGAGGAACTGGGAACTCGTTCCGAATCTGGGAAGCGGGGAATCTGACCTTTCGCTCGCCAGATGAGACCCTCCGGCACCCCCTTACCGGAAGATTCCTCTTGGGTGCCACATCCTGCCCGAAAATGCCAAGTCACGCATCGCGTCGTGACCTCGCCGGTTGCATGAGGAAGATGTCCGAGTCACGTAAATTCTGTTCTGCTTTAAAGTGACGGTGGTTTATTTTAGAGTAAGACTTTTGTAATTTTGGTTGGCGACGCGGTGCCACGTCAGTCTGTACAGTAAACGTGTGTGTATATAGCCAATATCCGCACGGCACGATGTCTGTAGCGTGTAGCGTGTATAAAAAGGCCGCTGTCCTCCTGACATGGTCGACACACAACAAATATATATGCAGTATCCCAAATTCTGGATGCATCCTGTTGTTTTCCACTGCAGTGGACAGGCAAGGGGCTATGGCGGCCGTGACGGAGAGTGACAGATTCTGCCGCGTGGCGACTTCCTGGTGGGTCACTAACCAGCCCAAAGCTAACAAGACAACAGTTCTGTCTTCAGTTTGGTACTCAGCACGTGCAAAAGACAGGTTCAACTCATTAGACGATGGCTAGTAATCAAACGAGGGACAAGCGAGGAGTTTGTCACAAGAATGGTTTGGGATGAAAAGATGGCTTGTGTAGACTTTTGTTAAGGTTTTTATTCATAGCAGATTCTCCCCCCCCCCACTTTGGTTTCTCCCACTCAAGTAGGTGCATGGGGGCTGGGGATTGGCGCTTTCTGGGAAATCCCAAACACAGACCATTATTGGGTGGGGGCATGTTGAAAGTTACTGCCAGTATTGTCGAGGACCACATCCCAAAAGTCCAACCCCCTCCATCACCACAAAGCTTATGCAGGCTGTGGACCTGAAGGCTTGTAGCTGACTGCAGTTGGTTCTAAATGTCCCACCAGTTCCGGTTGAGGTTAGGGAACGTGGCACTGACACAAAATAAGTAGCTTCTCAAATCAAGTGATTTTTTCCCAGTATATAGTTACGAACATTCAAATGCATATTACTAAGAAAGGCATCCATTCTGCCTTTCTCGTGCCTCCAGGGGGGGCACTCTGATCATCTCCACGTGTCCATCATGCAAATCGGGAACGGAATATTGATAGATAGGGGGAGAGAGGGGACACTGGCCTGGCATTCAACACAGGGGTGGACTTTAAGGGGACATTTTTAATGATGTGCAAACACTGTGAAATCAGGAAACTCGCTACCAGCGGAGAAGGAGCTGAGTTTGTAGAGTCAAAGTCGTATTTTAAAAGAAGTTTGCACAGACTATCGGCACAGCGTTGACGTCTCACTCTGTGCATCATAAACTACTGTATGTATTTCAATGTGTTGACATTAAAAAGATATAATTATCAGGATATATGACCCACGGTCTCGTGCTGCAGTTAGTCACTAGATTAAGGTTAAGACACATGACTGTATGTGTTTTATTTTGATTTTTCAGAAGCCGCTGCTCTCTGCCTGGCCATCTGAGTGTTTGTGTGTGTAACTTGCTTGTTCTATGAATGTTACATGTTTGTAGGTTGAGTCACAGCCTGTTAACAAAAAAGAGGCTCTTCAAGTAACTGGAAAAGGGTCCCTTTTCACTTATGCATTGAATCATTAATATTGTCCAGTCAAGTAAACAGGTAGTTAAAACCCAGACAGACCTGTTTTACACACTCACAGGATTAATGTACTGGGTGCAGTTTTTGAATTTTATATACCATCTAAAGTACTGTCACTTTGTTCCTGATATAACTACAGTTAAACAGTTTTGTGCTGCGGGGTGTGCTATTAATTATCGGAGATATTATTAAAAAAAAAAAAAAAAAAACCAAAGGGGGATTGTAGTAAATTAGCAATGGGGGAAATTTCTCATATATACTATCATTGAACTTGTGAAAACTGAGGTTGAGTAAGGTCTTGATGAAGAATTGCTGACTTGGCAAATATGACAAAATCCTGATTCCCTTCCCAAGGGACGTCAGCGTATGATGGTAGAAAAATGACATTATCTTTTAAAATCTCAGGTTAAAATCCATTTGATGTCTTTTACAATTTGAGAGCCAAACTCAAATAGCTGTTACTGTAAGATACTGTATGTGAGCTACAGATTTACAGCAAAATCACGTGTAGAGATGTTAATATTCAAATGCGAATCATTCTTTTGATTTCACTGTCCATCTCTTTGCACCCTGACGAAGTACTGGGACTGAAGGCAGCAAGGGGCCGATGGGAGATGCGGGCAGATATAGAGGGTGCTTCATCTGACCTGAATCTCGCAGAGGGTGGGGGGGCACAGACACACACATATACACACACAGAGGGCGGGGGGGGGCCATACACATACATATACACACACACACTTTTCCTATCATGTAACTGAATGGCAGATAACGCCCCACCATGTATACACTCTTCCCATTAACACTCCAGGCAAAAGAAAACAATCTGAGGTGACTGACTGACAGCCAGTCTGACTGGCAGGATGAGGCAGACGCTCATTTCCGAAGGAGGAGCGACACAATCACAGTGCCAAGCCTGTCGGCACCCTCCCAAAGCCGATTCATCGGTTTTTAGTCTCTGACAAACGGTGACCAAACGTTTTATGGTGACAGGTGTTACTGAACTTCACGCATTTTCAGATCTGCTAACGGGCAGCTTTAAGTCCATGTTTCCTGTGGTCTACACCTAAAAGGCCTCACAGCTACTTCCACACTGACCAACTATCTAATGAATGAAGGCGGACTGAAATACTGTAGAGTTCGTGACATTGGTCATTCAGGCTGTAGCTGAGTTGCTTTATAAAGGCATTCACTTTATTTAATTTGACACAATGATTTTATAAGACGAGACTATCGATTACGTGATGTGTGCATGGATTAATGTAAGGTGCTTCAGCTGAAATGAGTTGAACTTCGCTGACCTCAGGGTTCCTACACGGTACAGAGATCGGTAATCATGAAGCTGGTAAAGAGATAAACAAGCCACTCAGCAGGTCATAAAACTGACTTCCTGGAGGAGACTGTGTAAATTTTTTTTTTTTGTTCAAATTTTGTGTCTAATCGATTGGTGCAATAACCTCGATTTCGGATCTGGTGTCAAAGTTCATACCAACTTCATATTTGTGACATTTCTTCTCTTTCTGACAGTGTCTATCGGTGCATGAAGGTATAATTTGTTAAAGATAAAATACTAATTTCACCATAAAAGGCAGGAGTTGAGATGACCGTCAGCGGGAAACTGCCATGTCATCACCTGACAGGCGTGGATGTTGCTGTAAATGCGTCCAATAAGTCCGTGAAAAGACGTGAGCAGCACGATGTGATGTGAAATTCACACGGGGAACACATCTAAGCAACGACAGGAAGTACAGGCAGTCGTCATGGACCAATAAGGTGATGCGATTAACTGGGAAAGCAGGGCATACGAGTGGCATTTATGGTGTAAAGAAAATATTTTAGCTGTATGTAAGTGCTTGTAATATTACTGTGTATGTATGTTGTCTGAGCTGAGCGAAAATGCTTCAAGGTCTGACCAACACTGCAAAAATTCGATGTCTGATCTGTAACAAGATTAAATAAAAAATGTTTTCAGATGTCTTGGAAATGGCTGAAGCTGCCAACATCCTGTCTCTTCACTGTGCAACTCTGAGTCCCACAGCGGCCTCTAGCGGGAGCCCAGCCCCGACCGACGTTTGTTTGTGGCTATCGTGCGAACACCTCAATCGGTGTTGTAACATCAGATGGATTTACACACTTTAAATATACGTTTATTTTTAAGATATCCCAGGATTACATTGTGAGGTTATTTATATCAGGAAATCAGCCCTGAATTTTGTTAGAGGTGCAAGAGAAGATTATAGGAAAAACACATTGCTTTCTTCTAGAAAAAAAAAACTGAATCACTCATACAGGATAATGACTTTGCAGAAACCCAGAATGTTCACGTCACTCAGAAATGCCCCTCCTATAGTGTCTGCTATACTTCCCTCCCACCATGTTCCCTTCTCCACACCGCCTCCGAGCCCCTCACTGTAGGAGTGGTCACTTGTGCACAGCGCTTGTCCAGATTGACACAGAGCCGACAGCCGGACCCCCTGGCAGTGATCTCCAGTGACCAGCTCGCCACCCACTGACTGCTCTTTGATCAAAAGCCATTAAACAGGAAACTCCATTGATTTCAAATGGCATCAACAAATCGGTCACTCTGTCTAACTGCACTGGATGTCAGGAACTTAAAACAGCAGTAACAGTTTTCTATCATGAAAAAAAGAGAAGATAGTCAGTAGAGACAAAAAAATCTGCAGTGAAAAGCAGGAACTGAGTGACAGAAAGCTTCTACATTTCAGTGAAAACTAAACAAATGCTCATATTGTTTGTTTTTATTATCATTATAACCACAAAATAAAAAAATAATACTCCCATTAAACGAACCCTGGAAAAAAACAACACACCAATAATGTCTATAACTACATAACTAATCAAAAATCTTAACTACACTACCTGAGCTGGGGTCAAAACAAGCCCATCCATACATTCATTTATATCCCGGAAATAAGTGCAGAAGACTGAACAGGGTGGCAGATATTTTTATGTGTATTCAGATAATCCTACACAGCAAGTCATTTTCTGATTTGATTCTGAATAAACTTTTTTGTTTGGCTTAAGTGCATCACTCTGTGCGACAGCAGAAAAGGCAAAAAAGACAAAAAAAGAGTGTTCAAAGGTAAAACGTGACACTCAAGACCTATGCATTTTGACAGAAGGAAAGAAAAGTGAGCAAAAACCATCCAATCACACGAGAGATGCCACAACCTGCCCAATCACAGGAGAGATGCCACAACCTGCCCAATCATACGAGATGCCACAACCTGCCCAGAACCTGTAAGCCTCTTCTCATTTTTATTGGAATGTTGGGCCTCACGAAGGTCAGCAGAGTCAGCCAATAACACCACTTTGAGTAATAAACACTCATAAAGTGTTTATTGCATGTACACATCCATTAAGGTTGACCTTCAAATACAATTCTGATATTCGATCATTTCAAAACTGCAAACAAAACATTTCATTGGAATAAACCAATATACACAGACCTAAAACCAGATCAGGATATGAAATAGGTAAGGATAACATAAGGGGTGATTTAAGTGTTCAAAGAGTTCCTCTTTATACAATTTTTTTTTTACCTTATTCCTTATTATGGTACTATTTTGGTATTTTTCTGAAGAGAAATAAAAATGCAAATTACAAACTTTGACCACCCACATACTGCAGATGCCCTAGTAAACTATTTTGTATGTAGGCTTATGCATCTGAACATTTATTACAGCAACCGTCTAACGCAGTGAGGACTCGCGATCTTGTTACTCAGCGGGCCGCAGGACCAGCAAGAAAAACGAAGACCCGTCCAGTAGCTCTCTGTACATGTGCGTCGCCCAGACTACAGTCATCGAGGACGATCGCAGGTCGCTCCGAACCGGCCAGCGGTACCACCGAGCGCGGCCACTTACCTGCGTGCCACCCGGATATTAAAAACTATTCAGTCTTCGTTCAGTTTTGTACACGCAGACACACACTTCGAAAACACATTAGACAACCACGACACATTTATGTATAAATGCATTTATTTAACTTATTTTTTTGTCCTCATTCAAAGTTGAATTTCTGCCATATCTATAAAACATAGAACAATTACAAGCGCTATACAGTAGACCAGACTTAACTACAATTTTATTATAGATTTAATATAATAAAATTAATAGACTAGGTATTTATAATAATAATAATGATAACAATAGTAAATGATAGCTTCGCCATGATTATGTAACTGTTTCACGGTTTTATAAACTCCTTCCCAGCTCTGCAACCCGCCTCCCGACCCCAAACTCTTTACATAATTGATTGCGTTTCCCTACAGTGATTAATACTCATTTTCACTGGAATCAAAACATGAAATATTACGGCTCGTTAAGATAACAATGGGTTTCTGTATTCTGCATCATCGACTGACTCTTGCACAGATGTATCGAAAGTATAAATAAAACAGTAAATAACTTTGGCACATTGTGCTATGTAAACATTTCATCCAATTAAAAACTACCAAAGTAGCTGTCATTCATGAATTAGGTCTTTTTCCCGTAAAAATGAAAACTAAAAGTTTGAGTTTCCGTTGAGCATTTTACAAAATAAAAAAGCTTGATTCAAACACTTTAATGTAGTAACTAAAAGGAATATGCGATGTAGTTCACACAGGAAATGGTATTCAGGTGGCCTCCTTATGCATCGGGGGCCGCTGAATGATGAGTCCAGTTAATGCTCAGGCTCTCCAGAGTTCCTGCCGTCCAATTTCAAGACGACAGGAAAATGCTGAAGTTATTTTCGGACTCCATGTGAGCATCTTAAAAATATCAGCCTTTAGCAGACTCTAAAAGAGTGCTACAGCAAAAAAAGAACGAGACCGGGTCGCCATGCCTGAGCGACATATTAAAGTCCATCTATAAGAGTGACCTGTGACAAGCCGCGATAAGCCGGCGCCGACGTTTCCTGCTGAACACGCAAACTGCCCAGGAAATGCAAAAATTCTCCGGGAAACCAGAAAAAAAACCTACTGGGCATATACACCCATATACATATTATACACGTGTGCGTAACATTATGCATGTTACATATACATATGTTTTTTAAAGTAGTGAAAGCGAAAATCTAATTACCAAAGTTGTTTCAAAAATAATTTTCCACAATGTTGTAACCTTCCCTACTGGCAGAAGTCATTTCGGCTTGTTTTTCTGCTGAAGCCACATACGTTCCCGTCTGTCACATTTTAAAAAGTTTCTGCTATTAAGGCGGACATGAGCGGTCCAGATGTTCTCCTTTACTGTTGTCCAGATGTTGTAATTCCAGTAACCTGGCAGTTCATTGCTCCTTCACCGATCCGTTTGTAAGATGCATACAGGAAAACAAAGTCAGCGCTCTCGCTTACAGTGTGATTCATACCGAAAAAGGCAAATTGCTAAGGTTGGAAAAGACCAAGGATCAAACTCTCAAGTACCGGCACAACATGCAGCGCAATAACAGTATGCATGCATGCTGCCTGTGTTACAAGCGTTAGACCTCCAATAGTGTCAAAAAAACAAAATTCCAGAGACTGTAAAACACACACGCACACATACCCCCCCGCACCCCCGCGCGCACACACGCACAATGAACGCAATGCACATTTCGGACAGCGATCGCAGCGTCGTCCTTAATACCCTGTAAAAGGCCCATTCCCGAGGTCACTCAGCCGATGGAAATACAGTGATATCACCAAGAGCCACATCAAGCGAAAAAGAAACCCGAAAAAAGTCAAAGCGGGGTAAGAGATCATAACAGGGATCAGTTCGTATTTAGTTAAGTCAATTACTCTACGTAGCGTAATTAAAGAAACATTTTAATGTCAGAAGTAACGAGAACATTAACAGATAATGCACTGATTTTGAAGTTTTCGTAATATTTACGTAAATCAATAATAGTAATAATAGTGAAAATATATTTGTGTTCTCCATACAGCGGCAGAGTACTTCGGGGACAGTTAGATACTGAGGATCAGTAGCAGCCAGTGCTACGCTCCACTAAGGTCCAGCGGCACAAGCGTCCAGCTCCTTGAACCCTTTCCCCGTTCTTTGATGTACGACACCCTGGCTTAAAGCAGTTTTTAATTTTTTTATTATTATATTACACAGAGTGCCGTCGGGTGTACCTCGTACAACAAAAGTAAGTCTTTACCCACCCCGAACCCCGTCCACAGAGCTGCTGGATGCGAACGGAAGGTAGGAGAGTCAGCACCGGGCAGTCGGTCCAGCTCCCCAAGGCGGCTCTTCCAGAAAGCGATTCAACCCGGAACGGAACCGAAAACACTGCAGCAGCGCCCCCTCCCACACTCCCCCCAAAGTCGGCCTGACACTGTCCGATCGTCAAAGTATGTCGTCTTTCCTTTCTTTCTCTTTCTTTCTTTCTTTTTTTTTTTAATACATTCGACAGGATGAAAAATCAGTAAGTCCTTATCCGAGGAATGCAGAGTAATGCAGGGAAAAGAAACGTTTAAAAATAATTAAAAGCAGAAAAAGAGAAATAATTCTGTTTCACTATAATCAGGAAAGAAAAATCAACTCTCCAAAAACTGGACCGGGATGGAACAGTGAGGTATATAGTTGGATGGAAATCGGCCTGTTGCCACGTTCTCTTACTCTTTTTCAAACTCAGACTTTTCGCTGTTAATCTGTCACATCGGCCCCTGTCTTCAGTACATGGTAAGCTTCGTTCTTGGTGATGGTGTCTTTTTCCTGTTGGGGGGGTGGGCGTGGCAGGGCGGTGGTCGAGGACCGAGGGGGACGTGGCCTTTAGGACTGCAGGTTGAGGGTGAACTTCCACTGCTGCGAGAGGGAGGGGCTACATGTCTCCACAGTGAGCCCCCCACCCCTGGCATTGCGGCTGTCCAAGCACAGGTTTGTCCCCACGTGCCGCAGTTTGGAGTTCCCTTCGATCTGCTCCCACTTCTGCAGGGCAAACAGCAGGTGTGGCATAGGATAAGTAACACAGTGCCTGTACATCCAGGACACACAGACACACACAGACACACGCTACACATTTCCGATAATTATTCTGGTAATACCTCAAGAGCTTTAACTGTATGTTAATTCAAAGTGTAGGAAAATGTAGGAAACTGACATTTTATATATTTTATATATATTATATATATATATAAAACCCAAACTGCTCCTTCTGTCAGACAATGCTAAATAATTCTGTGTCTGATTTTGAGACTCACCTGTCTGCTGTCATTTTCTCTGCAGCCCTGCAGTTTGATCTGAGAGCCAGCTGCCCGCTCCACCACGGTCAGGCAGAGGTCCATGTGTTTGACTGACTTGTCCTTGGTCAGGGCCCATTCCTGTGCAGAGGAAGGGGGCAGGTTGAGTGCCCCCAGTGTTAGAGCGGTGCTCTGCGTAATGCCCTTTACAGACCTATGACACCCCAGACCCCACAACATACAAAGGCATGCGTCCTGGTTACTGTGGTGGAAGGTGCTGGTTGCCATGACAATCCCCAACTCTCCTATGAGTGCCCGGTGCAGTTGCCCACCTACCGGAAGCCTCCCCGGTGTGATGTCACCCAGTGCACACCTGGGGGTATAACGAATGTCTAGGTACAGTACCTGCGCGCGGAATGGTACCTGGTTGCCCCCAGCGTTGTGGCACTCGTACACGCCCACCACACCGTCAGCAAAGTGGCCCAGCGTGTCCAGGCAGTTGCTCCCCTGCTGCAAGGCGCCAAAGGCGATGTCCTGGTGGTCGGGAACTCTGTGGACCGATGGGGACGGGGTCAGAGAGCAGAGTCAGCGAGGCAGCCAAGACAGAGCAGGACAGAACCCGGCAGAACCCAGAAGAACCCGGCACGACCAGGTACTGAAGAGGACCAACATATAAGATGAAAGCATGAGAAAAGGGGCAGTTATCATTATTATTATAAGTAATGTTTTCCTTCAAAACTGCTCACCACTGTCACTCTTGACACATGGTGTAGTGCAGTATACTGGTTAAAGACCAGCACTCCCAGCATGTGCACCAGATAAGATTTGCACCTGACATTCTAACAAAAATGGCAGAAATCTGAAAGTGTGAAAGCAACCAGCGAATCGAGCGGCTGATAGCGAAGCCCCCCCCCTCGAAACTGCTACGCCGCAGGACGGTTTCCTGAGATTCAGGGGCACCGCGAGTGGGAGGCGAGGCGAGGCAGGCGAGGCAGGCAGGCTCACCGCAGCTCAGGGTAGACGTTCTCCAGGTACCACTTGAAAGGCTTGCAGCCCAGTCTCTTCTTCATCTCTAGCCGGCTCTGGATGCTGGGGGGCAGAGGAGGTTCGACAGCCTCTGATTAGAATCTGCAAGCGTGACGGCTCATCTTAGAGATAAACCGCCAGCGCTAATTAAAGCAGAGCGACAGGCACAGCAGCGGCGTTTGAAATACCCGAGGACAGAAGATTGTGATCAGAAAGTGTGACAGAGAACAGAGCTACGACATCAGCGGGGACGAGGAGAAGGTGGCAGAGTTTTCGCTCTGCTTCGGTGCCACAGAAACGAGTCTGTGTGTGTGTGTGCTTAAAAACTCAATGTGGGGTGTAACGGGCAGCACCCAGCAGCATGGGACTCTAACTGCACCCCCCCGGGCCCCCCAGAGGAGAACACCTACTTGCCGTATGGGACGTTCCGAGCTGAGGGTACAGCTGCATAGTAAAAGTTCTTATAGTCATCCATCCACACCTCAGCAGCTCGCCGGGTATTCCTGTGGGGGTTGGGGGGCTGTTACCAACCGCGGGACCTTCAGGGATTACAGCAGAAGCCTAGATGGCAGGTCTATCCAGTCAATGATTTTAACACAGCACTTACAAATAGGCACAAGGTGGCAGCAGAGCGCCACTGTCCAGCTTGGGATTTTAAAGTGTTTTTACTCCAATATGTTTATCATCACCTGCACAGTTCGTGTCTATAGAGTATCAGATATCACTGAATCCTTTAAGTGTTGTAGAGACCCATTATTTCAAAACACAGCCCTCAGAGATTTAGTGGCCAAGACAAAAAAAGTTCTGCTTTTCATCTGATATTCTGGCATTTCACCAGCTTTCATCAGCATTTCCCTCACATCTCATTCCAGCATCTCTCTGCAACTTAAGATTTTCTGACAGATTCGGCGCAGAAACTCCACTTTCATTTTTGCGGAGAAGGCAATCAATGATTCATTTCTTTTTGTGCACTTATGCAGTAATTAAAGGCATAGCAGCAAAACTAGACACTGCAGAGCCTTCCAAACATATGGTGGGAGGGATTTATATCATGATCAGGACTCATTCACATTCATGTCTGAAGCATTTGTTGGTGCCCTCTATGGGACAGGAGGACTCCTAACAGTCACCTGGCAAAGACCGTCCCGCTACCCCCAGGGAAGGTGTAGGGATGCTGCTTGCGGAAGACGTGGCCCACGCGGCTGCAGGGGATGATCTCGAGGCTGCCCCCACACTGCCACACACGGAAGGAGATCTCTGCCGAGAAAAGGCCGTTACCTAAGCAATTACATAATCCGTCACCCGCCCCAATAAAACTATCACTGCCCCGGTCATCTGGACACACAGTACGGCAGCGGTGTGATGGGCCAGTTCCCTGCAGGCTCTGCCACCAGCTTACCCAAGTTCTCTCCACCCCACACATCCATCATCATGTCGTACTTCCCCAGCTCCTCAAAGTAGTCCTTGTCCATGACAAAGAGCCCCCCAGCTATCATGGGTGTCCTGAAGGAGGCAGAGGGACAGAAGTTTGGGATTAAACACAAAGGAGGAGGATGTTGCCCCTATCTGGACCAACGGTCGCCGGCTTCTCAGAGGAGCCGAAAACCGCGTGGGAGCTGCACTCCCGGCTGGACCGCCGGCTTGTGGGTGTGTGGGAGCTGCACTAAAGGCCCCCAGAACGGCAGCGAGGAGCCCTACTTGATGGGAGCAATGGGGTTTCCCTGGCGTGCTCTCCGCTGCTCCAGAGTCATGTAATCCCACTTGAAGACCAGGTTCCAGTCAAAACCTGCGGGGGGAGAAATGGTAACAGACTTTAGAACCCGGATTATATTTGGGGGGGGAACAGCAACAGACTTTAGAACCCGGATTATATTTGGGGGGGAACAGCAACAGACTTTAGAACCCGGATTA
>JAODLC010000065.1:2352916-2364575 GCA_026781145.1 Hippopotamyrus pictus | reverse complement strand
CAACAGACTTTAGAACCCGGATTAGATTTGGGGGGGAACAGCAACAGACTTTAGAACCCGGATTGGATTTGGGGGGAACAGCAACAGACTTTAGAACATTACATTATACTGCTGGCCTAAAGCCGTCCCCCACCCAGCGATCTCTCTGAGACGCGCACACTCAGGCCCAGGGCGCCATCTTGTGAGGGGAAGCTGCCACAGCAACTACTGGCACCAGCCCTCAGCCCCCGCACCCCTAACGCAGCTCCTATGAGAAAGACGGGAGTCAGAGCCACGGACAGCGGCGATAGCAACTCACCTCCCTTGAGGTCCGCTGAGGCACCGACGTACTGGAAGTTGTCCATGTTGATCACGTCAATAATGGGGGAGACGACTCTTGTTCTGTCCTGCAAGAGAGAGTGAGGGGTGAAAAAGTATCCAGCCATTTGGCGAAAAAGTTTATACCTATTTGCTGCTGAATCTTTGCAGATGTCAACATGACATACCACCTCGGAGCCCCAGTTGCCATGGTAACAGTGGTGCGCACTAAAACTCAGTACCGACTGACTACGTTTCAGATACCAGTGAGTTAAAAAGTGCCAGCTCTTAGAATAAAGACGGTATTTGCCCATCAGGACAACAGAGATTATTTTGTTGGGACATGAACGGGCCACTCGAGGTCGAGCAGATCTCTTTCAGAAACATAACAGAGGCCTTCAAACGTCCCTGCGCTTCCCATACACCGCGATCGCTGCAACCCTCAGCTCGACACTGGACACCAATTCACAGTAACTCCCCTGTACCAGAAGAGGGCGCTCTTTTACTGGCAAAACATCCAAGAAGCCAAGACTGGCAGCAGCCAAAATCGGTGTATCTATGTGCAGCACAGACTACCTCAGGACAGGGCCCCGGGGGGGCGGGGGGGGGTTTGGAAGGCACAGACCTCAGCCACCCGCTCCAGCAGTGGCTCCAGCCAGTGTTCGTTACACTCGCAGTGGCTGTCCAGGAAGGTCAGCACAGTGGCAGTGGCAGCATCAGCTCCTCGAACCCGGGACCGCATGAGTCCTAAGAGAAGGCAGCAGGATTACAAGGATGGTGATAGCCGTCTCCCAAGCAGGAAAGCCCTCCTCCTTATTAACTTAACAGGATACTTTCAATCACTAGGACAGTAAGCTGATAAGACAATATAACACACTGACTAGCTTGTAAGGAAAACCAGCCACTGACATTAACATATACTGCAAGCCTTTTTTGCAAATGTATTCTCTTCTTGGAACATGAAAGACAAAAGGAAACTAAGATTTATTAGCTATTTTGAATATGCTGACAGCTGTTTCCATCTGTTGCTTCAAGCTGACGTTTGATAAATGACAACCAAAGGACTGAGGCTTAAATTCATGAAAAAATCTTAGACCTGCTCAGAGCCTTTGTTACAGTCTGCTTCAGGGAAACTCACTTTGCGGCAAGAAAAATACAGGCAGACAGGTAGCAAGGCACAAATTCAACAATATTAAGAAAAATTCGATCAGAAATACACTTGGAGAGCATTAACTAAGTTTCACTTTTCATGGACCGGAGGTTTCATAAAGTAAAAATGCTGAACAAAGATCGAATTTATGTTCAGACATCTGGATTTGAAAATAGAGTTATTACACTCTTCATGAGTTTCAGTTCCATTAATCTTTCTGCAAGTCACCCTCCCACCCCCACACATTGCCCAATAGAACAGTTTTACTTTTCCTCAGAACCCTTGGCTGTTGCCAGCAGAGGGATTGTGGGTAAGAAATGGATTCGTTTGTTTATGCATGTCCCAGGCTAAATGCACGCTTTGTGCTTGTACAAACTTTGCAAACGGCAGCTTCCAGAGCACCGGCTGGGAAGTAAGAATCAGACGAGGAGAATGAGACCTGGCTTTGGAGACAGCACTGCCTGCTGGGAAATTCAGTTTAAATGACTGGGAATCAGACAGAAACTCGAAATGCTTTCCAGTCCCATTTCAAGGTGCACGTTCCTCATTTAGTCACTGGATCCTAACTGGCATGGGTAGTGTTCTCAGTACCACAGAGAGGTTTTGAATGACACACATACTGATACGATACTTAAAAACACGTGGTATTTATCCTTTGATGTCAAGTCAAAGCTCCAGTTCCACTGGTTGTCCAACCCGCAGTGTTGTCGGTTCGAATCCCACCTCAGGCTCATGTAGGCAGAGGATCGTGTGGGGTTCCTGTGGCTTCACTGGTCTTCCCACGCCATCCCAAGACACAGCTTCAGGCTAAATGAAATCTGCCCGTGGCATATTACTGTGGGCGTGACCATGCACCCTGTGATGGACTGGCATCCCATCCAGGGTGCAGCCCAGAATAAGCATTCAGAAGATGGATGGATTATTATATAAAAAGCACTTAATATGCATTATTAATCATAGCAAAACATGGCAAGTGAAAACTGCCTGTTTTCTAGGAATGCCTGCACATGCCAGTTTTAATCCCGGCTGACCCTTTTAATTAACGAGGGCTGACATAGCCGATAACGGTTCTGATCTGGATTTAACACCCTTTGACACTTCGGTCCTGTGTGAACGAGGCTGTTGTTGGAGCCGGGCCCGGCCCGTGCAAATGCTACTTTTCAGCGCTGCGCCGGCACACGCAGTGGGAGTCCCCGAAAGGCTCAGGACGCCCCATTCGTCAGCCTGGGATGCTCCCTGCGTGTCAAGGTGAAACTCGAGGTGGGGGGGGGGGCTTCCTCTCTACCTCACCCAGACAATATGGCAGGACACTGGTACGAGGGCAGCCGCCGAAGTGCCCAAATCGTCATTCGACATGCGGAGGCACTGATAACGGCAGCAGGCGATTAGTGCCACGTTTCACAGGGTTACTTCTCCAGCGAAATACTCGCTCACCTTCACGCCGGTCATTGCGAAGGACTCTCACTTTCTCGATCTTGCCCAGCAAGGAGCCATCTTCAGCTGTAAGCAGAGAGCGTCGACATCAGCGGTTAGCCACCCTCCCGTGGGAGGAGCTGTAGACTCTTCTCAGCTGGGTGACCAGATTTAACTCGAAACACTCATCACGACTTCTGCTTTTCTGGAGTTTTACATTTATCATGTCAAGCTGCACGTCTTGGATGTATCACAATCACACATATCTCCTGGACTTATGACGAGTATAATTCAAGAAACTTGTGGGCCAAACAATGCCCGCTAGTGGCAGTGGTGGATACGAGGGTCTCAGATAGACTGAGAGCGAGGCCTAAACTATGTTATGTTGCTCCTGGTGTCACGCAGCTAGGCATGACAATGACCCTGGGCTGTGGGACGGAGAGCAGCACTCACGATTGTCGCTGTAGTCGTCCACCAGGATAATCTCTTTCACAAGATGAGGGGGACTTTTCTTCAGGACACTGGAGAGGGAAGAAGCAGTGAGAAGCTTGAGCCGGCCCGGGCCCAAGGCGGGAAACGCTGCCCACGCCGGACGCGGCTGTACCTGACCACAGTGCGCAGCAAGGCCGACCGTGCCTCGTTATGGAAGGTGATGACCACGCTGGACGTCGGCAGATCGGTCCTCCATGACTTGTGTCGACAGCTGATAGAGAGAGACGGGGGAGAAGACAGTTTTGGGAGGTGCAATTATATCTGTTTGGGTGGAATCGGGACCATTACCTGCAAAAATCTAACGCTACAACAGCCAACCAGAGACTGTGCCTCAGTTATGTACGAGTCGTGTGGGCCACGGCAGAGACAGGCAGCACAGGCCTGGTTTGTGCGATTAGCCACTCAGGCGCCTGACCCAGCCAACCAGAGAGGGATGGGTACAGCGTGCTGATCCCACTGGGATTTCTCAGCAGCGCCCCCTATAAACAGCCAGCCCAGCGCAACTTCCACATTGATGGCAGATGCGACAGCATTCTGAATACCGCCCGGCCTGCTCTTACAGCAGCGAATTTTTATACGAAGGCGAAAATCCGTATTAAATTAACTCCATGTCACAGGAATAGCCACGCACTTCACCCTAATTAAAACACTAAGCCAACCGGAATCGATTATAATGTACATTAATTAATGACATGCCAGATTAGCAAAGATGATACGGAGGCTTCCCTATTCGCCAAGCGACCTGCTGAGCTCAGGACTGGAGCAATTTTTTTTAGAGCCCTACCCTTCACATCCATTAGGGGGCAGTGCACTTCCTGTATATCATGCCAGAATGAGAGCTAGGTGATGAAGGAAGCAGAAGCACTCAGGCCAGCAGATGAGATTCCCTGTGACATTTAGCAAACGTATCACTAACTGGGGCTGCATGTCTCCACGGGGGGCATACCGCCACGGCACCGGAGCCATAGCGCCAATGTACCGGAGCCATAGCGCCAATGTACCGGAGCCATAGCGCCAAGATAGCGGAGCCTGCTAACTTGACACATGATGATAAACACATGCCAGGCCCATCCTGTTTTTCCACCTTCCCAAACCTCTCATCCAAAGCTATTCAGAAGGCATGGGAGGCTCCAGCTCTGCCGACGCAATAAAAGAGTATCCTCTGGCTCAACAACATCCATCAGGGATGTGACAGCAGTTGGCCAGCCGGATCAAGACCTGGCACGTTTTTGAACACAATTTCAGGTTTTCAGTTTACAGACACCTGCTACCCATGTCTGATCCAACCTTTAGAGGCCAGTATCCCTAGGAAGCTAGAATAATAATTTTTTTTTTTTGCGAGAGGGGAGGGAATGGGATAAATCGGAGCCACCGCCAACCAAGAATTCACTGAACTCTCACCCATACGATTTCTATGATTCTGAAAGTATCCAAGCTGCAAAGACAGACATGCGTGCTTCTGTAATGGAGACCAGGGGCCCCTCACATTCTGTTAGGCGGGGGGGGGGGGGGGACTTTTACCATGCAGAAAAAGCCTGGATGACAGATCGTCGCCATGTCCTTGGAGGGGCAGCGGAAGGTTTTGCCAAAAAACTACCGCCATCAGGCCTCGTGGAAGCATTCGGGAAAAGTGGGGGGGCCCAGGAGTAAAAGGTAGCAGATGTATCCCCCCCCCATCCCTAAGGCCACACCAAGTGCTGAAACTCCTGCTACAGAGACAGACCAACAAGGCCTGGCCTTGAAATGGCTCATAGGAGAAATCATCTCACACATGCGTGTTTGACAGAATTAGACCACGGGAGTGAGGGACAGAGCTGAGGCAGAGAGAAACTCAAAATATCCGTCCCGACAAAACCCCCTGACGTCTCGGCCATGGATGACGCGGATGATAACTTGCGCGGCAGGCTAACGCTGGCATTTTTACGCATTCGTGGTGCCCAGGAAGAAGACACTACCACACTGATACAGCTTGGCCGGTCTCTGCCAGATGAGGTGGCAGCTCACACAAGCCCACCTCCCTGATTGTTCTCAGCATCTCTTTAGCAGCACAGGTCTCTGACGTGATGGTGCAGAGGGGTTCCTAGGAGAAGATGGACTATCTGCAGAAGGCATGTTGTTCTCCCTGCACTCCAGAAGACCTCGGACTCCATCTGGGCACCCAGTTCAAACTCCAATGAGGTGACGACTGGATAAAATCACACGCGATGTATCAAAGTCTTATGGGTAACTACCCTCAAAAGCAAATGGATGATTTTTTTCCCTTAATGGGACAGGGGAACAGTGGTGATTTCCTCAACTTGCATCAGATGTGCCAGGACCGTAGCTAAGGTCTGCTTGCAGACCTTGTGAAGAGGGACACAAAGGACTAAAACTACAATACCAGATAATGTCCCTCTGCATACGGTTCCTGGCCAACAAGTACTCATGTGATTTCAGTCACCTTGTGAATGAACAGCAAATGATCTTCATGAACATCAGTCATTAAAATGGATGAGGGGTCTGCAAAGGAATTTCAATGTTTGTATTTAGCGGGGACAAGTTCTGGACACCTTTAGCTCAAAACCCCAAGCGCATCCTTCTAGAACATTCCCGGGAAAGTCAGCATGGGTTCTGGGAGGTTAGATGTGTTGGTGAAGAGCACCATCCCATGGAAGCCCTCAAACCAGCCCGGCCCCATCAATAAGGCTAATGTAGGGGAGCCACCCTCTCAGATAATGCCTGATCTCAGAGCAGTGAAGGCCTGTTGAGTACAGTGACCTGGCTGTCAGTTTCCAGCCATATTTATCCTGATACGAATGATGAAATCAGAGCCAGGAGCAGACGGAACAGAGAAAAACCACTTTGTCAAATCACTCAAATGCCAAGAACCCTTGACAATATTGAAGGCTGGCTGCTCTAACCCTGACTAAATTTAGTGTTACTAAGCGCCCGTCATGTTCGAGGATATAAAAAAAAAAAAAACATATGGAAGTATGTTTTATTACAGAAATCAGGGCTGTGAAATGTGGCTCAAATCAGCTTTGAAAAACATGTCACAAATTAAAAACACTTATCAGGCAGATTTGCAGAAACTAGTTATTACAAAGGAAGACGTGCACCTGCACTGAATACTGAGAATCCCCAGTTCACAGGGAAACTTAATTTAGAAATAAATCTAAGCCAAAACTATTGTCAAGAGGCAGAAACTTCATTCAGTTTAATTTCTGAATGCACATTTCATAATTCAGACAGCGGGCGTCAGGCGATTCCCGCTATATTATTCCCTTGACGCACAGACTATCATCCGCAAATCAGCTGACACTTTTTTTTTCATCCAGAAGTACCTCAGAAGTTTATTCTTTTCTCTCGCGGCTAAATTCTGAAGCTTCTGCTGGCAGACCTCCAGCGGGGACTAAAGCCTGTCACCTTTTGTCACGTCTTAAGCTTCCTATAAGGACAATGCAGCGTTGCTGTATGACAGACTGCGTCTATATATTTGGTGACATTCGAGAAGCCTGCGCTGGAGGCAGGAACTGTAGGTCAAGTGAATTATAATAACAAAAGTGGACAAAAGGAGAGATTTTATATTTACTGTTAAGCCAAGAGCCGCCTGGCTACATCAACAGAAAGGCAGCCATTTTAGAAAGATATGAAAGGAAAGGTCATATCTTAAAGGATAAATGTCACATAACGCAGTATAAGGGACTGATAAGAAAAGGTCCAAGCCAGCACTGGAACCAAACAGGAGAGCGAGTGTGTCCCAATGCAGGCTGACAATGTGGACTTTCTGGTCCAAATTAAAGTCTCCTCGACCAATGCCAACGACCCCATGGAACTCCTGTCCCGGCTTAACCCAGGACACCAAGACATTTCGGCAAAGTACAAAGGCATCACTGGTGGAGATCTGAGGACGATTGTGGATCAGGACGATTGTGAATAACGGGAGGAGAAGGCAAGCAGAGACTCAGCCAGCTGGCAGATCATCATCCAAAGAGGAGATATGAGACGGCAGCCTGGACGCCATCTTCAGAGAGCAGCTACAAACGAACCGAACTGTCCGGTAAGCAAAGCGACTTGGCTTGATGTGGCCAAAGAGCCGCCCCCCCCCAGACGGCCCTGGGTCTGCAGATGGGCCACCGGTCAGGTGAGGTACAGTGATCATTAGCGAGGAGCTCTAAGGAGCTTGTTCTGGCGGGTATAAGCGATTAGGGAAGAGCTTTGAAGGACAGCTTAGAGGCCTTGGCGGGACAGCGGCCGGGACAAAGCCGGATTTGCTGCATGATTGATGGCGCCGTGACCTCTGGCAGAGAGCACCACCATGTGCCAAACACGTCGACCTATTACAGCGGAGGGGCGTAATGTGTGTCACTTCCTGTTCTAGAGACGGACTTAAGCATTGACAATAAATAAAAATAAAATGAAACTTTCCCTTTGTAGCAGAACATTGTAATGTGTTGCTTTTCGTACAGCCCATTTTGCCCATTTTGTCATTTGTCCACCCAGTACCTCTGGAGCATTTTTCGGGCGCTTAAGGAGCTGAAGGGCCCAACAGAGACGTGGCTACTCCACCCCAGAAAGCCTGCTGAGCACTTGGGGAAACTTTTTTTGTTGGCCCGTCTGTCATACCGTCATGCCTAAATTAACCCAGATGGAGTCATTAAAATACCCGACACCATACAGGCAAAAAACTAAATACCTGTAAGGTCAGAAAGTTGCTCAGGATAAGTGTGCTATGGCTATGAGTAATAGGATAACATATTTATGGTACAGAATCTCTGAGGAGCGACACCGTTTACGCGTTCTGGGTGTCCTTCATCCCAAATCAGAAGCACAAAGTTCTGTGTCCGGATGGGAGCTAGCAAAGCACTTTCTGGACTGGGCCCTCTACGGACCTCCAGTATCCCAGAGTGCTCCATTTATCAAACCAATGCCAGCATTAAATCACAGACTCCTGGGAGTACTTCTGCAGGCCAGGATGGTTTGTGTCCCAGCACTGAGAGATTCATTGCCCTTTCCTTCAGCATAGAGACCTCCCCAGTCAGGGAGTCCTTGGCCCCTCTGAAACACTGATTCTAGATCAGCTGTGTCCGTTTCCCAAAAACTACATGCAGCGCCCCCTTAAGTGTGAACGTGAAAATATGCTACATTACATATTAAACTGAAGACCCATATTTCCCTAAAAAGAACTTCATTCCCCACAGCATTAGAAACAGCCCATAATTTAAGCATCCCCTGATTGTCTGAAGCACGTCCCTCATTTAAAAATTTACATGCTTCCATTTCACCTCCAAGTTCTTTATCAAACCATCACTGTTAAGTTTTATTAGAGTGAACTGTTAGTCCTGCAAAGACTTTATTCATTCAAGACCAGAGTGACTACACCACAGTGAGAGAAGTCAGAATTTGGTGGGGGGGGTGTAATTCTCAAAAAAAAAAAAAAAAAAAAAAAAAAAATGCAGTCAAAAGAAAAAACAAAAAAGGAAATTTACAGGGACCTATTTGCCGCCAGTAATACACCCCCCCAGCATATAACACATCATTGTATTAATAGGTACTGGGGGTTATGCAGGCAAAACGCTAAAGAAACCTTCTGTTAGAAGAGACGTCAGACATCCAGGATTGAGCTCCGAGACGTCGGCCAATAACCAGCATGATCCTGAAAGGTTACTACTCACTCTGCTCAGCTCACTGTGACTAGGGTGGCGGGGAAACTACTGGAAAGCAATGATTTGGGGAGAAAAGAGGAGAAAAATAGCTAGAGCCAGGAGAGTCTGGAGCCACTGGAGGTGCAAATTACCTCTGAGCTTCGTCTCCTTAAGGGCTTAAAAAGCCAAGGAGGCAAATGGACTAAGCTGAAGTTAAACAGTGCGGATCAGGCAGAGTGGACGGCAGCAGCAGTGCAGATCAGGCAGAGTGGACGGCAGCTACAGTGCAGATCAGGCAGAGTGGACGGCAGCGACAGTGCAGATCAGGCAGAGTGGACGGCAGCAAGTGGGTCCTGACAGGCCAGTCAGCAATATGGCTGAAGTTCTTTAAAGGAACGTCGTTAATTATCGAAATAGATTATCCTGAAAGAAGATCCTTATGCAGTAAGTTGTCAGAGAGGATTCCTGAAGCCCTTGAAGACACCCAGAGTCACTGTGCAGATTGGAAATCAGTCCTTAGCAGATCAAACCTCTCATTCTTTTGACACCAAGGAAATCAGCCAGTTAGCTTCCATTAAAATTACAGAACTCATGTAATTATGCACTGAAATCACTTTACAGATCAGCAGCAGTTCGAAAGATCCCTTTAGCAAACACCACCTTTCAGTTAATAACAGCTGCCCTGCTTTTTAAATTAGATACAAGGACATACCATGAGAGCAGATGTTCTCCTTAAGGTGTGATAGGTCATTCCTATCACCATACTGTCCACCAGCAGAAAACCAATCATTTCTCTCAAAACCTGCATGAACCTTGAATCTACTCCTCAAGGTAATTGATTTCAAACACACTCTGCCTTGACATCTTGTGATCCACAGATAAAATATCTTGTGGACTTTGCATAATGAGATGCCTTACACAAGCAGAGCAATGCGCTAACATTAGCCAAGAGGACTGCCTCAAATTAAGGCCCTTGAAAGAGCATACCAGAGGTAAATCATTGCACAATATATGTATTATTCATTTTATTATCCAAAAACAGTGATAATTCAAAGATGATCCAAGTCTAAGCACAGTCCTTGAAGGTATACGACAGAGTCGATACTACCTGGTGACCTGGGCCGACACAAGGAAGACGATCTAGCACACCTAAGGATCTCCATCCAAGTACAAAACAAAGGTCCTACGAGGACGAACCGGGACAGATGGACGGTGCTTTGCAGAGAGGCCCCCGGGGGGGTACATCTGGCAGGTGACGTTCAGCCTGAATAATCAGGCCTGTCACCTGAAAGCCTCTGAAGGAGAATGACGCTGTTCCAGAGGAGTCTCATGCTGTCAGCGCAGACCTGCCACACCCTGGGCCTGGTGTCCGCTCTCAGTCTGGGCTGAGGGGCCTGCAGATCCTCAAACCAGCTTCCCTGCAGTGTAGATGTCATTCAAACACAACCCCCACCGCCACTATCCCAGTCCCACTGCCTCTGAAGCAAGGGGCTGACCGGCGATCAGATTATCAGATTAAAAACCGCAGACCAGAAATTAATTCTGACACAGCCAAACATGACGGGACAGACCGGCTAAGTGAGACGGATGAAAGGTCTGCACGGATTCACGGGGACGCCAGTGTCGACAGGAGCCGGGTGAAATCCGGCCTTCCGGCTTCAGCCACTGTACTTAGGGGAGGCCGACAGGCGTGGGTATCGAGAACGACGTCTGCTGGGCCTCCAGAAGCGGAGAGGGTGGGGCAGGACAAAGGGCAGGACCGGGCTGGATTCGGGGCACGGCGGAAGGCCGAGTAACAGAGAGAAAAAGGCACTGGATGAACTTTGTATTACTGCCGTGGTTGGGGGGAGGGAGGGCAATATCGTAAACGTAGCCAACATGGCAGAAACAGCTGAAGACAAGTGGGGGAAGCAGCCAACAGAACAGTTGGATATTTATTTCTTACTAAACTCCAATTTCAAACCAGAGTGACTCACCGTGGGATGAGTGGCTGCAAATTGTACCTCCCCCAAGACAATCTGTGTGGCCCACAGTGCCATGCAAAACGACCGGGCACGACCCAGAGCTGCCCATTCCTTCTCAGGTACGGACAATGCCGGAGTATCACCATGACGACCAACACCAGCAATTAATCAGGCTCCTGCTGAGATTTAAAACCTGCAACACTCGCATTCCTGCCCCCCTCCCCACCAACATCACATAACCTCAAATTCCCCCTGACAGGCATGTCTCAGATACAACAGATTGACTTCCCGCATGAAATGGCCCTTATCAAGAATATTTCAGGATCAAAATGGACCTGGGGGGGGGGGGGGGGGGGGTTAAGTAAGAGATGAGGACGTATCGCTTCCAGCAAGGCAGAGTGTCAGCCATTCACGGTGGGGATGACGAGGGGGGGGAATCACCATGGAGACATGGCGCCCCCAGCTGACTGGAATGTGCATGAATGTGTAAAACTCGTTCCTGTTCTGCTTTCCTTGACTGGTACCCCGACGTGCAGGATGGGGGGTGTGGGTTGCGGGGTACGGGGTGTGGGGTGTGGGATGCGGGGTGTGGTATGCAGGATGCAGGATGCGGGATGCGGGATGCGGGGTGTGGAATGCAGGATGCGGGGTGTGGAATGCAGGATGCGGGGTGTGGGATGAGGGGTGCGGGGTGTGGGGTGCGGGGTGTGGGGTGAGGG
>JAODLC010000065.1:2331910-2345403 GCA_026781145.1 Hippopotamyrus pictus | reverse complement strand
TTTATTGACATGGAAACCAACCAATAGCCCCTCACCTACATGGAGGGAGGGTTTTGACTGACATGGAGCCCACCCAATAGCCCCTCACCTACATGGAGGGAGGGTTTTAACTGACATGGAGCCCACCCAATAGCCCCTCACCTACATGGAGGGAGGGCTTTTATTGACATGGAACCTAACCAATAGCCTCTCATGTACATGGAGGGAGGGTTTTGACTGACATGGAGTCCACCCAATAGCCTCTCACCTACCTGGAGGCAGTGTCTCCGGACCACGCGCCTTCTCATCCACGTTGCTGTGGGCCTGATTCCGGTTGGACGAGTCCATGGCACTCCAGTCATCCTGGACAGAGAGAGGCGGAGGAGAGTGAGGAGGAGAGTGAGTATTCTCTGAATACAGCCAGCGCTGCTCCTTCAGAGGACTCTCTTCCCTCTCCGAGCAGCGTGAGGAGCAAACCCCACGTCTGTGATGCTGCTGGCACTCACGCATCGTGACTGAAAGAACCAGGAACTTTCACTTTGAAGGTGGGAGACAATCAGGCCCTTCTCCCCTACAACCATGGGGGGGGGGGGTGGTATACGCAGTATATGGCATACACCCACCTTTAAAAAAGATGGATTTACCATGTACCCACCAGAATTTACCGTGTACCCATCAGAAACACCTATTGGTCAGAGAAGTGGGTATATGCAATTATATAGCATAATATACCAACCAACAAGACAACACCGTAGCACTGAAATTAACAAATAAATCAGGCTAATGACTATCAAATGGGATAAGTGTGCTTCTCAGTTACTGCGTCTGTAATCGGAAGGTCACGGGTTCAAACCCCAGGTTCAGCAGAGTGGTTTCACCGCCCTAAACCCCCAGTTGCTCCAGGGATGGATCTCACCTTCTAAGTTGTACATTTCTTTGGATAAAATCCACTGCTAAATAATTAAAATGTAAAGAAAACCTCTGAAAGCCTCTAATCTCAGAAACTGAACCAAACCGGTCATTACCCCTCTCTCTGCTGCTGCTAACCAATCACGAACTACGCTTTGGTGTAAGGTTACAATTTAAACATTAGAAATGGTCTAATAGTCTCTCTATGTTTATTCTACCAGTCACATGACTGACATCTGTGCACCTTCGCAGGTCAGCATGAGCCTCTGAATGCGACTCCAAGAATTCAGAGACAGAATAAGCACATACAACCTTTTCAGCACCGAAACCTTGAAATGTGCTTGGAAATAAATCTATAGCACAAATAGAAAAATAAATAGGCTGGTAGCATGAAACCCTGGGCTCCATAAATTCAGAGGAAATTGTGCGGCACGTCCTTTAAACACACAAATCGGGATGTGGGGGTTATTGTGGCGTCTAAGTGCCGTCCCCCGAGGTCGATTGATGTCATTGGAACTATAAGATTTCAGTCGCTTGGCCACAGCTCTGAGAAGAGAAAGGAGAGCTTTGCGTCAATCTTCAAACTCATTTCAAATTTATTCACTCCGACACCCAAAGCAAGCACGTGACACGTCCTGCAAACCTTTTGTTCAAGATCAGAAGCAGATCAGATGGACGGAAAGCATGTATTATTCAGAGTGGGGCTTCTGTTCAGCAGCTTGTGCGCTGGTGCACGCAGAGCGCTACATCCACAACACGAGCGAGCAGGGATGCTCAGCGACGCCTTCCGCAACCCGAACCCACCAGGCTGTCAACTGCCACCCAAGCAGCCATCTGATGTAGATGCGTTCGGCGACGTTTGCGAACCTAAAGAACACATCCCGGCAAAATGATCCCATCCGGTCATGGAATAAGGCCAACTCTGTGAGGAGAAGCAGCGGATCTCTGCGTCTAGGGGTCTAGAGGAGGCCTACCGCGCATCGATCATCAGAGGAGGCCTACCGCGCATCGATCATCAGAGGAGGCCTACCGCGCATCGATCATCAGAGGAGGCCTACCGCGTATCGATCATCAGAGGAGGCCTACCGCGTATCGATCATCAGAGGAGGCCTACCACGTATTGATCATCAGAGGAACCTCTGAGACTCTCCAAAAGGATACTTCAGACGCGGCGGTTCCTGAACGTTGCACGCAACCCAAAGCAGTTATTTTACTCATTACCTCAGTTGATTTATTCTCCCCGTCAATGCTGTTCCATGGCCCGTTCGGCTGCGCGCGGGAAGCCACATAAATTATCGGAGATCCAGCGTCATCAATCACAGGTTCATCAGTTACGTCATTCCCAGGCTCCCACAGTCTCTGCAGCCTGCATCCACTTTTCCCGTGGGTCCGATGAGCCTCTTCACATCAAAGC
Organism: Hippopotamyrus pictus; assembly: GCA_026781145.1. NCBI lineage: Eukaryota > Metazoa > Chordata > Actinopteri > Osteoglossiformes > Mormyridae > Hippopotamyrus > Hippopotamyrus pictus. The sequence continues at coordinate 2,343,101 of JAODLC010000065.1, read as the reverse complement.
CCAGGAGCCGTGCGCATGGGTTAATGCATGCTGGGAGGCTGCAAGATCCGCATTAAACGAAAACCTGACAAAATTAAAATTTTGTTCTCTGAATTACAAAATGACGATAATTACAGCAAAACATAACCATGCATCTGTCTCAGATGTGCGCCACACAGGCTTAAACTGGGTCACACTCAAGGAGACACAAAGTTCTCCAGGTTGCCTCTCCGTCCTCGAATGCTTGTGGCCACAAAAAGTTCCACCTGCTCAGCTGTCTAGACCTTGAAGCAGGATCTTGACTCCCAAAACACGCACGCACCCACGTCTACATTTTGTTTCTGCTCCAATTCCATAGCAAATAAAGGACACTGGGAAGAAAAACCGAGGCATTTTTTTCTTCCTGTTGATGTCCATTAACGCACATAACTCTCTCTGAAAGATGGCTGCGGGGACATGCAGACACAGCGGGGCTGGAATTCTAAGATGCAGGCTAGATTACCAATGAGCAAAAATGCATTTTTTAGAAACGGGGCAAAAGCACTCTCTCGGAGGGAGACGCGGGCTTTAATGACCTCCATTAGCATCACCGGGAAAAGCGATCGCAGTCATGCTATGTAAAACACGCCACAAACCACACGCTGCCATGGACAAATGAATGCATTGAGCCCACAACACCCCATACATTAGAGCATTTAAATGAGGGGCGGGGGCACGTACCAAAGAAACACGTCCCAAATAACTCTCACTACCCACCGTCCCCACCCTACCCCCCAAAACGGTAATCTGATTTTGTGGTGACCCTAATGAGATATACTAGCAGACTCATTAAAGTCAAATTAGCCATCTCAATAACAGATACAGATTAACATCCTAATTAACCAAGGTTAATTAATCAGGTGCTTAAGTGGACTTACTTTGATAAACACCCTGATGAGGAAGTGTGTAAATGTTAGTCCTTGAAGACAAAAAGACATCTGACAAGCCAATATGTCATGGCCATCATCATCATCATCATCATCACCCCCATCACATACATGTCAGTGTGCGACAGTATAAAACACTCCAAAACATACACATCCCAAAGTTAGCATGAACGAGCCACCAGTACCAACACTGACCCAGGATTACACTGGTAAGAGAAAGCGGGGACCAAGTCCCCCAAATGAGATCCGACACCATAGAGGCAGAACGTCGCAGAGTGAACTGAGTGTACATACCGATCGGCGGGATCCGCACCCATTGCACAGGCTGAGGGCGACTTGATGGCAGGAGGTGAATAAAGAAGCAGAGTATGGTGATGGTCATGCCAACCACCCCCCCCCACCGGCACCCAAATTACTGCCGGCCTCAACACACACAAGCCGTTGGCACCCCCTGGGGAGGCTGGAAGAACACAGGCCTCCATCCCGATGGCGCCTAGAGCGCTCGGCCCTGGAGGGGTCCGGCTGGTGGGTTTGGGCGGTGCCAGGGGTCGTCTATCTCTGCTGGCACAGAGGTGTTCCCTTTCCCAGGACCCGCTGCCGTCGCAGGGAGCTGGCACAGTACGGCCAGGCCGGAGAGACCCCCCGGCAGCAGCAGCGATCCAGAGCTCCGACTGTGCACGTGGGGGCCTCGGGGCAGCCCACGGGGGAGGGGCAGAGCCAGCAACCTGGAGACTTCACAGCGAACCGCTCAGAGAGCGGAGGATCTTAAAGGGATCGCAGAGAGGCACAGAGCGGCTTCTGGACCCAAACGTGAACACGGGAGGCGTGTCGGTCAGGAAGCGGATTGGGACGGCCTTGGCTACCGCTGCCATCGCGTATCCCGCCACGGAATATCCCCTTCCCTTTAATTAAACCTGAGACGTACGTGAGAGTCTCCGTTGCTATCCCTCATTATCTGGGGCTTCGGAGCAGAACGGATTATGCTCGTCGGAACACCATGGCACACAAACCGAAAGTCACACCAGGTGCAAAAATTTATTAAGCATTTTAAATCTTCTGCCTTTTTTTTTTTTGGGGGGGGGGGGGGGCAGCAGACACTGCATTCTCACAAAACCCCAGTTGTACTCCGCTGATTGCGCAGTGGGACGAGAGCAAGCCAAACAGCACTGGAAATGAGAAAGGTCTAGTTCATCAGCTGCACTGCATTACACTGTCAAGTCAAAAGCATAAACAGAGTTGACTGAAATGACTGAATCAGCAGAAATATTGTTGAAAAACCCCAGATCAAATTCAAATGCAAATTTATTTATATAGTGAATTTCACGTTGTCTCAAAGCGCTTTACAGTGAGCAAGTCAGAAGCGACGGAGGCAAGGAAAAATCCCTAGAAGGAAAACAACCTTGGGAGGAACCAGACCCAAAGGGGGAGCCCATCCTCTAGGGGCCCGAGATCAGTTGGTAAGAGGTCGCCCAGGGACACACTATGCATGAATGACACAGAACGGCAGGCTCTTCATGCAAAGTGACAAGCATGAGATATTTGACATCAGTTACGTTGCCTGTAGATTGGACTTGGTCTGCTGGGTTGATCTCTCAATAAATTGTTAACCAGTTATAAGAGAAAATCACAAAAGAAGCAATATATACATGTGCTCCATTCAGGTGCACCAAGCATGTGATTTGTCCCAAAGTCCAATGCTTCCAGTAGCTTCTGCATCTACTCGCAGAAGCGGTTTCTTCACTTAGCACAAAGGTCGTCTGAGGTCGTGTCACTCATCTGTGAGGCACCGAATTAATTCCGACCGGCAGAGCGTCACAAACCACCTTCACAAGCCAGTGCAGCCCTCTGAGAAAGAAAATGGCTACATTGAAGGGAGAGAAAGGAACGGAGACCCAAGAAGCCAGCGCAAAATCTCAGCAAAAAACAAGATCCAGTACTTACACAACTAAACCCTGCAGCGGTCACTCTCCGGACGACCCCCCTTTAAACGTTTGGTAGTGGCATCGCCCTGACCAGCCCCCCTCGCCTGCTTCAACACCCGCCCTCTGAGTCACCAGCTACTGCGAGCCTGGTGCGGAAAAACCCATTACTGGGGGGGGTATAGGTGGCGAGCGGCTGCGGGGAATGTGGGATCGGCCCCCCAGGGTGTAGCAGGCCAAGTCGTGTATTTTATCTACAAGTCTGCTTGCCCAGTGTCCTGCGTTTGATTCTCTCTCTCAGTCGTAAGTTGAAGAAAAACGTCATGAAAATGCGTTGAAAACGTCACTTCCTGATGGAAACAAGCCGCCTTTCCAATGTTTATGTCGGAGAGAATTTTGTTGTACGAGATTCCTGTGTCGTCATTACAGTCAACAGTAATTCTATTCTGTAAAAATTCTGAAATGTTTATTTTGTTAAATTATATTAATAGTTATAAATGTAATTGCACACAGTCGATTTAGAGAGTACTATATCATGACCGTAAACGGGGGTGACGACGGGGGAGGGGGGCAGTATGCTTCCCGGGCAGAAGACCGACCCAGCTTCCCTAATCCATCACGCCGCCGCTCATCTGACTCCTGCCGTCTCTCCTCTGGGATGGCTCCCATGGTGATTACCCACATCTTCTACTTTGCTCGGACGAGAACCGTTTGATTGTTTGCGAAGCCTGTAAGTTAATTACAGTTGCGGGTGCAGTAATTTCCGCCCCCCCCCTCGCCCCAGGGAGCCTCAAACACCTGATTCGAATCCACGAGCCGTAACAGAGCCCTTCCGAAAGCCGAAAACGAAAAACGCCCCAGGGGGAGACACTGATCAGCCAAGAACGATAAGGCCAATATACTGCTCTCCAAACGCTGAACACATCAGTGCTCTCCAGAATCTGCCCCGGGAATACCGATTCCTTCCGGTACCAAGACCGATCCATTTACTGCACGGTGCTAATGGAGAAGAAAAAAAAAATGTGAAAATGAAACAAGTGGTTTGCCCATTCATCACCGGAGAAACCCCGCTGGGACAACGGCAATCTGGCCTTGACCCCAGAGACACACGGAAGGGGTACGACTACCAGATCTCGGGATTCAAACCTGTGACCATCAGAAGGGTGGTGGCAGCCAAAAGGCACATTCTCAGGCTATGGGAGGTCTTCAGCCTGCTCAGAAAACCCAAGGAGGTGAGTCAAGAAGCTCAAACAGGTCAATAGTTCCACCGACCAAAAAGAGCCAACACCATGAGTTATTTTATTTTACAGCAGGACTACATAGGGAGCCTTTACACTACTTATAGTACGGTACTCTCTGTACTTTGGCCTTTCCCATTGTCTTCCAGTTGAGTTTGAGTACCAAAAGTTCTAGTTATGAAAGTGCCAAACAAGCTGGGGTACTACTTTGGTACTTTGTGGTGGGACTTGAAAGGAAACAATCTTTGTCGATTGTTAGGCAAATAGCCTGCTGCTGAAACACAGTACAAAAAAGTACTGTAAACAGCCGCGAACCCAGAAAATAAAGATAAACAAACTAGTAAAAAAAACAAAAGTGATTTGGTCGTAAGAATAGATACAACAAAGATCCGGACGGCATGACAAGACATGAAAAAGTATTTTGTTGAGTATATTAACAATGTCCTAGTGGTGCGAACATATAATAAATTCTGTTGTAATAAATATTGGGGTACTTATAAAACAAATCTCACAAACCCGCCTTCGACTGATTTTAGTGGCAAGGATGAAAATGATTACGATTTTCTTGGAGAATCTATGTAGCACTCATGCAAACGCAATGGAGGTAGAACTTTAAACTGATTTGTAAACATAAGAATCTATAAAAGGAATAATAATTAAAATTGCAAAGCTTGCCAATTTAACACAGTAAAAATATTTTAGGGAAACTTTAACCCCCTGACCTGCCCCCCTGCACTATAATGTCTGTACAGGATTGAAAGTTAAAAAAAAAAAGCCTTATTTTAATCTAGCTGACTAGCGATGTAAGAATTGGATGTGCATAAAATGCGATGTTGGTATTAATATCGCGCGTCATCCAGCCCTACTATATACTACAGCCGTTTTTTGAATTCAGTACAAAGCACACCACCTCACATTGTGATGTCATTCGGCGCCGGTACCAGATTTTACGCCAGTGGAAAACCGACACCTTGAAGAACCGAACTTTCGGTATTTGGCTGCTCGGCCAAAGAGCATCCCCCTCCTCCAGTACCCTCCACGGCCAGAGATGGTCTCACAAGCTGACCCCAAGCGCCAACGCTGATCGCTGCCCCCCCCCACCACCAAGGTCTCCACCACCATGCCAGCAATTAAGAAAAGGAAACAGAAGCCGAAGGAGGAGGGGGGGGCAGAGATCCCCCCGGTTTCCTCACCTTCACGGGTCTCTGACACGCAAAACGGCTCTCCGATGCCGATGAGTCTGACTTGGCAGAAGCCAGAATTAATCCTGCATCAGAGCCTTAATTGAAATTTCAGTCCTACCCCAGGGGTTAAGAGCAAAAATCAATTACAGGTACAAGGAGGAGGAACGAAAAATAAATAAATAAATTAAGCAGGCCGAATGCAAATTCAGATTTTCTGTGGGCAGATACAATGACCTTCTCTCTCGCTACCCACGCCCCCTCCCCACCGGCCAACCAAAGACTTCCAGGAAACCCGCGGCTGGAGTGTTATGGAGCCTTTCACGGCCGTCTCCAAGCTCCCGGAACGCCTCAGAAGGGATCGGCTTTCCGATTGGCTGGGACCCCCGGCGTTCGCCAGGCCGAAGCGCGGAACGGCACCCAGGGACCAGCTCAGCATTCGTGACTCACACCAACCGGCACGTTCACTCGGGGAGGGGGGGGGGGGGGGCTCCGTCACACAGACACAGCTTCGCCTCTCCGCCACACAAAGACCCGCATGTGGTTCTCATGACTGCGAGCAGCCGGGTCCGGAGGCGCTACATGATAGCAGAAATGCTAATGCCCCATCAGCACGTCTCCCCCCCCGCCTTCTCCGCAGTGTCACTCGTCACGGAACGGTAACGTGCTAATGAAGCCAACAGCAGCACATTAACAAGGGGGGGGGGTGGGGGGTGGGAATGAGAGTCGAGCATTTACTTTTGTTTCAGTGCTAAACCAACACCAACTGGGACACTGATGGCCACAGCGGGAAGAAAAGGAATGGGAATAAATAAAAGGAGAGAAAACTGAAATAAGTATCCGAGCTAAATTTACAAGAGTGAAATGTCTGCCACACACATGGATGGCTGGACGAAGGCACTCAAGGCAGCCGCACACACACACACACACACACACGCCATGAGCCATAACTGTACACAGCTGCAAAGCCAATTAATGACCTAATCCTGTGAGTGATGGATTTGGGGAAGGGGGGGTGGGGGGGCAGCACACTGCCCAGAGCAACAGTGCTGAGTGAGTAACAGCTAATACGTACCACCTGGGCCGGGCCCTCCACAGCTGGGAGGCTGAGCGGAGACAGCGGTGCAGGGCGCTAATGAGCTGAAGGCCTGAGGACCAGGCTGAACGCAAAGCTACGCAGCTTAAACCAGGCTGAACGTAAAGCTACGCAGCTTAAACCAGGAGGACCCCGACTTAGCGCGTAAAATGGCAGTTAAGAAAGAAACGTGTTTTTTGGTCTGTGTGACGCATAGGGGGGAGCTTTCCCCGACGCGCGGATCCCCGACGCTGACGCCATGCTGAGCTTCAATCAAGAATTAGTGTAAGCTGAGCTAAGAGCTAATTACACCCCCAAGTGGAAAACGGCTCCACTGACCCGACTCACTTGTAAACATCATCAAAGCTTGCGTGCCCGCCCCCCGCAGACCCCGGCAGGGGCCCGCTGGCTTTCCCGAAGCACAGAGAACACCCAGACCAGAAGCTCCTTCCATAGAGGCAGAAGCGGCCCAGACATCTGCAGAGAAGCGGCGCAGAAACACGTCGGCTATGCAGAACAAAACGTGCGGAATCGGTTTTACAAAACCCCCCCGGCGTCGAGCAGACGGGGGGAGAAAAGGCGTAAGCCGGCCTAATCCACCCGCAGTCGATCTTTGTCAGAGATTAGCGGCTGGCTTCCAGCGGGATCCGTGTCGGCAGAAAGTCCCGGAAGCCAAGGGCAATTCCCCGCTTTCTCACGGAGCCTCTCGCGGCCCGGGCCCCTTCATGGTGAATGGCCAGGCTGCCGGACCCTGCTAGGGCTGCGGCTGGATCCAGCTTCTCACAAAAAGGTTCCCATGGTACCGCTTCTGAGGCGGAACATTTCACGGAAGTATCCCGCCAGGCCGCGACCCCGCCAGGCCGCGACCCCACCAGGCCGCGACCCCACCAGGCCGCGACCCCACCAGGCCGCTCATCCCAGGTGACCCCAGTATTCACTCCCAATCAGCAGAAAACCTGCTGGCGAGCTTTCACTGGATCGTCATTAAATAACGATCGATATTTCCTCTCCTGACACTTTGGAGATACACTGATACATTGAATACATTGATACACTGAAACAAATTAAAACAGAAACTGACTGCTTTACCTCGAATTGGTTCATTTGTCCGTTAAACACCAGTATAAATCACATAGTGAAATTAATAAGGAAGAATGAAACATTCAGTTAATTGTTTGGGGACTATAAATGTAATTTCTATATATAATCAAATAAGCAACAGCCCATAATGATCTCTGTCAATTTTATTAAAGGCTGAAAAAAACAAGAATGTTTGTAGGGTTCAGAAAACAATGAAAGCTCAAAAATGTGAATAAATGTGAAAACACGTGAAATACAAGAGTTGGATGACAACTGAGGTTGCAGCATCAAAGAGTGCGACTGATCCCCAGTTGCAGAAGGGAGGGGTCCCGTCACCCGCACGCACATTTAAGTCCAACACTCCCCTCCCTTTTAGGAATAAATTGCGTTTGACATTCTTGTCATTTTGTGGCTGTGGCTTATCTTACAGTAATCATGGCTGTGTCAGCACGCATTAAGCGGAAACGCTGACAGACACGCCTCACGCTGAGCCATGTGTTTTAAGTGCATACTTGCTTCATGGGTTTTGGGGGGGGGGGATGGATTCAATTAAGCCTGGGGGCGGTTTACACAGGACGAAGGACGTGAGCATCAGTCATTTTCCAAGCCTTGTCAGGAGAATTTTGATTTTCTCTGCATGAATATAATACAAGTACAATGTCTTACGGACACCCCTGTGACCCCCCCCCCCAGATAAGATATCAGCGTGGCTTAATTACTGTTATTCCTCAGATCAAGAGTGGGTCTCGTTTTCAGAGACCAATGGCAATTAGAGTCAAGGAGCCAATCAGGCTGTTAATCAAGGCCCAGACACTGAATATTCATAAGCGACAATCTGCATGCAAATCAAGGCCCACGGGGCATCTCACAGGGAAAAACAGGCTTATGGCTAAAGGTATGTCTGTATATTTGGACAGCAGACTGGCTAGGCGCTCCATCTGAGCAATCAGTCCTCGGTGCAGCACCATCTGCTGGCCTGGTGGTCTGAAGCACGTTCACATGGCCGATGACCCGTACGGCAACCTCCCTCCACAAAATCGCTAGATGAAGTGTGTCCGTGTCCATTTGCGCATCTCCCGCCACTGAGCGCCACCTGCAGGCGGCCGAAGGGCATTACGTACCTTCACCTCGAACACAGAAGCTGATCGATACGAGCAGAGCTGACAGAAAAACAACACAAGCAGTCCCGGTCAAACCATTAGACCAGTGTTTCCCAACCCGGTCCTCGGGGAAGCCCGGACAGTCCACGTTTTTGCTCCCTCCCAGCCCATCAGGAACACCGAATACCTGGTACCAGCTGGGAGCTGAGAGGAACCAAAAACATGGACTGTCCGGGGTTCCCCGAGGACTGGGTTAGGAAACACTGCATTAAGCGATACAGCCAGCTGCCCAGGGCGCCAATTTCACTCTGTCTCAGACAGGGGGGGGCAGTGGTGATGCCTAGGACACTATGTGAGCTTCAACCAACACCAGACACAAAACCAACAGACAATGAATTCTACGCATTCTGGCTCACCTGACTGCTTTAAAAAATAATAATAATAATAATAATGAAAAATGTATCGCAGTGGCTGGTAGCTGACAGCTATGACGGGCTGTCACATGATCGCGGGAGATAACCACAGGAATCTCAACTGTGACCAGGATGGGCTGTGATTGGCTAAAACATTCAAAATATGTAAGCAAAAACCCTGAAGTCTAAGAATTTGGCTTCTCACATTTATTTGACCAGTGGCTGTTAAATACCAGCTTCCCTCATTTAAGAACCAGTATTAGCTGCCTCTGTCTAGATCCGATTGCTCATATTAGATGAACCACTGAGGTCACAGTCAGGGGTGTCTCTCGAGATTCTGGGTCCCATGGAAGTACAGAGGTTATGCAGTGACCTCACTCGTCCACAGAACACGCCCCCAGATGCACAGAGTGGCAAAACATGTTGCAACATAGCTGATTTTAGTTGGGGAACTACAAAACAAACCAGTATCTGCTTAAACTAAAGGCAGTTGGACTCGACAGGGATCCACACAACATCCATGGCCATTGACATGCGGCCAGCCGTCGGGTTCCCTGACATCTATATGTACCTGATTTTCATGCCAGGGAAATGCAACAGTCCAAACTTGCTTTGTATCCCCTTGTAAAGAAATCTGGGTCAATCTTGGCTAGTGAACACTAACCCCCCCCCCCCACCACCACACACACACACACACACACACACACACACACACGGCTCATCGTCATAGATGTTAAGTAAATGCTGACAAAAGCTTTATGCAGTTACATAGAATACAAATGAATGATGCTAAATATTTAATGAAGCACTCAATACAGCGGATAACTTTAGAAAATAATCCCACACAACTGACACAAAACAACCACAAGTCCACGTTTCGGAGCCGGGATTCCAGCTGTTGCTGTGGATAAACGGTGATCATAAACAGTGATTCTTTTCTTTAGTTTTCGGCAGTCTGAGACGGCAGCTCTGATTTCTTAAATCATTCTATAGAAAATCGCACAACAGCTCCATCCCAATTTCGACGTTTCCAATGCTGCCGCTTGCTCTTTATGCCACTCGGCGGGTGCACCCACAGTGACTCCACCCACTGTGACATCACATGCATATCCCCCATCTCAAAACAGGCCCCAATCCAGCCAAATCCCATTATGCTGCAAATTTCAGAATCGTACCGACTCTGACATCTCTGGTCACAGGAGACCACAAACCAGAAAATACTCAATAAACGTCACATTAAAAATATTTCAAAGCATGCAACTCTAAGAACTAATAGAAGCATTTAATACTTAAATTATTTAGACTTTTTCCCCCAAATATATACGCCACCAGACACTTCACCATAAATAGGAACTGCTTGTTACCTTGGAAATAATGGACTTTATTCCTGATAAACACATTATCTTAATGCACATAGCATAAAAAGAAAGTGCATGTCGCAAGATTTTCTCCTGCAGCCCCCGAGGTGAACACGAGCCCCCAGCTCGTCACAGCTCAGCCTCCCCTGTGGCTATACCCGTCGTCCTTATTTTTAAAAATGGGATCTCGCTTGCAAACGCGCCGTTTTGATGTCGCTGCCAGTGTTTGGGGGAAGAGCTGTGTTCCGGCATCCTCCGGAGCAGGCCGCGCTGGCAGACGCAGCGAGCAGCCACGTAGTCATGGTTACCACTCCTTGATGTGCGGGCCTCGTGCACCAGCAGAGAAGGTGGGGGCGGGCGATGGGGGGAATATTCCAGCAAGGCCACCCGCTGCTTCCAATTTCCCACCAAAGTCATCCCACGGAGGACAGACCACCGCCAAGGACAGCAGACACGCAAGGACGCCGAGGAACGCTGACTCCAGAACAACCAATCAGATTGCACAAGAGGAAATGGAAAGCCACACCCCCTCAGACAGCCTGCACTGAAAAACACAGACCTCTGTCTCTGCAGAAGTGCCTTTGTATTACCATAGATATGAAACCCATTTTCACATCAGTGAGTCGCAAATCACATTTCAAACTACAGGTGAGAAACAGGAAGTCAGAATAAGGACCATGCATTTGCCATCTGTACTGATGACATCAATATTTATCTGCTTGGACTCAAACAAACATGCACAGAACTGTTTCCTTACCCTACGATACACAAGACGAATATAAATTATAGAATAACATCCAATTATGGTGGAAACTACTCAACAAGCAGACTTTCAGATAGCATTTCAGAAACACGCGAGTGATTTTCCTGAATTCTTTTACAGCAGTATTTTGAATCAGATTAAGTTGCGTTATTTATTTTT
>JAODLC010000065.1:2294642-2321475 GCA_026781145.1 Hippopotamyrus pictus | reverse complement strand
GGGGTTCTCTGCGGTCTCGTGCTTTTGGTTTTGCTGGTATGACAGGCTGTCAGACTCCGGCTGCTGCTGGTTAGCTGGTTAACCGGAGACGGTAAGCGATGCCGACGTCATTAAACCAGCTGCTAACGGGCCTACCCTTCGTGTGTTTCACACCCCAGCCTGATGATACTTACCCACTCCCTCAAGAGCGACTCCTACTGGTGACAAACACACAGCGCCTTTGTCTGCCAGGTACGAAACAGACTGCTTAAAAAAGTTAATACTGCACCCATTTAACAGCATGCCGTCGGACATGACACACACCGCAAGGCTTACACTGTTTACAACCAACAGGACACTTGTTTGAGGACTTGTGTCAATAAATGCTCTTATCGCTGGTCTGAACTGTATGTCTGTTTGGATGAGAACAGCAGGGCCATGAACGACGTCCCAAACTTTCTCAGGATGGAAAAATGAGCAAAAATCCTGGACTGGTCCGCAGGAAACCACATGGGCTGTAAGCTAACGACCCTCCTCAGGCTTTAGCGCCCAGAAAGTGCCTCGTGTTTCTGAGTCTGGCCTCGCAGGATCCGAAACAAACGAGGTCTAAATTGTCCAAGCTGGCCGGCTTCCCCCCTCCCATGTAAAGCCATGAAGTTAGCTTAGCTGCAAGCCCCCCAGGGCGACACTCACAAGCAGAACATGTGACCAGTGACCTGGCTGTTAACCAGCGTTAGCCGGATTAGCTTGCCGCTAGTTAGCCTTCTGAGCACCGGCCTGCGAGTCCGACAGCACGCATTCCTGCCCCTCTGTCGGCCTGTGATGGGCTGGGGGTGGGTCACCCCGACTGCAGCTCTGGGAGGGGGCCTCTCTGGAGACCACAGAGCAGAGAAAATCAGCCATAACCACATCACAGACAGGGGTGGGGGACGGGTAGAGGAACAAAGCACACGTGGGGAGACCAAACCAGCGCCAGATGGGTGTGTGTGTCTGGGGGGGGGGGGGGAACCTATATCATTTTAATAACTATATACATGCAGTGACATACTTTCCATAAGAATGCCCAGAATAAGTCTTTGTAAAAACATCACACTCTACCTTCACAGAAGATAAGTACCATCGGTTTGACAACCATGCGACGTAATCAAACAATAACTGGGTCCAAACTTGGAAGGCTTTCGCTCGTTAGGGTGAGAGGTCTGCTGTGGGTGTGGTGCAGACTGCAGACGCCACTGCAGTCATTGGAGTTTGGACCCAGATACTGTTTATAGGAATATATTTTCCATAGAAACAGGGAAGTAGAAATATCGACCAGCATTTTGGCTCTTGGTAACGGGCTTTTCCCCAAACATCGCAACCAAGGTGATTTGTGGGCATGACTAATAAAAACAGGTATCTCTATAAGGATGGAATCCCGGAACTTACACCCCCCCCCGGCTGATCATGAGCGACAGCATTACTGGGCCGAAAATTTAATCACTATTGTAGGAAACCGCGCACCTTGCATTTTACGTAATTTAATTAGCAGACACTTCTACCCAAAGCAGCACCCATTTCTTATAAAAGCAGGGTCAGACAGGACCAAGAGGGATGGGGGCCCGACGGCGACATCACTCTGCCGCTCCCAGGATCTGAACCGGCAACCTGACAGGCGCCGCATCCTGAAAGGGGGCTGCAGCTCGGGGGAGACCGGGTGGGCAGCAGGAGGTCCATATGAGCGGGACGGGGGAGGGGCGGCATGGTGTGCAGACGGTGTAAATGCCTGGGAACTGGGGGCACGCCTGCCCCGGGTGAGTTCACGCTGGTCCACGACGGCGCTCTTTCTGTTCTGACCCACATGTCGGCAGGCACACCTGAGCGAGTCTCGCTGCTAAAAGCGGCACACAGACGCCAAAATAAGACTTTACAGTGCGGCTGTGCATCAGCAGCGGGGAATCTGGGGCAGGAGCAACGAAATGGGGGGGGGGCATAAAACCAGTGTTTATTTATGAGGCTGTGATGTGTACCTCACGCCCAAGACAGCCATGTCAATAGTGGGCAAAGACTCACCCGTCTAACCAGTACATGCGGACACGTGGTCTGCGAGCTTCACAAACACTCACACCCTGTTCTGCTCGATGAAATCAAATGCTCAGTAAAGAAAACACTCTAAGCCTCACCCACCACACATCCAGCCCATAATAATTCAGGGCAAACAGGGAACATCCCATTCCCACCTCCCCCCCCCAACACTATGACTGGAGAAGGCCTCCAGAAATAAGGGAGCGTCTGGTGAATCGTGGAATCGGAATTCCTCACCTTGCCGAATACCGCGGCAACGCGTGCAGCGATGACATCACGCGTAGGGTCAGGAGTCGGGGGAGCGCACACACCACGACAAGCTTCCGCACAGGCGAGCCGAGAGCTCAACGCGGAGCAGAAAGGGTCAAGTTCACATGGCGAGACGCACACAGACGGGGAACGTGTTCTGGATGTTCCAGTGTTCAGCTGGTTTCCTTCTCGTCGAGGTGATGGGCACCGCGGCAACCGAAAGGGTCGCATGCTGAACCCAAAGAAAGTTTCCAACTGCCCGTGTATGAAGAACGTCCGCTGGCCTGGAGGGAAATCGCCCAGCTTTCCACAAGCTGAGACATATTCTGTGCTTTTCTCTCCATCACTGACAGAGTAACACTTTCTGCACTCTAGAGCTCCCTCAATCCATCATTCTTAAAAAAGAAAAACAAAACCCACACCATCCAGCAAGACAGAGTGAGCATACACACCACTTAGAGACTAATCCCTAATCCCCTATAACTGTCATGGTGCCTGGCTATTGCAATCCCATAATGCAACATTACCCAAAGAGGATCTTCTGCCACCTCCATAGGAGGAGCCTGTTTTTAAATTCAGATTTTTTTTTTTGTTTATATTTAACTGATGCTCCTCCAACTTTTCTGTGTGTTGCTCTCAGGACAAACTAAGAGAGGGATTATTAACAATGGGAAGGAGAGACAGAGACAATGAGAGACAGAGACAGAGAAAGAGAGAGAGAGAGACAGAGAGGGAGACCTCAAAAGAGACAGAGAGAGAGACAGAGACAGAGAGAGAGAGAGAACAGTGAGATACAGCAAGAGAGAGAGAGACCTCAAAAGAGACAGAGAGAGACAGAGAGAGAGAGAGAGAGCGAGAACAGTGAGATACAGCAAGAGAGAGACCTCAAAAGAGACAGAGAGAGAGAGAGAGAGACAGAGAGAGAAAGAGACAGAGAGAGACAGAGAGAGAGAGAACAGTGAGATACAGCAAGAGAGAGACCTCAAAAGAGACAGAGAGAGAGACAGCGAGACAGTGAGAGTGCAAAAGAGAGCAACAAAGAGACCACAAGAGACTGCAAGAGAGACAGACACAGTGAGAGAGACAGAACCCTGTCACACACACAGTGCTTGGTCCAGAATCCAAGCCAGTCATCAGGGTACCAGTAGGGCGCGGAGAGCACAATCAGGGCGATGAGATGGACGTTGGGTCCTTGTCCCTGTAATGGTCCAGCCCATTTAAGCATACCGACCAGAACCCTGGCAGGCCAGCCTCCCCCCGCATCTCCTCTGAGGGAAAAGCAGAAACAGATGCTGAGGGAGGGGGGCATGACAACATTATTTGAAATATTTCCACATAAATCCTTCAGAGCGACTTCCCTTATCTCGCCTTTATCACTTCCACACAATGCAAGCGGCCGTGCAGATTGCAGAACAACTGCGTTCTTCCACTAAGCCAAGCGCACATCTGCTGCACACCGGTGTTAAACATCTGACAGAGCCCACTCAGACGGCTTTTAAAGGCAAGGCTTATTCTCGACAGCGTCATTTTCTTGTACAAAAAGTTCGCTAATTAAGCTTTCAGTTCATACCGAAAGTTCATTTCGACATATTCTCTCTGGTAAGAGCTTCAAAAGGAGTTTTAGTCTGTGACGCGAGTAAATGAAAGGTTTTAAGTACCACAGCGTTCTGAGCAAAAAGCATTAAGCTTCCGAACAAAGCAGACTCCGCACAAACAAAACCATCTTCATGGGCTTACAGGCGGAAAACAATTAGGAAATATTTTTAATCTTCAATGAATTATTCTGCAGCGTTTGAGGCATGAGACCAAATGCACCCAAACTTAAAGCAGCAGCTTCTATTAGTTATTACAACTGTTTCCAGCAGATTACGATATAACGCAAATGCATTTTGACACAGCTCAATAGCACTACCTGCAACTGCAATTATCCTGCGTAATTAGGGTTGTTTATCAATTACTGTTCATTTGTATCTGTAATTACAGGTTGAATTTTATCCAAGGCAGAGTCAGCAGAACGAGAGCGGAAAGGGCGACACTGCATGCCTTCGGATACGGAATACGTGCTAAAAAGGCTGTATTAGTCGTGGTCACTCAGCACCATGGAAACATCCGTAACCATCCCCAGACAGCAATGGAAAAAACACAGCTTTAGGGAAGATGAGTACAGTCACAAAACACCGCCAGTCCTGAGGTACCGAGTGCTTGGTGGGCTAAATGCGGCGCATAAGCCTACCGTAATCTGAATTGGTATTTCTGGTATATTTACAATTAGTTCTAAGCAGCTAAGAATAATTACTGCTGCTATTACAGACACAATCAGCAAAGGGACGTTTTATTTGAAATGCTGTACAAAATGAGAGATCCATAAATATCAAAGATGCATTTGCATTTCAGGAATGATATGCCCCCCGTCCTAACAAGGAAACTCTGTCATTCACCTACCCCCACCCTGGTTACCAAAGGGACACCAAATTCACAACCCTGGGATTTTACCCACTTTAGGGGAGTGTATGGCGGGGGGGGGGGGGGGTTATGCGCTTTGCATATGGAAAGGGGAAAGCTTATACGATGTCACCTCCTGTCACCGGGGGGGGGAACCATAGATCCATTAATGAATAATTTAAAGTTTTTTTGTTAATGGATGACAAGGACCCTTTGATGTTCGAGCTGCTGGGCATCAGGGATGGTGGGGGCCACTCTCTGCGTCTTACGGGGGGAGGGGGGGCTGTGTGGGTACGGTAGCTCCCACTGTCTTCATGACAGACCCGCACACATGGGCCGCTAAAATTAAATCCTGGGTCTGCTGGCAGTGAACTGCTAGATGCAGTCCGTCAGAGAGCAGCCAGCCACGTTCAGGAGATCAGACTGCGGGATCGACCTACAATCCGACAAAAGTGGATCAGCAGATCCAGAAATTCACAAACAAAAACCAGACGACGTCAGGAATCGCAAAACAAGCAGAGACGAAACACAGCCATGCGATATCAACTCTATAATCAAGTCTTATGAGGCCGATTAAGGTTTTGCATCAGAATGATTAGAGTCTCTGATCAATGCCCAGTTTCAGCTCCTTCCAAATGATGTCTCCATGAAAGGGAATAATAGCACCACTGCATGATGAAAGGGCAAAAAACATTAATCGTATCAATTATTACTTTCCACATGGAGGAAAAAAACTCGTAATAACTGGTTTGTTCAGCCATTCGCGGATTCTTGCGAGCGTCCCGATCGGACTGCGTCTGGATGTCATAAAGTCCATCGCAGCAGAAATGCAGCAGAGGTGTCACAACCTGCTTCTTCACAGGAGCCTCCAGCGCAGCGAGCAGGGATGGTTGGACTGGTGCCAGAATGCGGGGTGGAACTCAAACAGACGCGTCCTCTGACACATCGATAGCGGATCGCCCAAATATAAAACAAAACATAAAAATAAACTCGCAACATGGGCTCTCGGGAGACGAGGATAAGATTGCAGTGTGATGACAGTCATCGTCAAAGAGGCTAGCTGTGAGCTCCGATTACAACACCAGACTCGGGGAGGGGGGGGGGTCATTCCTTCACAGCTGGAGGAAGGAACCCCAAATGAGCAGAAGAGAAGAGCACATGTGGCTGAAGCCTTCCAAGATCCCGCAAAAACAGAGCCCTTTGCCATACGGGGCTGGGAGGGCTTTCCCATCCACTCCCTATGCCTCTGATTTGCCGAATCAGTTCAGGTTCCATGTTGCATCACGGGCGGGTTGCTCCCGTCTGGCGACACCACTCATCAGGACCCAACAACGTGGCTCATTAATGGAGCAGGAAAGACAAGCTTATCAGGGGTGGGGTTTCCATTTCTGAAGGTTCACAGGGACAGGATGGAGATCGGGTCAACAAAGACGACATTCAAAGAAAAGGCAGGAATCGTTTTTATGGAGAAATAAGACAAAATACAGATTCACACGCAGACGTCTGGGGACACTCTCCTGAACAGGAACAAGCCAACGTTTGGATCAGGCGAGGAATAACAGGACTCAGTTTCATGTGTTAAGTTATCGCTGAAGGAGGCGTGGAGGATAACAGTGCAAACAGCCAAAGCTGCCAATCTCTGGCAGTCACACCAAACAACAACCTGTGTCCCTAATTCACAGACATCAATACATCAGATACAGTCTCACCTCAGTACCAGCACAGCAACAAGCAACACACAGCCATACACAGACAGTTGCTAGTGGCGACCCAGTTTGGGAACAACAAAGCAAACGTTTCATTCCAGGAGGGGTGGAAATCCTGGGCACCCATGGCATTGGCGATCCTTCTGACCTTCAGAGGATTGTGGCGTTCCAAAGCATCAAGATTCCCAGAAGAAATGGAAGAACGAAAGAACGACCTAGAGTGCTGTAGCCTCACGAGCCGGACTTTACCTGCAACATTCCGGCTGGTGATGCAGGGATTTAAAGGGGATGCATATCACTGCTCCCAGAGAGAGAGACAGCCGCGGAATTCGAGATCCCGCGCCCAGGTCCGCCTACTTAGTCTCTCACATGGACTGCGGATCAAGCAGGGCAGGATGAGTGAGGAAGCCCCAAGAAGCCTCGATGTTGCCCATGTTGCCCCAGCAGAAAGATACATTTAAATCAGGGGTGCCCAATCTTACCCGCATTGGGCCGGTGTGTGTGCGGGTTTTCGCTGCAACTCCCTAACTAGATTACTAATTAGAGGATTGATTGGCTGAGGACTCCTCACACCTGGGTTTGAACAGCTGACCTACAGGTTATCCCAAAAACCTGCATACACATCGGCCCTTTGCAGATAAGATTGGCCACCCCTGATTTAATTGGTTTGGCTGGTATATTAAACACAGCTTGGGCTGATGAACTGTTTCAGCTAAGGAATGGTTAAGACTCCAAGGTTTTTAAAAGCTGCATTTACACTCAACAGAGCTAAATAACCAGGGGCAGCAAACATTATTTGGGGTTTTTCCCAGAAAATTCTCTGCCGTTTTTCCCGCTCGCATTCTCCATCCTGCCTGGAGGACTCTGGTCTTATTTGCAAAATTTCTGACACGCATTTGAATGTAACGTGGCACTCAGGCGGATGGGACTGCCCCGCAGGGCCGCAGACGGGTCCCATCCATCAAGCCGAACGTCACTGCCGATACCAGCCACCAACTCAGCTGTGTGGAACCTCGACCCATAATCACTATAATGTTCGCAGACATGGGACTGAAAAACCCAGCATGCACCATTCAAAGCCTGCACAGGAATGGATCACGAACACCAACGCTTTCTCAGTGTGCATCATTTACACCGTACATTTAAAGAGCGTTTACACTCCAGCGAGGTCGTGTTCCAAATACCTATCGAGGCACGCCAGTCGTTTTCAGGTCGATTTCAGGGTGCCAATGCTTACAGTGCAAGAAGTACATGAGACCTGGACCCATCCCAAAAACACCAAACCAGAAAAAGGTCTCAATTTACAGAAGTGAAAGAACGGTAAAAGTAGAACTGAGAATCTCCTCAACGTTGAAAGGGTCACATAGGCAAGAAAGCCAGAAATGGGTTGGGGTTCCAAAGCCTCTCAGCAGAACGTGTCACATCAAGCTATTAAATCAACATGACTCCAAGTTTTAACAGCCTCTTGAAAAGCATGACGGTGTGATGATGTCAACTGTGACATCACCAAACATACAAACATGAATTCCAAACACATTTGTCCAAAGGTGTAAACATTGCCAGTTATTGGATTAACGTCAGGATGAACCACGTCCTGCCCCTCCAGCAAGGTATCGCCGTCCGGGCACGCATATCTGCAGACTGTGCCACCGCATGTAATGCGCATCGCAAGATTTACCTGATCTGGGGAGACGTGGCAGCAGGGCCTGATCTGCCCACCCCCCAGTAATCCAGCGAGTCTTCCCCCCCCCCACCCCATCCATCACAGTTACTTATACAGCACCACAAACGGGCCCTGGGGAGCCCATGTTCAGAGGACCGGCGGGTCGGGGCACCTCGCCACGACAGAGTAAACACCGCATCAGACGTCCACTGCCAGGCAATTGAGACGCAAAGCCAAACAGAACGCGCTGGAAGGCAGGACAGTCTGACTGAGCGGCTGCTTACAGTGCAGGCTGTATTTCCACTGGAGGAGCCCAGGCGACAGAGAAAATTACAGGCCCTACAGAGACCGGTGCTGGCTATTCATCTAATAGCAGTGGTAGAGCAATCCTCAGCAGCAGCCTGATAAATATAAAAAGGGAGGGGGGGGGTCTCTCTCACACACACACACAGACAGACACATCACCTCAATAAGCCATGCAATTTTCCCAAATTTTAACTAAAGACCATCTACCAAGACTAACACTGCAAATGACCACATGCATATTAAAGAACACCCTCCGCCCGTCCAAAGCGTTACTACAGAAACAGGCCAGTCGGCACGCACACCAGCAGAGCTGCAGGCCATGGCGGCTCACGAAAGACAGGCTGAGATGTGGAGCGCAGTACGGGGCAGCGGCATCAGCGGTAAGCCAGACGCCAGATCTTAATGCCCTACAAACACACGTGGCTCTTAGAGCGTCAAGGGGGGAAATGACCTTCACACATCCGAACGCTGACACACGCGTGGCGGACTTTCTCACTTCTTATCGAGATAAGCGAACGACTCCAGACGCCCTTAGTGTTCCCGAGGCCATTTGCTTATCTGAGGTAAGCAATACGCGCCGAGAAACGAGTCCCGGAACGGCCGCAGGTCGTGTCCCGCCAGTGTACCGCCGGGGTGCTGGACCCCGGCCTGAGAAAGTCCCCAATACGCCTCCAGGGTTTGGGGGGGGGGAGGGGGGGGTAGAGTAGACTAGCTGCGTGCGATGACTTTGTAAGAAAGAGGGACATTTTTCAAAGCGCTGCTTCCCCCTGAAAGTCTCCAGCCAAAGTAATACTGCTATTCATCACTGCGGGCAGCACCAGCGGCAGGCGAGAGCGGGTGGCGGCCTTAACTGTGCTCCACGTAAAAGTGAAGACCAATCCAGAACTGCACCCCGAGGAGGAGGGCGGAGCTTACGGGACACCAGCGCAGCATTGGCCCAACCACAGGGAAGTGGGGGAGGGGGCACTTTTGGCCACGCCTTCTGCAAGCGTTTGCACATTCTCATTCGTCGGAAGGGTTTGAGTCAGCGTAGCGGCTGAATTGTCTCTTCCGCCACCCACAGGCCAGACTAGGCGTCTAAGCTTATGGGAACCGTCCCGGTAAGAGCCTGACAAACAAAAAGTGGAACATTTTTTTTTTTTTTTAACCAGGACATTCAGTGATGGTGTTAATCTTCTCACAGCAAATGTTTTAAAACAGGACACTGCGAAATTAAAAGCAAAGCTCTGAGCAGCAATGTGTTCTGGGACGGATTTCGACCCGAGGAAACCCAGCTGTCTAAGCGACGGTGTCTGGTGCTGACAGCCTCTGGTGAGACGCTGCTAATGACCAAGGGGCTGCCAATTACCCCAACACCAACCAGGCCTCACAGCAGAGGACAAAACGGAAGAGCAGTAAAAACTAGACCTATAACAGTGATACTTCATTTTTCCTGAAGAAGTTCGCAGGTTTGCAGTAGCTGAACATACACTTAGAGAGTTAAACAAAAAAGATTGATATTAATAAACAGTAACAATAAACAATGAAAAGTAACCGAGCAAAGAATGAAAGAAGGCAAGCTTCTCTCTCCCTAAACTCCACCGTGGAGGTTACAGCCTGTGGAGCAGCCATCTCTCCACCGCATTCTCCAAATCTCCCGGCACGCAACTCCTCGCCCGTCAGACCACGGGGACATGCATCGCGGCACCCGGCAGGAACAAACAAAGCGGACAACGCCGATCTGCATGGAAGACAAGGGGGAGACCCAAGGGACCGGGGTCCTAAAAGACCCCTTAAACATTTTTATTAGGGCACATAAAGGATGAAGGTAGGAGGAGGAGGAGCAGCAGCGAGGGCGAGGTGTTCTCCACATGGCGTGGGGGAGCGGGTCCAGCCCGCGGGCAAAGCCAGGCCAGCGCTAAAACGGCGCCGAGTTAATCATGCGACATCAAAAGAAGCCACAATTCACCCCTACGCAAAACTTCTTTCGGAACACGCTAAACATCACAGTACGCAGATAAGACTTTACGGCCCTCTGACACCAGATACCTCAGTTTTGATGTGACACAATGAGCCCGTCTTGAGGCGCACCCCCCAGGGACACACATGCCTGGACGCAAACACAGTGGGCGGCCTCAGATTACCCCCCCATGCCTGCCCCCTCGCTATGCCATCTCTCAGGATGCATCACTTGACACTCCAGCTAACTGCCAGCCTGAATTTACATCACGGCCATTGTTAAGCTCCCCTCTCCGAGTAACTGTTACTGACCAGCGCAACCTTACGAGTGCAATAATTCACACCATAATCACCCTCCTCCTATGTCCCGTATACGACTGACGTCACCGAACCCAAGTTTGGTTTCCATCGCTATTCCAACTCCCTATTTTCCAGTCAAAGGTTGGAAAGGTTGGATTCATGCAGCTACATCATTCCTCATGAAAAAAAAAGGCAAAAAGAGTTCAACTCTCCCCAGAATGACTGGTAATTAGCCTCCCCGAATGGAAAGACGGAGCCTTCAGGACGATGTTTAAAGAATCGGCCAGAAAAGGCAGAACGACGAAACAGATGGGTGTCCCGTCTGATGAAACGGCACAACGCCGGGGGCAGCCATAGCACCCGCGTCTGGCAGCGCCGAGCCCGCTCCCGCAGCTTGGGACTCGCTCCAAACCCTTCACCAGCCGCACACGTGTTTGGCCAAAAATGAGCCATGGGGAGGAACCCGCAGACGTCTGAAATGAGCTCAGCTACATTTTTATTTATTTAGCACACGCTTTTATCTGAAGCAGCGTACATTCTTGACAAAAAGCATGGTGAGACCCTGGAGCAATTGGGACCCAATGGTAAAAATCACAAATACCACCAATGGGATTTGAACCAGCAACATTCTGATCAGAGGCAAATTGTCCTAACCTACTGAACCATTATGGGAAATTTGCCAAGAAGCACAATTCAGGCCTTCAGACTGGATCAGCCTGATGGTGCCACAGAGACAGTCATATCTAGTCAACTCTTTTGACCCTCTGCATCTGATAAAGGTCACACTTCCACGGCAAGTGACACCAGTCCTGAAACACTTCCTCCTTGCGAATCACCTCTCTGACCAATTCTCCTTGTCAGAAAGTCACATTTTAAAAGCATCCCTTCAGACGGAAGGCAGCGAGCTAAAGCACAGCATCAGGAGCGGTGACAGGGACCATGACAGAACCAGGACCATGATCGTGCAGAGGGACAGGGGCCTCAGGTGTGCGCACAAGTGCCAAGTGACTCCCTGGGGGTGTCGGAGTGTCACTCTTTACTCTGCTCCAGCTTTTAATACCTTCGTCAAACTAATTATTTATAAAGCAAGTGCTGCTGACTACTCTCCCAGCCATAAAACAGACACTAATTTCAACACCTTCCCTAAACCTGCAGGAAGCCCACAGAAAAGAATTTAGACACCCCCTCCCCTCAAAAAAAAACGTCCCACAACAGAGACGACTTCTCTCCAACCCAACCTGCAGATGAAAAAACGATGCCGGCGGCTGGGTCATCAGTTGCCGTTTCACATTCCTCCGACAATGGCTGTGGGCTCGGGGCCGGAGAGGAGGGACAGGCAGCGGTAACTAATACCTGATAAATGCCTTAAGTCCATGAAGTCTGCGGCCCCCAAAGGCGCGGAGCGGGAGCTCAGCCTGTCGGGCATCACCAAGGCAGGATGTGGTGCAAGCCTGAAACTTCTAAATGACCGAAGGAAACACAAGGAACTCCGCACAACACGGAAGGGGCAACGTTATAAACGCAACCACGACGGCCAGATACTAAATGCTAAACCCCGATCATTTCATTGTTTCAGTCTCCCTGATATATTTGCCTTTTCCATCGCTCACGTAAAGCGATACACTACAAGTAACTGAACCCCAATGCATAAATAAAACAAGACTAACCCACATAAGGCGAGCTGCAGGGATGAAAAACTTGAAACCATTATGATGGGCAATATGGGTTTCAAGGACTAAAACGGCTCCTAGAGCTAGGGGGGCTGGGTACAGCTCCGTATGACGGCCAGCTAAAAAACAGGCGCAAGCTATTTAATACAATTTCACGGCACTCGTGTGTTCATATAGAAACACGTTTGGCTTAAACCAATTAGCTATTAAAAGTCGTTGATATTTTTAATGAAATCAGAAGCAATGTACCCTTTACTTTAAAATTCTCGGTGATGGACCATTGCCACAAACCCGTCTGCAATTAAGAAAACGCCACTGTCCAAAGTAAACGGAGGCTTACGGAGCCTGGCACCGGCAGAGCCAAAGACACACGGCAACCGCGGTGGCTGCTAGATGATATGAGCAGGGACGTGTCGCATGGGGCTACTATAACACAAAATGATAAACAAACAGAGACATCCGATTCGACCAAGCGCCATGGCACAAGCGTGTGACTCACCGACAGCTTTCTTTGTGGAGGAACGGGGTTGGGGGAGAGGGGTACCGGACGGGAGTTTGCAAACCCCGGTGTGTTTGTGACCATCGCCGCGGTGGAGGATAAGGTTACAGTGCGGATACAATGTGTTCGCTTACAATAAATAATGCGGTCATGAATAAATCAGGTAGCCGGTGCGATCGCAGCGCAAGCGGGACGCAGGGACGCCGAAATACACGCTGCAGACCCGTAAATGACCAAACACACTTCCCATGAAAGCAAATGATCAGTGCAAACTTCACGAAATAGCAGTAACAGCAATCGGACTCTTATCGTTACAGTGTTTTACGTGTTTTAACAATCAGCAATAATGCGACAAACAAAATGGGCAGCACCAGTTTTATATCCAAGTGCCGGACAGCTGCCGCCGTTTGCCGTCAGAGATCTGACCTCGATTCCTGCTGTAGCCGAAAAGCCACCGTATCCATCGCGGGCAGAGAAAAGCAAATACAAAATCTTACCTTCCGAGACAACGCTGTCCCCGAATAAAAATAGTAAGCGATGCCAAGCACCCAGAGGACGGCGAAGCATAACAGTATCCTGGACTTCCTTCTCATTGCCGTGCTTTTGTTTTATGGAAATATCAGTGTGCAAAGCGGGGGTGACCGAATCGGCGCTAACGGGAGCCTCCGATGACCGACATGCAATGTGTCTGTGCTGAACGCGGCTCCGGCGGCGGTGCAGAAAGAGCAGGAAGCGGCCGACATGGCCGGGTTAGAGGGGAAAGGGTAACCGGCTCTGATCCAATCAAAGCCCGCAGAGGAGCCGCCGGAGGAGGGGTGACGGCGATGGGGAGCGGAGCTTCCAGACTCCCGGCTCCTGCTCCCGATGGTCACAGGCTCTGAAAAAGGAGGCGTCTCACAGATTATTGATGCTGCAGTCATGGGGATCTGTTATTATTGTTATCGTTGTTGTTGTTATTATTATTGCGAGATTGGAATGTGGCTGTACGGTCTGGAATTTGCTCACGTTTGAAACAGTAGCTTAGGCTAAATAATGTAATATTATATGATGAGCGATCAATCTCGTATCTCGTTATCGTGAATAACCCGTAAACCATTATTGTATCGAGGTAATTGGCCAGTGGCCCGTCTGTGGTTATTTCTGTGGCTTCAGGTCAGCGCATAGCCTCATTGCCTTATATATTAATATATTAATGCTTAAATGGGTAACAGTGTGTTTTTTCGCTAACGCTTTTTGCGCCTAAAACGGCAGACTCGGCTTCGTCTGGAGGTTTAAAATACGTAGGCGTGGGCTAAGGGCAGAGAAAATGTCACGATTTACGAACGAGAATATACGTTTCAAAGAATGTGCTTTATTTTTCGTGATGCCGTGAGATTAGCATTATATTCCCCCAAACAAAAAGACATGCGAAGACCATTTATTCATATTAGTGTAAAATTATCCTGTGGTGTGTGATAAGGATCTTTCGAAGCTTCGCTTATACCGAAGGGTAAATGTCCGCATCTCATATTATAAGCCGTTCTAAGGTAAACGATAATAATGTTTTAATTACTACACGTGTAATGGAAACGCATTATAAGCCACTGTCAAGCACATTTTCTCATGCTTTCATTGTTACACACGCTTCTCTGTACTTCAATCTAATGCAATAAAGCGCATGCTTTTAATATTCAATAACCTATTGTTTTTTCATATAGTGCAATAGCACACAGATGATCTAATTATCTTGCTCATTAAGCAACCTACTGTCTGAAGTTTCGATAATGATATGTTCAAAGGGGTCTGAGCTTCAGCAGAACAATGCCTGCAGTGCTGTTTCAAAACCGGATTTTAAGACCGCCATGCTGTGACGAACGGTCACTTTCCGTTGACTCGCTCTGCTCAAAAAATGTTGTCACACATAAAAGGAGAGTTTATCCGGTTAGGATGATCTCTCTCTTGGTGCTGAGGGTTCACTGGAGCTCATAAGATGACTTGCCAAGGGCTTGGCCCCGTTCTCAAGGATCCTCACCGAAGACGTGCAGATGGTGTCACATTAAAATGCGGTGTGATGACCTGTTCAGAGGAGGACACTCAAATGCGAGGTACAGTCCAGCCTTCCTCGTGACGGGGGTCTGGGGCACAGCCCCCTGCGCCGAGGAAGAACCGCATAAAAATCGGCGAGGAAAGCTAGGAGAGTCCACGCGAGAGGCTGCAGGCTCGC
Organism: Hippopotamyrus pictus; assembly: GCA_026781145.1. NCBI lineage: Eukaryota > Metazoa > Chordata > Actinopteri > Osteoglossiformes > Mormyridae > Hippopotamyrus > Hippopotamyrus pictus. The sequence goes on along the minus strand of JAODLC010000065.1, from coordinate 2,306,459 downwards.
CTGGGCGTCCTCCAAAGCAGCACTGAAGACCTATATGTATTTCACGCATTTATGAGTTACGAAACTTTTTGTGTCATCTAATGGCTTTCGAAAAATTCCCATGTAATTTCTTATGCCGACCCTGCAATATATCAAAACCGCAGTCGTGATTCAAAAGGATCGACTGTACATACCAGGGGGCATTCAGTACAAAGATGATCTAAGATCAATTAATGTCCCTGTACTGTCCCCCTACCTCTTTTTGAGAGATGAAACCATCAGAGATCGACTAGGCTAACCAAAGGAGACCGTTCATCCGTGGTTCAGGGACTCATTGGGAAAAGTCAATCAATGAGCACAATCCAGATACCTAAGTCAATTAATGATCAAGGACCCAATGTACTCAACAAATGTCAAACACTTCAGTTGTGCAAACAGGGTCTCTACTGAGGTCACATGCTGTACTTCCACATCTATTCAGCCTATGTTGCTGAATCGCACTGTAAGAACATCATAACCTAATTGGGGAGATGTGATTAAAGAAGAAAATCTATAGCATAAGAATGATCCACAATAAATCATGAATTAGGAATGTTGTCCCCCCCCGAAAACAAATGGGTAACAATTTACTGTCTCCCTTCTGGATAAGAGAAGCTGGAGATGCATTTTGTTACAGGCTTAGGAATATTACATAGGAGCGGTCCTTTTCAGTGTGGGGACGCGGGGTCGTACAGGGATACCATTACCGTTTGACCAGTAACCAGACTCATTCCAGTCACCTTGAGCAAGAAGTCCTCCATTTCACAGACCTCCCTGTATTCTCATTAAAGATGCAGACTAACATGGCTCCTCCATGGGTCACTGTAGTACTTATCTTTAGCACTTAGCATTACCTTCTTCCAGAGAGGTTTACAAACCTGAAGCTGCACTACAGGTCAATGAATTCATCTCCGTTATACGTATGGGATGTGCCCCCACCTCTGGGGGAATTGCAAGGTCAACACCTGCCCCCCACCCCTGGCGACTCCAGCTGTTGCAGCATTTTGTTTCTCAAATAAGCTACAGTGAACTGTAATTGTAGGGAAGAGCCAGGCTTCCAGTATTCCCACACCCCTACTACAGCCTGGACACCCACAGACATGGGCTCTTGGAGGGGTAATTACCAGCGTCGCGAGATCGGGGGAGGGCGGGGGGAGAAGAGGCAGGATCCGCTTCGTTAGGTGGCTTAACGAGGTGTCACCAAGGGACAGGGGGCTTTTGGTGGGAGTGCTCATTAATATGCAGGGTCTGCTGTAACATTTCAGAGGGGACCACTGCATTTATATTACATTGACATGTAGTTCCTTCGACGCTACCTGAACTTAGAGTAACTTCCTTTTTTAAAGACTTGGTGACTCTGATCCCATCGACCTCCAGGTCATGGGGTCGCTTCCTGCCTCAAGTGTGTGTGTGTGTGTGTGTGTGTGTGTGTTTTGCATGTGCATGTTCTCCCCAGGTCAGATGGAGTTCCTCTCAGGGCAGCGTGTGTATGTGCCCCGTGAGGGACTGGCGTCCCGTCCACACTTCACCCCTGCCTCAGGCCCCGCGACGGACTGGCGTCCCATCCACGCTGCACCCCTTGTCCATGCCGCACCCCTGCCTCGCACCCCGTGAGGGACTGGCGTCCCGTCCACGCCGCACCCCTGCCTCGCGCCCCATGACAGACTGGCGCCCTGAGACTGAAGACGGTTCTGCCTTCATCTGCTGGCTAACAGACAGGCGAGCAGCCTTACTGCAGTGCCTCACAATGCTGTCAGTTCTCCACAAGGGATCGTTATGCAGGTTTTGACAAGTGACGGGGACAGAATCGTGAGAAAGACTTTGAAAGATAGTAATTATTTCCATTTCTACCACCCCCGTAATTAGTCGTGTGAAACGAGTACCATTAATCCAGTCATCTCATAATTAATAATGGGAATAATTGCGGCGGTAATGCTGACCTAAAGCCGACCTGTTAAGTTATTGTGTCTGAGGTCGTCACTCCCTGTCTTCTACTTGCACCTCTGACTCCCCCGCCCCCCCGCCACGTCTTTTCACTCAATACAACTAAAGCTCCACCCTAACCTCACACCAACTTACCCCTTGCTCTCTAGCGCCCCTCACAGGCGATGGAGGAAGCTCAGGATGGCTGAGAGGGAGTGCTCAATAACAGCAGACCCATCATCCATCAAGTTTATCATCCCTTTCTGCTAACATCACTGCTGCTAAAACCACAATACATCGTGATTAATTACGAATACAGGCTACCTCTGGATACGCAGCTACATGTACATGAAGGGGCACTAAAAACACCCCCCAGCCCCCCGAACCTGAAACAACAGCTGGAAGGATTCTGATACACCAGGGGCCCCAACCACAAGCTTTAAACTTCAGCAACTCATTGAGTGTCTTTAGGAAAAGAGCGTGAAGCTAAGACGACTTTAACAAGGTAGTTTTGGTATAATTTAGTGTGAATGGCGGCTCCTGAATCATCCAGTGCCGACGTTTCCACCTGCCTCCCTGTCACTCAGCCCATGTGGATCCAGTGAGACTTGCATTTACAGCCAGACGCTTTATATTGCAGTGATTCAGGTCAAGCGTCACTGCAGGCTCCTAAAGCGAGATGTCAGTGTCTTTTAAACTGCGCCGCCGACTGTTAACTACAGCTGGGTTACTGGAGCCCACCGGCTCATCCCACAATTCCTCCCCTCGCAAAACGCAGAACATGTTACTAGCTTTTACAGCCGTCGCCAAGCCCTGTAATTTCGAGCCGAAGGAGGCGGGGGGGTGGGATGTGGGGGCATACTGAGACTCTTTGCGCTTCACTCCCGCAGCATGGCGTGGAATATCTGCCTTCAGTGTGGATGGGTCCCTGTAAACCAGCAGTTTGTCTGTTCTCCCCAGCTGAGATGGGGTTCCACCTGCGGCAGGGTGTGCGCACGCGTGCGGAGTCTGCATGTAATTGTTGCAAGTAGCACCCCTTACAGACACACAGGAGAAACTGCGGCAGGTCAGAGATAGCTGGTTATGTTAATTTGTCTAATGATATATGTTCAACAGCCCTTTGCTGGAGAAACAGTAAGCCACCTTGGCTAATGGCCTCAGTTAGGAAGCTGCTCAACCCAAAGCCACCCACAGAAAAGGCAGAACAAACGGGACTTTTATTCAGTGAATACGATCCATCCTGCAGGACGTCAAGCATGTCAATCAAGACCGCCCCCGGAGCGTCTGGGTCTGTATGGGCTTGTCACATCAAGCGGGGTTGATAATTAAGGCAGATACCGTGGAAGGTTCACACCAAGAGAGGCACGGGGCCAAAGGGCAAGAGCTAGACATCACCTGACAGAGCCTCTCACACACACACACACACACACACACACACACGCCAGAGTGTGGGAGGCAGGTATTATAAACACAGCTGACAGGCAGCCGCTGTCCCTCATAAACACACACTTCCTGAGAGCCCCAGCATTGACTGTCCCTAGGGAGGTGGTTTAAGGTTGCTAGGCTGCGGCTAACAGGTCTGGGTGCCCGAGAGTGCCGGACTCTGCAAAGCGCTTCTTCAGCAAAGAAAGGCCCCGAGGTGGAGATACTTATTACGAGCTGAATTCTTTCCACCCTGCAATTTCTGGGCCTCTCACTGCCCTGGAAGTCTGACTGCCCCCACCCCCCAACAGAACATCTGCTAAAGGCCTTCTGGGGTCGGCACTGGCCATTAACAATAATTAAATCATCACTCTAATTAAATAAACGAGAGAAGGCTGGAACAGAAGCCAGAAATACCCCACTGGTCAGGTCGTTGGATTTTTAATGTCGAGGTAAAGTTCTGGAAGACTGACGTTAGAGGGCAACACACAGCCCCAACAACCAATCAGCAACAGCTCCCCCCGTGTCAACAAGATCAAGATAATTTGTAATTTTGTTAGGCTTCCATGTCCATGACAGGAATGCAGTGAGAGGCACGACCTCCCAAAAATCACACCCGACAGAAACCAGCAACACATCTACACAGCAAGGTCTGTACGCCCAACAGAAGGACCGCCAAAGGAGCAGAGCCCTTAGAAACACAGGGTGGCTCAGTGTCCTCGTCAGATTCAGCTGCTTAAGTATTCATGAGCAGCATAAAGCGAAGACAGTCTTCACCTTTGCAGAAAGACACTTCACTGTCTGAACAAAGCCAGCTGTCAGCCTCAGCGACGTGGCCTGGAAAATGAAGCAGCCCAGTGCTCAGTGCACTTTCTGAAAAGGGAAAGCACCAGCACCCATGTGACTAATATCAGGCAATCCCCCATGTGATTAATGTCAACCAATCATCTAGCAATATCATCCAGCATCGTCACCCATGTGATTAATGTCAACCAATCATCTAGCAATATCATCCAGCAGCGTCACCCATGTGATTAATTTCACCCAAACCCCCAGAATTAATATCAACTAATCATCCACCATCATCAACCATGTGATTAGTGTCAAGTAATCCAACAATATGTCCACACAGATGCTCAAAGTATACAACCTTTATAAATCTAGCTAAATGAAGACTTTTTACCAACCTTAGACTGGAAAATGACTTCAGTGTTTTTCTTCTGTTTCCAATTTTTGCATCAGATCGATTAATAACACTTAGAAGTTTTCATTTCTTAGCTATTATTAAGCTAATTTTCACTTAACTCTTGTTAAGAGCACAGATCCAACATCAACTGAAAATCAGTCTAAAAGTAACAGACAAGTCAGTAAATATGAAGGGAATCGTTCATGATGCTGTTACATCGTGACGGCCTGGGTGGCAGCCATCCGCAACCCCCACCTCTGTGGGACATAATGATTGTGAAACAAATCAGCACACCTGGAAATGACGTTTCCATGGGAACAGCATGCTCCCGCCAAGCGAGCCAAGCTGAAGGCATTTAAGGAAAGTTCACTGAAACAAAGAAATACAGTAACATTACACCCAGAATTAAATACATGTATATGAAGTGTATTGCTTTGGAAAACAAGCAGTAAATGAAGCATTTTCTCTAAATCAGATCTACGGTATGATATAATTAAATGTCGTAGACAGGGGAACTGTAATCGCTAAAGGCACCATCAAGAATGAGTCTTGGGGAGTTTTCATGATGAATATGGTTACCGCGTGCCGCACTAAGTCATGGGACGTGGCCAAACAGATCCGAGACGATGGAAAATGGTCACTAGCAGACAAGGACTAGAAGCACGGTCCGCTTTGGTAAAGGTCCAGCCAGCAGCGACTGCGGCGGGGCGATGCTCCTACAGAGCCACACCGTCAGCGGCAAGCCGGTGGCGGGAGCGGCGGAGCACGGTCTGCGCGGCGAGGGGGTGGAGCTTCAAGCCGTGTACTTCGCGTCAACGTGCCATTGCGGCTTGTGGTAGCGTGTGTAGCTGTCGTACAGCTCGCCAAAGACGTCCCTGACCCCCGCCGGCAGCGTGGCGTTCAGGAATTTGACATCCCGCTCTGGGCAGAGGTCCAGGATCCAGTAGATCCCCTCCGTCAGGCGACTCTTGACGGCCGGGTGCAGCGTAACCTTGGAAACAGAAGATGGAAACTAGTCAATGACATGGCGAAACGGGGGGGGGGGGCGGGTGCACTCCCAGACAGTGGAACTAGGCCCCTTCTCTTAAAATAGCCGGAAAGATCTGGGTTTAATTTGAGCTTTACCACTCTGCTCTTATAAGGAGAAAGCATCACACACACAATCAACGCAATGGACTTAAACGCGGCCAAAGTCAACAGCTGCCTTTTACCATCCAGTTCTTTAATTTTCCGTCTCCATGACGCTTTTTATATCTTTACAAGCTTAACAGTAAATATTACTACGGCAACAAGATAATTGCTTCGGCAGAAAACGACGTCACGTTACTCTCTCTAGCTGATTATCTCGCTCAGGCGTCCTGAGGGGCGGGGCCAGACCCCATGTCCATCCGGGGCCTCGCTAATGGTCCCTGACCCCCTGGGATCGTGTGCCAACTCCCACTTACAGATGTGAAATCAAGCGCAATCCAATTTCTGTTTTTTATTAGAACTGCCAGCATTCATAAGTTAAACAATTTTAAATTAATCACACCACTCATCTACGCTGAAAGTATACATGATACATTTAACAAAAAAAAAGCCATTTAAATACTTAAATGATGTGAGATGAGTACGAATAAATCTATTAGGACTGACTTCTGAGAACCGTTAGTCTGAAATCATTGTTTGTTACATCACGCTTCAGCACATACTGGGCAGCTGTGGGTCCAAATCGTTGTTGGAATGTTCCATTTCCGGGAAAGTACTTCGTAAAAGGTACTGAGAGGGGCAGCTACAGACCCCAAAAGACAGACCCACCAGGCACTGACAGGTTCTGAGAGGGGCAGCTACAGACCCCACAGGACAGACCCACCAGGCACTGACAGGTTCTGAGAGGGGCAGCTACAGACCCCACAGGACAGACCCACCAGGCACTTACAGGTTCTGAGGGGCAGCTACAGACCCCACAGGACAGACCCACCAAGCACTGACAGGTTCTGAGGGGCAGCTACAGACCCCACAGGACAGACCCACCAGGCACTGACAGGTTCTGAGAGGGGCACCTACAGACCCCACAGGACAGACCCACCAGGCACTGACGGTCAGTGTCACGCATGTGCTGCCGATCGGACTCAACCATGTTAAACTATTAAAGTATTAAACTATTCAAGTAATAAAGGACTTTAGACCATCTGCCAAACTTACACCCTTATCAATTACAGAAAGTTAAGGCTCATCTCATGCATTTGCATAAATTCATAAAACGGCTGATTACCTCTTATTGTCTGTATTGACACTAACGGGAACTGGACATATACTTTTTTGCGTTTGGCTTTGCTTTTAGTTAGATTGTAGTTAAGTTTGCTTTCGTATTTGGCTTTCAGCTCTGTCGCATGTACGTCCCACATCCAGGGTTGACTCAGATTCCCTAGTTACAGGGATGGCCGTTAAAAACCCATCGAAGGTCATCGGTGATCAGCCCACCACAGGGCCTGAGGACGCTCCACCAGTGGCTGACCTGAGGATTGATTTCGGGGGGCGACTTCGAGAAGATGATGCGAGGGGGCTGGGAGATGGAACGCGGCGTCATGGAGTTTGGATGGTCAGATGGACAGTTTGAGGATGACAGAACCAGGCTAACGAGATCTGACCCGGAACTGAATGATGTCAATCCTGGACGGGACCTTCATCCCAATAAAGATGAGGCAGAGGATGCCAGCACGCCCCCTGGTGATCTACCTTCTGCAGCTCACAGACGTACTGGGCCACCACAAAGCTGGACAGGACGGTGAAGTCCTCAGCGGCTGCTGCGATGTGTGTATACATCCTCTCCACCAGCCGTGCACATTTCAGCAACACCTCCATCTCCTCCTCAGAACCTGGGAGTTGGGGAGTGGGGGAGGTGGGTTTGAGAGAGAAGGAGCATGAGCTTGAGGGAATGTTCTGGACAGGAGAGCTGCCTGCGCTTCCTCTGTGAGATGAAGCAGTGGAGATACACTGCAGTGACTGCACACACGTTCCCAGGCTCCTCCGAAGCAGAGCGCCCTCAGGTGGAGGTCTGCGGCAGTAGACTTGGATACCAGGCTGAGAAAGCGGGTTACAAAAACTGGCAGACCTTTTGAAACGAGCACAGATATACCCACAGAGACAAGAAAAAACGCTGCAGGCGGATTCTCAGCCTGCATGGTAAGAATCCTGCAGAGCGGGTCCTAACGAGGCCTAATTAGTGCTCAGAGAGTTTGGACCCAATATCGGCTGCGATTTCAGAGCCGGCCTGTCAAAACGCAAAAGCTTCACACTTCTGCGGCCAAGTTGAATAATCAGGCTTAAAGGCTCGATGACCCATGAAATATAATGCCCCCCCCCCCAAAAAAAAAACAAGAAAAAGAAAGAGAGGGAGAGAGATGGACAGAGAGAGAGAGAGGTAGATAGAGAGACAGAGAAAGAGAGATGGACTGAGAGAGAAAGAGATGGACAGAGATACAGATATAGAGAGAGTGAGAGAGAGAGAGAAGCTCCCAAACAAAAGCCAATATTAATATGCCTGATATCAGGGTAAGTATCACACTGGAAACGCCGAACCTAAAATCGTAAAGTTTCACAGCAAGTTATCACTCAATTCACTGAATTCCAGTCGGACATGACAAGGGTTTTAAAAAATAATGAATGAGATAACGGCAGCTCTCTAGGTGCTCGTTAAGAGGCTGAGAGAGGCGAACTGAGACGTCATCCTGCAGGAACCTGAAGCTCATCAGAGCCCAGCCCATGTCCAGCTGACCTCATTCTGAATCCAACACACTCGCAAAACATGCACGTTTCCGGGGCCAAGACAGACAGCACCGCATCATCCTGAGCTTCCAAGGCGGACTCGGGGCGTCACGCGGGGGGTCTACGCTTGCTGAAAGATGGTGGTCACAAGACCGGCCTTTGAGCTTTTATGGTCGGGCCAAAATCCACAGGAACACCCCGGGATTAATAAGCCGGAGGTTTGCGTTCGTTCCCCCCCTCCCCAAGGTTGAAGAGGGGTGTCCCATAACCACTTTATAAAATAAAATAAATTAAATGCAGGGGAACCCCCAGGGGGGGGCTCCAATCAGGAACCCCCGCAGAAAGACCCACTAATTCCTGCTGAAACGTTATTTTCTGAAACAACGTCACCATCCGGTTTGCATTATCCTTTGCCCTATCATTTGCACGCTTACAAATTCTTGAAATGCGTTCAGGCACAAAACTTCACCTTCAGTGATTCATTCAAACTCCCGGCTTCCCCCCACGCCCAACGCGCCCCTAGGCGAGCGTCACTACCTGTCCTTACACTGCAGGGCTTCTCTAAAACCACATGGACATGTCAACTGGATCTGCCGATTCCATTTCCTCAGTAAAACCCATCTGTGCAAAGGATTTCAGCTTTTTCGTGAAAAAACAAGCCCAACGCTGACGTCCCGGTGGCAGACCGTGATAAAGTATCATGAGATTAAGCAAGTCAACAAGAGAGGGACACTCAGCTGGAAAGACAGGATTCCCAGCACGTCATATTACCGTCCCAAAATAGCGTGCTTGTGTCGATGGTGGAAGGTCACCTGACTCAGCCATGGAACTGAACCTGACAGCCAAACAAAAGCTTCATGGCTGAAATTGATTCACGCGTATGTCCGTATGCTGCTATGCGTCGTGACTTTTATTCATTGTATTGTTGAGAGTATAATCGACCGGGGAACGTTCCGGAACTTCCGAAGCCTATTCCTCCGGCCAAGAATCAGACTACTGAGCCTTGCACGGATTGCGAAACACCCCCAACTACCTCGCTGACAGTTTTGGGATTTTCCTGGTGCAATGTAATCCATGTGGACCAAGGCTCACTTCCTGCACAGCTTGCTGGGAAAAATGCTGAGGGACCAGACAGAAAATTCTTTTTGATTGAATTACTGCTAAAGGATTTAAAATCTGCTGTCACAGAGGGGCTGGCTCTTCCTTGCCTGGATGGGTCTGTTTTTATCTCATCGATCCACTAGAAGTCGGCCATGTAACGTTGACAGTTCTGTCGTGATGTTTGTGAAATCAAGGCTTCGCTTCTTCAGACAGACTCCGACAAGCCCATTTTCAGAAGCGCGACCAAATTCTGACCTACCTCTCTCTTCTTCCCCCTTCTGTCGTCCTTCCTTCATGACAGAAGCCACCAGCCGGTAAAAGCAGCTCAGGAAGGAGGGGGCCGCCTTCAGCATTGCCTGCGGAAAGAACATCGTCACCGTCACAGAGGCGGATCAAAGAGACGCTCGACCTACACCGGGCACGACTGACCGGTGGTCCACATTCTACGCACCGCTGCGTGGTGACGTCTTAAATGAGGGCAGCGCCCAGGGGCCCTGTGTACGCTTCCCCCCACCCCCGCCAACCAAAACCAGAAGCGCTGGCCAAGGCTGCTCAAGCCCGGAAGTCATTTCTGCAAGTCGTCGGCCAACAGCCAGAATGATAATAGCTTAGAAGCCCCCGCCCCCAAAGTGCTGCTGGGGTCCTCCCACCTGCCCAGGCTTAGCTGCCCTGTCAGCAGAGCTGGGGGCATTTTTGGCAAGATGAAGCAGTGGAGGAGAGAGAGAGGGAGAGAGAGAGAGAGAGAGAGACGCTGGACTTCGATGCTCATACTGTACTGCCAGTCATGCCAACGGAGTTCGCGGATTTCGAAGACAAGAGCGAGTGAGCGAGGCAGTCGGGGGGGGGCGGAGGGAGAGAAAGAGAGGCAGCAGGCATCTTCTTCCTTCTGGAAAACCGATGCTTGTCGGCAGATGACATGGGGACAGGAGTCAAACTTAATGCAGTGGAGGAAAACGGCGTCAAAGGTCGTCCGATACGAAATTTTTCCTAAAGAGCGTCTGCCCTGAGAGCGTCTGCCCTGAACAGCGTCTGCCCTGAAGAGCGTCTGCCCTGAAGAGCGTCTGCCCTGAAGAGCGTCTGCCCTGAAGAGCGTCCTCGTCTTTGGTAATTACTGGCTGTAGATTCCCATAAAGCCTTTTCTAATTATCTGCGTTGCTTCCGGCCGTAAAAACACTGGAACTGACTGTTAAATGGAAACAGGAGCTCTTTCTTATTGGGAGGGGCAGTTTTACACAAAGGGGAAAATAAAGGAATCCATATGCTGATTCATTGCTCCAGGCCGGGGGTGGGGGGCAAATCTTGGCATGAGAATGCGAGACTTGTCCCTGCGGGGTGATAAACTGCCCCAGAACAGGGAGCTTTGTGTTCCAGAGCTCCGCCGCCCCACTGAAGCCCCCCAGGCAAACAGGCACCCACGGTCCCACCAGCCAGTCACGGTGGGGGCAAAACTCCCATTTCGGAAGACTTCTGAGAAACATTTCCGGTGTCACACATCACCATTAAGGACCTTCAGACAGTATCCTAGATAACTATTCTGGTTTCCTACAAAGAATTAATCACAATCTGAGTGAAGCTGAATGCGATCCCATTTTTCGCGCCTTCCCAGACACTCAGGATGGAGAGCGTGCATAACGAAACTAACCGGCTTCAACTCATTAGTCTCTGGAATCACAGGAGAAAGCAGGCTGTAAAAACCCAGTGTGGGTGGGATCCACATGCACTGTCAATCATCCATATACTCACGTCCCATTGGTTCCTTTGATTCCCATATGAGAAAGCTTGGCAGGGACTGGCAGAGCAGGATAACCCTACCTACAGGGAGTTTCTGGGCACGGCGGCGTACGAACCTGGGGGTGGCACTGGATGATGGCAAACAGGGCCTCGTGGACGGCAAGGAAGGCGGAGTAGCGGACCTGCGGCGACGGGTGGTCCAGTGGGACGAAGTGCAGCGCCCCGAGGGCCAGGCTCACACCATGTGGGTTTCGCAGAAGCCCCTCCCCCCGACGGAGTAGGACTGTCAGGCCCTCCACGGTCGGCACCGTCAGGATGTCCGTCAGCGCCCTCTGCCTGCAGGACTCCTTCACTACAAACTAACAAAAAGGCGTTTAGTGCAAATCGCCAAGGAACACGTTAACACCGGGAACGTCAGAAGTATTTGGAGCCTGGAGTGAAAACGGCAAGACTGGCCTCAGAACACGCTGAAGCGACATAAACAGACACGCGTTAAGAGAGAGCGTACGCTGCTTCTGATTAAACATGCTTCAGAGAGCGTACGCTGCTTCTGATTAAACACGCTTCAGAGAGCGTGCTCCCTCTGATTAAACACGCTTCACAGAGTGTGCTCTTTTCGATTTAGCGCGCTTCAAAGCATGTGCTTCTCCGTTTTTAACAAGCTACAGCCGGGGTGGGGGTGGGGGTGG
>JAODLC010000065.1:2281298-2294256 GCA_026781145.1 Hippopotamyrus pictus | reverse complement strand
GGGGGGGGGGGGGGGGTGGGGGGGGGGGGGTATGGGACGTCTCAATCCATCACAGTGAGTGTGAGAGCAGAGACCCGCGGCCCGTCCCCTGAAACGCGGTCGCACTCCTAGCAGGGTCCCACACCAGGAGCCTGCCGCCCCAGGCACTCACCTCCATCGCCGACATCATATGCGGCACTGTGAACCAGTAGGCCCTGCGGTGGCTTTCCTGGAGCTCGCAGCCGGCTAGCAGCTTGGCCGCCGTAACAGCCCACCGCACCTCCTGAAAGACACGTTGGTTATTAAGTGGCGAGCTCCAAGTTCAACAAATCTGAGGCCATCAGAGGCGATGTGCCAATTCCTTAGGCCAGGAAGCTGAAAAAGGGCCCCTCCACACCCAAACCCCCTGGCTGCTTGTTTGCTTGGTGTCTGGTACTTCAGTCACTGTCACAGGAGTCTTTCCTGCCAGAGTACGCAACTGCGGTTTGGCATTGTCGGCGTTAGCCTAGCCTTTCACGTGGTTAGCGAGGCAACAGACACTCAAACCAGAGACCCGTACTCGTCGCTCGCTTCAGCGATAAACAGTGTTTCCTTAAGGAAAACTCCTTCAGGTAAAGAGCCATTCTTCAGAGACACTGGCTGAAGTGCCTGAGGATTCCTGCAGCCCATTGGCTGGAGCAACCGGAGATTCCTGCAGCCCATTGGCTGGAGTACCTCTGGATTCCTGCAGCCCATTGGCTGGAGTACCTCTGGATTCCTGCAGCCCATTGGCTGGACACTTCCTGCCGCGAGGGCTAATCCTGCATTCGATTATTTCTCTCCGAGTCGGAATTTGGATGAAAACATCGCGAAAAACATCACTTCCCGTCGGAAACACGCCTCTTATGACGCTGAAGTCGGACGGAATTTTCTTGTCCGAGTCTCCCTGTGACGTCATTTCAACATGGCGGCTTACACAGTCAACAGTAATTCTATTTTATAAATCTTTAAAAATATTTATTTTGTTAAATCTATTAATAGTTATAAATGTAATTGCACATGTTCGATTTAGAGAATGCCATATCATGAGCGTAAACAGTATCCTAGCATGCAATATCAGATTTTTACCAGACTTGTTAGCGTCTTTGGTTTGTTCGTAGTTAGTTTGCCTCTCAAAAAAAGAACATTGCTATGAATGTACTAAAGTATTTTCTAAAGCTTTTAATGTGGTTTGACTTGTTCGTTTTTGTCTCTCTGAAAAAAGATTCTCGCTCCAAATCTGCTAAAATATAACACACAACAGCGTGTTCATGGAGGCAGCCATGTTTGTTCCGAGATGTGGGTAGCTCGAACGGTAGATTGTCGGACGTGATGTCACTCAACTCGGAATTTCCGAGTTCAGAGAGGAAAACGAGCGCACCATAACGTTTACCAAATTAGTGGGGCTAAAATACACAAAGGCGGCATTTGAAAGCCAGAGCCACAGCTGCTGATCCCTTGACCGAAACATTTAAAGAACCGCTATTAAGAAGAAGAGCTGAGTAATGGAGTAAGTAATGGAAAGACAGGTCACCTGTGCAAACATGACATCACCCAAAGAACCGAAACAACAAATGAGGTGCCATGAAGCACGACGGGCGCGACTTACCATGTGGCGACCAGCCGCGATCCAGCGTGTGCTGAGGTCATCTCCCACCAGCGCCAAGAGCCGCTGGAACTGCTCGATGGAGCTCCCAGTCGCCAACTGAGCCAGTAAACCCCCTGTCGCGGGTTCGAGCTCCTTCACGTCTGATGCGGACAGCCAGGGTGCTGAAACGGGACAGCAGAACAAGGTCTGGCCCCGATCTGCATGACTCACTTGAGCGATCGAGACTTGCCACCTCCATTTAGTCAGAGCGGGGACACTTCGACGAATACAGTTAACCAACATCCTAAAAGCCCACGTTAATGACTTAGGTAGAAAAGCCAATCAATTTAAACATCACCCAGCGATAACAGATATACTCATCGGCAGCGTAGACTTCAAGCTTGATGAGAAATATTCGCTAAAGGTCACCCCCTCCTCATAATATGACAGGAATTACAAGGATCTAAATGAGTAATCCATTTAATTCTGGTAACAAATGCCCGGAATGATCTGGCAACCCGGCTTCATTACAATAGTCTTCTCATGCTTTACAGTTAAATCAATTTCTCACACTTATATTTAATCAGCACCGTGTGACACACTGCAGATAGCAGCACTGATACCAGCATTACCTTCTAATAGCAATTTGACTTAACAGCATTGAATTAACTCCACCATCAGGAGAACCTGGAAATGCAGCAGGTTCTTTTGTATTTCTTTCCAGCAAGCGTTTGTTTCTTGTTCCTTTTTGTTAGCAATGTTGCTGTTATCATGTAACCAAGGAAAATATAAGAACATTCCAGAAACATATTTTAAGCTTCCCGGATCCACTCTATAGTGTTCTTTAAAGCCTATCCTAACCCATCTGTTTAAGGCAGCGGTCTCCAATGCATCAACCGCAAGCTACTAGCAGCCCACAAGGAGACAGATAGATTTCGTTGCAGAAGATTGGAGACCCTGGTTTAAGGACTCCAACCTAACCACAATAAGCCAAGTCAGAATAGATGGACCAGTCAGAACCAGGACACAAAACTGCACTGCAAATCTTGCAGGTTAAAAAAAGCACAACACACATGAGCAGAGACAGACGACGACTCAAATTGCTTCACGGGATGCAGATGGTACCTGAGAGAAGCTTCCTAAGGTTCTGCACCACCAGCATGCTGTAGTCCTCCAGCCCAGGGCCTTTGCTGCTCTGGGCAGCCAGGTGATAAGCAGTAAGGAAGAGGAGGGAGGAGGTCAGGAAGCTCAACGGGCGGGGAGAGGAGCACAGCTCCCTCAGGATCTGCTGGGCAAAGCCTCTGCAGAAGTCCATATGATGAAAGACCACTGGCGGATGGTCTTCCTCTCCTCCAGGAGCCAGGCTGGCTACCCGCGCTAATTCAGCCTGCAGCATGACCCTCACCACCTCCACAGTGAAGGACTGACCCAGAACGCTGCAGGTCTCCTGCCTCAGACTGGCCTGGACAGCAGACCCCATCGAGACAACGACCTTCTCCAACAGCGGGAGCAAGGTCTCATCTGTTTGCTTATTTCTGCCTAAGTTAGAAGAGATGGTCTGGCACAGGGTGCTGAACGTGGCCAGCAGCACCTGAAGAGGCAGCAGGCACTTTGGGTCCTGGGAGTCACAGGCAGAGGATGAGGCTTGGATTACGAGCTCGCTCTCCAGTATGAAGGAGGTGAACTTCTCAAGATTGAGCCGGACACTCGTCTTTCTGTGGATAATCGTTTGAATTAGACAGCCAAGGAAATTCTGGACCACTTCCAAGAAGGCTAGCCAAGAAGAATGGTCCAGGACATTGGAGACACACTTCTTCCCATGAGAAAACAATGAGGTTACAATAGCTTCTAAAAGAACATTTCCAAACATGACTTTCAGGACAGAACCAGTGTTTCTTCCAGACTCCCATGATGCCATGAGATGGAAGACCTCCTTCAACAATTCAATAACTTTATCATGTCCCACAGCAGTGTCACATTGAGTCACTGTGACTATGAAGAACAGGAGCAAGAAATACTCAGAGTGATCTTCAGGGGACACAGCGTCTGGCTTAAGGACTCTACATGCCTTCAATAACTGAAGAAGCTCCTCAGTCTGAGTCCGTGACAGAGTCATGCTCACACCGGCCCTTATCAAACTCAAGATCTCATGGGCTATACGCTCCAATCTCTTCCATGGCAGAGAATCATCAGCAGAATCGTCATGAAGCTTTGAGATTCGTGGTTCTCTCTCTCCATTAGCTCCTGCGTGCGCTGCCCCCAGAAATACTGAGAGAGCTGTGCATTCCGTACTCCTTGGAGACAAGGAGAGGATTCCTGCAGTACTCCTTAAGAAACGTTTCACTACAAGAGAGTACAGAGGAGATAACTCAAGTAGAACCATATTGTTAAGTAGCTGCTTTGAAATGAGGGGCACAGAGAGACAAGTATTTTCTGTAGTTCCATCTAGAACATCTGTCTGAAGTAGGGAGTTCACAAGAACATCTGCAATATAACTCAAGTCATCTTCAGTCAGGTATGGGCCAATCAAAGCCAGGTTTGAGGTCACATGAAACCAGTGCGCTGTGGGATACTTGATGGTGTCCACACTGCTGATCTGACCATCCCATTCTCCACTGCTCTGAAGAGCGGATGTGCTAGTCTCTGTCCTCACAATAAACTGAGAGATTCTGCAGAGAATGCTTTGACCTTCCGAAGCTGAAGATGGATCAGTGTTCAGGAGGATCAGCTTCATCCTCTGGAGAGCCAGGAGCTCCTGTAGGAGCCGGCAGGTTGAGCCACGCGGCTGGGACTGACCAGCCACCTGTTCCCATTGGCTCACGGCTACACACGGGAGAAGACAAACATTCTCCTCCAGCAGGCCGCCGCAGTCTTCTTCAATCACAGATACGTATCTGCTGCAGTGGATCTTGAAGAGTGTGTCCACCTCCACCAGGGTGTAGCTGAGTAACAGGGTTGTCTCCAGGACCTTCTCAAACCACAGCGAGCAAGGCTTGCTGCCTTGTAGCTGCTGTAGCAAGGATTTTATGACCTTGACCATCTCCTCCATGAGGCTTTGAGCACGCTTGACCACAGGCAGGGGTGTGCTGTTGTCCAGGGTCTTCACACTGAAGAGCACCGAATTGAGGAGCACGCTCAGTGAGAAGAGCTTCAGGGCCAAGTCCTCCTGTCCCTCAAGGTCCATCAGGAGACAGCTTTGTGCCTTCTCCAGAATGAGGGAGCACATTTCTAGACTTTGACTATGGGGAGTGTTCAGGATACTCTGACTCAGGGTCTTCTGCAGGGCTGCCGTGAGAACCGGCGGACGCAGTTCGTCTGCTGCGGGCCGGCAAATAACCTCCAGAATCTCCTGCAGCAGCCTGGGAAACTGTCGCAACTTTTCATACGTCTGGAAGATGGCAGTGATGAGAGCCTCCCGGGCCTTAACCACACGCTGACCCATATAATCGGCATCGATCCAGGCCGAACATACCAGCTCATCCAGGTCCGGCTCCACGATCAGGTGATTGAGCGAGAGGAGAGTCTTCAGACAGCGGTACCAGGCCGGAATGCTGGGCTGCACATTGCTGAACAACAGCTGGGCGACTTTCCTGTAGAAACTAAACTGCACCTCTCCATGCTGTATCCTGTCCGCGGCAACGTTGTAGATGTCTGCAGATAGGCTGGAATTCAGAAGGTTTTCCAGAGTCAGCAAGGCAAGGCCCCAGTTTCCGGGCTCGAAAGTGCCCTTGACGGTCAGGGCTTCGGTCAGGTCCAAAGCAGCCGTGAAACGCGCCAGCAAATGAAAGCACACCAGCTTATTCTCTCCAGCTTTGCCAAAGGAGTCCAGGGAAAACTTGAAAATCAAAGGCAAGGAGTTTGATCTCACAGCAAACTGCAGTGAAGGATCGCAGAACCCAGACTGACAGAGTTTCTTTAGGATGGTGCTCACGGGAGACAGCAACCCCTTACTGATGGGACCCTTTTTGGCCCCGGTCACCACCTTTTCTGGAAGAAGCTCTTCCCTGTAGGAGGGCAGGTGGTCGAGCGCAAAGAGGGCAGACTGCAGCACTGCGTCAACCTTGCTGCGGATCTCTCTGCTCAGGTGGTGCTGGATTTGGGCGTCGTCGTCCACACGCCATACCCGCACGGCCAGCAGGTGGCGCAGCAGCAGGAAAGGCTGGAGCAGGTGAGCCGTGACCTGGGTGAAAACTCGGTTGGGGTTGGTCTGATGTCGCTGGACCATCAGGTAGCTGCACAAGGTCTGCTGAAAGACCTCAAACACCTGGCGGGCTAGGGGCTGGCCCACGTTCCCCGGGCTGAGCTCGGAGCAGGCCAGCGCGCACAGCCTGGACACCAGCTCCACCAGGAGCTCGTACTTTGCAGAGTAGGTGGCTGAGAGCACGGGAGAGGACAGAATGCCCTGGCAGCAGCTCAGCACGGTGGAGGTGCCTACAAGGCATGTTCCCGAAGCACATTCCAGGACCCGCTCATTAATAACCTGGTGGCAAGACACAGAGAGGAAGGGGAACATTCTAACATACATTCAAAACAAGTAAATATAACAGAAAAACAACCAACAACCGTTAAGTAGATAAACAACAAAATAATATGGTCAGACACCTGCGCCACCGCTAAACGCAGGCTGAGGCTCCTCCCCTTGCTCAGGGCATTCAGCAGATTCTTGCTGTGAAGAATGTCGTCCAGAAAAGCCCACAAGCCTGCCAGCACTTCCTGCGGAAGCTCCACTTTCTTACTGTAATAACCGGTCAAGGCGTGACTGGCCCAGTCAAACAGCAGCTGCAGAGGCAATGGGAGCGACACACAGAAAGGGTCAGTGAAACTTACAGCGGAATGCAGTGACGCTTCGTCAAATTCGGGGAGCCTGAGCTGGCGGTAACGCGCATCTCAGCGATGCCTTAAGGAGGCCTTGCCTGCTCTTTGTTGGGCAGGACGCACTGCGGGGAGACCCACGCAAAGCGCGCCAGCTTCAGCTTGTCCGGCCAGGAAGTTCGGTGGCTCTTCAGCTTCAGATGGATGCCGGAGTAGATGGCAGCCATGTTCTACGTACTGCCAGCTAAGAAAAAAGGCATTCGAGATGCAAAGATGGCCACTTCTGCGGTTGGAAATCATTACTGGAAGTCAGTCATTCCAACATAATGCTAGTTTTGCTAAGTTTCTGGACTTCTACATAAACAGATTAAATGACATCTTGTTTTTCTCTGCCACAAGAGGGAGACGTTTCATAGTGTATTGTACTGTACATACATGCAAGGATCTTACTCAGTTTTTCTTTAAATCCCAAGGCACAAAATAAGAAACCTTACTTAAATCCAACTTTTCAAACAATAGACTGCCACGTTCCACATGTAAGCAGCCCCAGAGTTCTGCATGTGCTTTTATTAAGGTGTTAATATCAGTAAAAAACAGAAATGAAGGTGTAGTTTTTGTGTTAGAAAACAACTGTCACCACAGCAGCAAGTGCCTGAAAACTGACGGTGTGCTACACTCTGCTACACTTAAACAGGCAACAGTGGAATAAGATACAGTTACATATGTTGTTGTACTACAATGGAAATATAGTAGTAACATTACAAGTTATCCAATTCCTGTGATTACACTGTAAACAGTGGTGGTAGGAACACATACGGACATTTTGTTTTGCAGGAGATTCGCAGTCCAGAAAATTAAATTCCACTCATAAAATAATTGTAATATCAATGAAGCCAGAACCGGGAATCACTTACATCTGTCATTAGGACAGGATCCCCGTGAACAAAACTAAGAGAATGGTACGTATTCGACGTGTAAAAACGCAAACCGAGCACTTATGAGGAGATACTGGTGCTAGTTTAATTTATTATTTCACACCGAAGAGTTGCTATGCCATAGCTGCTAACGACTATGCTAACAATACTCAGCAAACCACTTCAATCGTATAATTCTATTCACACGCAACTGTCTACACGCAAACACAACTGTAATGTACTCAAATACCATTATATGAATACAAGTTTTTTTTTCTTATTTAGAGAAACACTCCCCAACTTACGATAGCCGGCCAAACACGTGAGTGTCGGACGCATTAAATGTGAACTCTCACCCCTGACCTTCAGCCTCCAGGCGGAACTAGTCGATCGAGCGTCATGATTGGTTAGGAGGTGTTGTTAATATTATTATTTTAAAGATTGGAACGATAACTACTTGAGGAACAACACTAACATTGGGCTGGTTTTGGAATAACTATAAAGTTTCCGCTGTTTAAATCCTATCAGGACATCCGCTTTCGCGTAAAAAATAGGGATATAAATATTATTTATGTATAATGAATAATGTGCCTTATTCAATATTTAATTCTTCAATTATGGTTATATAATTCTCTGTTCCTATGAGCAGACATTAATTTAAATATATGACATTTCTATATAATAAAAATGTAATTATTTTAATGATTAAAATGTCCATTGCCTGAATAGGCTCTATATGTTGTTTATGTAGTCGATGGTTTTCTAACTCAGTGTCTGGCCACCTTTTTTGGGCATAAATACCAAAAAGTGGCGGCATGGTGGCGCGATAGTTGGTACTGTTGCCTCGCACCACTGAGACCAGCGTTAGAGTCTCCACCATGGCTCGATGTGCGTGGCGTTTGCATGTTCTCCTTGTGTCATATAAGGTGAACTGGAATTTCCCATAGGTGTGAGTGAATGGTGTGTGTGTGTGTGCACGCCTTGCGATGCGTTGGCACACCACTTTCCTCTGTTTGCAAGTGGATTTTGGTGTCACGGTTAATGCGTGCACATCTTCATTTTGCGAAATCATACTATTTTATACTGGTTTACGGGAAATTAAGCTGTGGCGCCTGCAGCTTCTGGGAAAAGACACCTACCAAATTTGGGGCGGAATGTGGCTCAGGGATTGCAATCATGGCTAACATTCTCTGCTGTAGATCATAAAATTATATTAGATCAAATTCAACTTTATTGTCATTGCGCAAAGTACAAGTACTCAGACCACGACATATAGTTTGGCATGCAACCAGAGAGTGTAAAACACTTGCTTATGCTGGAGGTCTTGCTGGTGGGGATCACGGATCAGTCATTGTGCAAGTGATTTACACAAGTACAACGGAATTTACTATGGCATATGTGGTGCGACATCTGTCAGGGGTACAGCAGAAGAGTCCTTTAGTAACACCACGGCTGTTGACTCTGAACCCTTAACCATTATTTCCTTCCTCATAGAGTTTAGCAAATGTATTTTTCCGTGCGACTCTATTGTAAAATGCGCCCAAACTGAGGCGCATGTTTACGATGGTTTACGGTAGCAGGAAGTTCCTCCCGAGCTTCTGCCATCGCTGCCCGGAGCTGCTCTGGTCACGCCTCACCCCGGTAACCTCGCATGCGTCTCGGTTGTGTTCGTAGAAGGGTGACCTTCTCTGCCACTCTCCTTGAAAGGCGTGCTTTTGTTTTTACTTTTCTTTTTAGATAGTCGATATGGCAGGCGTGGCGGGCGTAGATAGTCTGGGGATGCGCTGGGTATCGCTGTGACAAGGGGCAGATCTCGGCAGCCAGCTGTGGCGCTGCTGCGGATAGATAATGCTCGGCAAACCGTCGGGGGAGCAGACAGAGACCCGCCGGTACCATCAGTGCGGCATTAAGCTGTGGCTGTAAATAAATGTGCATCCTGTCTTGCTGTTGCTCGGATTACTTTTAAAGAGACTTTTCAACATTTTGGGCGCACGGTAGTTACCATGAGCTCGGCAATCCTTGCGGGCTCGGCGATATGGCAGGATTGCAGCCGGCATGTTGCTCATAGGCTGGCGCCGGTCCTGCGGGGGACGCGCTTTGCTTCAGCAGCCACCAGCCTCGGAGCACATCCATGGCCGGCACCGGGGCCCCGGACTCCCCTCGGATTAAGGATCGGGGGCCGAGCCGCTGGAAGCGCGTCAGGGGTGCTGTCGGTGTCCCGCCCGGGTGCCGGCCTCCAGTGGCACAGGCTGACAGCCCCGTCACCTTTCTGGCTTTCCGCCTGCTTCTACGGCACATCAGCCAGACAGGCGCTGTCGGGGCAGCAGGAGAAAGGGGATGTCAGAAGTCAGCCGGCGGTGCAGGCGAGCGCAAAGATCAGCCGGTTACCCTCCGACGACCTCCGCAGGATCCTGCGGCTCGCCTATCCGGAGCGCTGGAGGCTGGCAGGTCGGCTCTCCTCCTGGTCACACCGCGCCCCTTACAGCGCTTTTGCTTTCCTGTTCAGTGTACTCTGGTGGTTAGGTGAAATACTCATTTTTCTGGTATGTAATCGTTAGTTTTAATATGGAAAGCATGCATATTGCTATAAATGGACATTGTTTTTTTCTCTCTGTAGTTTTTAATGATGTAGACAATTTGTAGGTAAACGATAAGAAGAAACCCTGCAGACAGACATTCGCGTATTAGCTCTGAACCTGGTAATCCATCCCAGCAGAGCATGAGAAATGGTTCAGGTCATTAAAGTTCCCGTGTTTACATACAAGACGATGAACTTTTATTATTTTCAGCACTAAGTCAGACTTTCTGAACTGGCGTACCAACAAGTGCGTACAAGTCCAGTGCGTAGGCATCAGGGCTGCAGTTTCAGGCAGGCTGGCTCACGTTGCCGTCTCCACACTGTTCCCCAGCGTCTGTGAGCTTCCTCCTCGTCTCCAGCACGGTCACCATGTCGGCACCCTTCTTCTTGGGCCGGGTGATCGACAGCATCTCTACGAGCCCTGGGGCAGAATTCAATGCCTCGCTCACGTCCCTCTGTGCCATGCTGACCGGGGTCTTCCTCATGGGGGCTGCCGCCAACGCCGCCAGGGTCTATCTCATGCAGATCTCCGGTGAGCCCCCGCCACAGACGCGCCCCCAGCTCACCCGGTGTGGGGACAGGGGCTCAGCACCAATGATTTTACCTCTAAGAGCTCCGTCTGTGTTAGTCTAGTATGCATTACAATTAAAGCAAATTTAAATCGTTTAGAAATTTAACGTCGTCTGTGTCCTGTACAGTGAACACGGCCTGTATGATTGTAACTGATTCTTAATTTCAAGTTTATATGCCTGGTTTTTATATAGGTCTATGTGTGTAAATTAAGCTTGCATCGCTGTCTTTCCTGACACAAACTGACAGTAACGAAACTTGTCTTGTCTGTGGTAATTTTTCCAGGAGCGCAGATTGTGAGAAACTTACGCGAATCCCTTTTTTCCTCGATTTTGAGGCAGGAGTTGGGCTTCTTCGACGCGACGCGCACCGGCGAGCTCGTTAACCGCCTGTCGGCTGACACGGCGCTCGTAGGGCGCTCTGTCACCGACAATCTCTCCGACGGGCTCCGAGCCGTCGCCCAGGCAACGGCAGGAGTCGGCATGATGGTGAATTTTTAGAGTATTAGCCCAAGGCCGTGAATGCCCTTTGTTTATTTACAATTTAGTTATATTTTTCATTAACAAAAATACTGACTTTTTGCATCACGTTTGCTATTCATATTTTTACACATCCCACCCATATATTTTACATCATTGGCTTGCTGAATTGGCTTGTAAGAAACCTGAATTTGTTTTATTAAACAGTGGGGTTCCCCAATTATTCCTCACTCTTGGCAGATGCAGCAGTTAATTACTCGTCTAGCCTTGCAGAAATTCCAGGGCTTCTTTGTGGAAATGCCCAGGATTCTTGTGTATAGTTTCTCTTTCACATTTCAGGTAAATAGAACAGATGACATTTCCTTCCATTTGTTTATAAACAGAGTAAAATATTTTAAGATCCACAGGTAAAACTGGTATTCCGCCAAGCGATTTTAGTCACATGAGAAGAAAAGTTCATTTTAAACATGAAATTCTACTAATATGTCTGGACACAGTGCTGATGTGTCTGGCACATCTTCCTGTTCTTGGGTCCTCTCTTGTCTGACGAGCCCTCGTCATGCTCTGGGTTTTAACTCCCATCTCCTTCCTCGCCCTCCTCCTCCTCCCCCAGTTTTACGTCTCCCCCAGTTTGGCTTCTTTCGTGCTGATGATAGTGCCCCCGGTGGCCATGCTGGCTGTGGTTTACGGGAGGTACCTGCGCTCCCTCTCCAAGCGCACCCAGGACGCCCTGGCAGATGCCACGCAGGTCAGGAGGAGCAGGCTGCCGCCTTCCTGCACTGTAACGGCGTCGATCCCGGCCCCCGCTAGGATTGACGTGTGCCCCCGCCCCCACAGCTGGCCGAGGAGCGAATCGGCAACCTGAGGACGGTGCGTGCCTTCGGGAAGGAGCTGGCGGAGGTGGAGAAGTACGGCGAGAAGGTGGAGCACGTCCTGCGCCTGGCCAGGAAGGATGCTGTGATGCGGGGGGGCTTCTTCGGAATGGTACGTCCCGGAAATGCCCTTTCGTAACGGTGAGAGTCTCCTTGTCTAATTAATAATTATATGTCATCAAATAACTCGCCTGAAGCAGTTGTTGTTCCCTCTGTAAATGTCTGGCTCACTGTCCTTAGACAGCCGAGCAGGTTTGAGTCGTTGGCATCCTAACGTCTGTTTAAAGTGGATCGTTTGTACAAATTACTGTTTCATGTACACCGCGACCCTGTACAGCAGTGTTTCCCAGTCCGGCCCTCAGGGACCCACAGACGGGCCACATTTTCCACTGCTGTACAGGATAAGCGATGTGGATGATGGATAAGCGATGTGGATGATGGGCAAGCGATGTGGATGATGGGCAAGCGATGTGGATGATGGACAAGCGATGTGGATGATGGACAAGCGATGTGGATGATGGATAAGCAGGTAGCGGCACGTGTGTGGTCGAGCTCCCGTTGCTCAGGTGTAGGTCTGTGTCCCTGCAGACCGGCCTGAGTGGGAACCTGATGATCCTGTTGGTGCTGTACAAAGGGGGCCTCCTTATGGGCAGTGAGGACCTCACCATGGGCGAGCTCTCCGCCTTCCTGATGTACTCCTTCTGGGTGGGAGTCAGCGTGGCAGGTACCCCCCCCCCCTCCCCGGCGCCCCCGGACATACAGACCTCTCACAGATAGTAAGATGTTTAAGCTGGCTATCAGTGGGTTAGGACGCTGTGTCTGTAGTCCGAAGGTCAGGGGTTCGAAACAAGGCCCTGACCCCGCCCCCCCATTTTCTCCTGGGATCACAGCGTGTCACATGACACCAGGCTGGCTGGTTGTGGTGGGTGTTTGGATCCTTTGTGCCACCGGGCCTGTGTTCGTGCTTCTGCAGGTCTCAGTTCATTCTACTCGGAGCTGATGAAGGGTTTTGGAGCCGGGTCTCGCCTCTGGGAGCTTCTGGATAGAAAGCCTGAGTTTTCCATCAACGGTGAGTAGGGTTGTAAAGGGGCGGAAAGTTTCCGGGAAGTTTCCGGAAACTTTCCATCCCATGGGAAGTTTAGCTGGGG
>JAODLC010000065.1:2263604-2279334 GCA_026781145.1 Hippopotamyrus pictus | reverse complement strand
ATCTTTAAGGTATTGTGGTGCAAGGCCATTCAGAGCTTTGTAGGTTAATAGCAGTATTTTGTAGTCAATCCTAGACTTAACTGGTAGCCAGTGCAGGGAGGACAGGATAGGGCTAATATGATCAAATTTTTTAGTTTTTGTAATGTGATCCTCTCGAGACACACACGTCTGTCGAATCTGCAACCCCTTGCTTCCAAATTGCCTGACGAACAGCAGGTGGCGCGCCGGTTAAAAACAGTTCACTGGTTCTGTCGTCGTCACCTTGAGCAGAGTATAAAGCTCTTTCCCTGATGTGAGCCCTCCCACCCCCCCCCCAGCGCCCTGGACTCGGAGAATGAGCTGCTGGTGCAGGAGGCCCTGGAGCGGCTGATGCAGGGCCGCACGGTGCTCATCATCGCCCACCGCCTGTCCACCATCCAGAGTGCCGACGCCGTGGCGGTCCTGGGCCGGCGGCGCGTGCTGGAGTGCGGCCCCCGGCTCCAGCTGCTGGCCGACCCTCACGGCCACTTCAGCAGGCTGATGGAGAGGCAGGCGATGCAGCAGAACAACCACAAGCAGGCGCTGTATGAGTAGGAGCCCCCCGGCCCAGGGTAGCCCCCCCATCCATTTCTCCACAGTAACATCAGGCTCTTTTCAACATTTTGTACTATTTCTGCTTTTTGTACTTGCTGGAAAAACTTGAAGTGGATTATCATTTTTTAATGTTTATTATTAGTTTATTTTTTTAAAAGGTGTTTTCTGGGAGGGCACCTTTAAGGGGGCTCCCTCACTCTCCTGTACAGATCTCTAAATGACCTGCCCTCCCATGACTCTTAGATACACAGTCTGGCGACCGCCGAGACAGATGACGCAGATCTGCTATTGCGACGTAAGCCTACACCCAGCATGGGGGGGATGAAGTCGGGATGCCATATTGAGAATAAAATCTCACTGTGCTCTCAGGTCAGAGGTCAGGCACCCCCCCCCCTTCGCCACCATTCACTTTCTAAAGACTAGACTCACTTTTCTTTCATGCTCTCCTGATATGTTAGTTTCCGATTATTTCAGGGCTCTTACTTTTTGACTCACTCCCTCTGTGCCATAGCTGTCCACGCCGACATGCTGGGGTGGGACATGCAGCCGGTGTCCGAATGGGCCCCAATGAGCCCCGAATAGGACTGTCTGTGTCACATTTAAGTTAGCGCCCAGGAGGAGGTCACGCTCATGTCCAGCAACTTCTCTTCGTGCCGGCCCATAAATTAGGGCTGAACCCCAGTTGAAGGCAGTAATTACGCTCCAAAAATGATCGGACAGAGGACACTTTAAACCTCATCCGATCTGACGCACTGAGTTTTGGACTTAAGTGAGACGTGGACGGCCCAGTCGGGGCAGGGGGCCAGTGTAAAGGGGCCTTTGCTGGGCCGGCTTTAATGGTTTTACCAGGGTTCACTAGGGGTGCTGTCCGGGGTCCCACCTGAGACCAGAAAGGTGGGTTTCATTCCAGATTTAAAGACTGGACCGGCACTGAGAACCATAAAACATGATCAGACTGCTGCTCCTCTGTGGAGATCTGATCGCCGTGGTCGGGCACCAAAAACACTGTCACTCCTGCAGAGGAAGGTTTATGATTTATAATGTTTTACTGAAGTTAAGAATGTGCTTTTCAAATTTCAGCTATTTCACAGTAAAAGGCTGTATTTGGAAAAAAAAAAAATTACTGCGGTTGACAAATGTCTATTTTTAAGCTGAATTACGATCTGTAGAAGATGATTATTTACGGAATAGAGTTAATTTAAAGCAAAGATATATTTAACAAACATAAGGGGAACAGGGAAAAAGTTGCCTTTGTATTTTGTAAAAATGCGTTTGTAATGAGACCGTTTCATTTGCCTGGGTGATGGTTTCTGCTGCTTGGGTTAATGTTAGACAAGACACTTAAACCGAAGATATAAATCTGACTTTTCTTTAAACTCCTTACATTTTTAAGTCACTACATAGCATATATCTATGTTAGTGATAGTTAATCAACTAATAACATTAGGAAGTATAATTGTTGGCTACGCATTGTGTTTTCAGAAATGCTTGTTTTATGTTACTAAAGATCTCAACGTGAAAAATTCTTACCCACGACTGGTCATTGATCCGGTTAGCCTGTTATTTGTTGTTTTATTGTGTCTAAACACTAGAGGGGGCTGTAACTTTTCCAAAAACGACCGATACTAGTCACATACGGGTGTAGAAAACGACGCCCGCTTAATTTTGATGCCATTTTTAATGTATTACCTTTGCAGAAATATGTTAGTGACCGTTAACAGCTGCTTGGTCTGGTTTGCCTGACCCCAAACTCTCAAATGAAGGTTTTATATAAATTTTATCAGCTACAATAAAGGACTATCGTGGTTTTAGTGAAATATGAGGCGCTTTGGAAGCTGTGTGACTAGTTATGTAACTCTTGTTCTTTTTGGTAATTCAGATCAGACGTCTTGCATTAAAATCACATGGGTGCAGGATGACCAATCCAGTTGTGGAACACGAGTAATGCCAAAGAGTTACTGCCTACTATTGGCTGAGTCTCCTGCTCATTATCCATCAAATATTGTGATTGGCTGAACCTGTCACGTTGCTGCAGTTCTGTCTATCCGCATTGTATGTGTAGTCGGCGTGCTTTCCGCTTTCATATTAATTTAGTGTGAACGGATAACTTTTGTAATGAAACAACTTTGATGCAATGTTGGATATCCACCACAAGGGGGCTGCAGTTTTTTTTCTGAAGCTGTGAACCGGTAACACAACACTGAAACTATTCGCAAGTTCAGTAATCTATATTAAGACGATCTAAATACAATATCAAGCTGCTTCTCCTGTTTTGTTGAAGGACACAGTTCTTAGACTAAAAGCACCAACTCTGTCATTAAACCGATTTACATTTTCGTCTTTTTTTGATATTTGCTAACCTCACGTTCCCCAAATAGATGTTCCGGCCCACACTGCCGCTACTTCAGAAGCACAGATATCCATACAGCAGTACACCACGGTACAAATCCCAACCTGTCGCGAGGGACCCTGGGGGGGGGGGGGCAGAGGTCTGCCAGGGGTAGTATGGGGACAAGGTCTCAAATGGGGGCCATACTTTTCCTTCCGTGGTAGTCTTTGTGTCCCCGGGAGAGAGATGGCCTCCATCCAGGGAGCCTCCCACCGTGGTCAAAATTCACCCAGAGGTACATATGAGGACTGAGTCATGAGCCCCCACCCATACAAAAATACTGGCTCAATTAGCCAATCACATCACACCTCCATCAAACATAGACTTTGTACGGCTTTTGAATATGTTATGACAGTTCATTTGTAAAATATATGATAGGGTAGATGATAAGGTAACTCTAACAGGGTCAAGGGGACTGGTCGTCCTCAAAAAGGACAAGATTAACCAATGAAATATTTATGGTGCTGGGACAGCAGTCCCCCCCCAATATGTGCAGTCAGCCATGTGCCTCAAATGGTCTGAAGACAGAAAAGCTCAGATGTATGCTAAAACAGCACATTTTACTAATAAGAAAGAAACAAGATTTGATAAGCAGTGAGCAGCCGTGATAGAACAGGGTCCTCTGATAGGAGGTGTCTGTCAGGTCTGTGAGGCCGCCCTGCACTCTGCAGACCCCCCCGGCGCTCCGCAGACCCCCCGGGTGGTGGTGCTGATCCTGTCACTCATGCTGGGGATGTGTGGGTTATATATAGCCTCTGCCTGTTGTGAAAGCCATCTGTGAGCCGTTAGCGCTTAGCGCCCCCCATCCTCCTCCTCTGACATCCCTTATTATGAGTCGCCATCGTCCCTGACAGCTGCTTTCACTGAAAAGGCTTCCCTGTTCGCAAGGGATTCTGGGTAAAAGGGGGCCGCTAGGATTCCGTTATATGTGTGACTGCAAGAAGTCAACAAGACCAACAAGGATACACACGGCATGGGCCACAAATGTCCCGTCAGTTTGGGCAGAGAGTGTGTGTGTGTGTGTGTGTCTGTGTGTCTGTGTGTCTGTGTGTGTGTCTGTGTGTAAGAGAGAGAGAGAAAGAGTAAGAGTCTGCAGAGTGGGCACAGATGTCAGGTGTTACATACCTCACCTCACAAATGACATTCTGTCTTTTAGATTCCAGAGTTGGTATCTATCAGGCCGGGCTTTGAATGCACAGAATGAAATCTCTTCATTTGCGTCTTGAGTTACTAATCAAGGGACTGACAGGCTTATTAAATAAAACAAACAGCTGGCAGCATTCTGAGTGTGTAAGGGCTGTACTAACCCTCGACTGACACGGTGGGGGTGCTCCCACAAACTATCAATGACATACTGACACTGCTCTGTGGTCTAATCGGGGGACAAGCTCTACTCAGACTTATTTGGAGACACAGAGTTGGAATGAGATGATGTCACCAAGGTAACCTATTAATGGTAAACAATGTCATCAAATCTTTATGGCCACCCATTCCTGAGCACCTCTGCACCACATCACTCTAACAGGACATAGACAATGTCCATCCTAGCGCATATCCTGGAACGTCAGAAGTTGGATTGCTAGGCGACTTCCTCTCTTGCCAGCACGTCACGTTGTAGCTGGATACCTACTGGACCATTTAGGTCTGAGTAAGGTACAACAATGGTTCCTTGTTACGAGATCCACAGCATGCCTTTGAGAAACACATAAAGCAAGAGCGATTATAGCAACCCTATATATCATTTAATAAGGGTAAAATCATATTACACAGAGAACTACTGTCCAGAATAAAGGGTGACCCATCCGCCCTGTCCTTTTTAAAATACGAGAGCTACTCCGCACGTTGCTATAACAACAAGCTGACAGGCAGTCAGAAACTGGCAAGCCAGTTGTCTTCAGCTGTTCCCAGCCACAGCTGCCAGTTTTTCGAGCAGCTGAGCGAAGGCACATAGACTCTCCCAGCTGCTCCGTCCTGAACATAAGCTCTGGTTTGCCGTAGAATCGGCCCTGTGCTACCAGAAGCTGAATTACCCAGAATTCCTCCCGGGAGGTGATTGCTTAGCAGCGCAGAGGGAGCGCTTTGTGGATTATAGTGTCATTTTTTTCTATAGTGCCCACATCCCAAGCCTTTGATATTCCCATAAGAACACGGGGCCCCCAGCATCACCCCAAAGCCAGAAAACCCGCCGAATCCATCTTTAAATTGCTGTGGCGTCCAGTGACGGACCAGCATCCCATCCAGGGCGCCCAGCAACGTCCTGGCAGAGGCTCCAAGTTCACTGCCACCAGTATAATGCAATTTACATTTTCCAAGTAAGATATTTACATTTATCTCTAAATACTCATTCGATATTTTTAAACCGACTACAAGAACTAAGAAATTTGTTCTCTGCTAAGGTTCTGTGAATCTCAAACTTTTCCCCAGTGCAAAAAACATTTGCCATAGAAATCCATTTTCTGTCTAGATTTATCATTTAAAATTATTAGTCTTAACATTCCTGCAGAAAAATCTTACGTTAGAACGGTGCATCTTTGTCTACCGATTCATACTCATCAGACGTTAATCGGTATATTCCTTGGAAAAGATATTTTGTATCTTCACGAATCGGATGTGAAAGAAACTTCCCGTAGCGCTCAACAACACATATAGGCTGCAGTGAAAGATTCCCACAAGGCAAATCATTTTTATTATAAAAGCTTTAACTTAGCTAAACAGAAAATAATTACAACAAATCAATACGTTCTTTTTGAGGCTGCATTTTGTTCCGTACGCGGGTCAATTTCCAAGTACTATTTCAGAAAAAAAAAAAAAAAAAAACATAATAAAGTAATCCTGAATGGATTCCTGCTTCGGTGCCTCCCTGAATGAAAGTGCTGCTGAACACACTTCGTGTCCCGATCTCACACCGTCCCTCGCACGCGGCGAGTCTCAGTCAGCAGCTCGCATCCATCCGGCGCGCTGGGAGCAGATGGCTGCCGCGTCTTCGCCTTTCTAAAATAGACAAGGAGGGCTAAATTAAGGAGGTCCACAATAAATTTATCTTTTATGGATTTCTCTGACGCCCTTATATGGGTATTTTTAGGTCGAAAATGGGTGCATCCCTTCCTTTTTACAACTCGCAATTACCGGCTGTGTCTTTATGTTATACAGCTCTGCTGGATAAACAGTGTTTAACTTCCTTAGAAATGGGACATTGTAGTGTTTCGCTAGTCATGGTTTGGGTTGATTTCAAACGACACCGTTGGTGAAAACATTACAGTGGTTTCTTGGAGAAGTGCAAGGATATTGCTCATCAGATGATGTACAAAACACGTCTTGTCTGAAATAAAAATCATTTACCTCGCCCGACGTACACAAAGCAAGTAGAAGCAATTCACTGTGACCTTTATAACGAAGAATGAATAGTAGGATATTCTCATGCTGAGATATCTCCGTTTTTTCTCGTATTAGCATATGAAAAAATTAAAAGTGGAACCAAAACTAATCTGCACTTCATGTATTAAACTGAGTTTTATGAGACACAGTTAGAAAGGGGTCTGTTAATTAAATTGAGTACTGTGTTATCCCGTGGGAAGTTGTGAACTGACTCCCAAACCAGAATTGGCGGAGATCCGTTTGCTGCCACCTGACGCTATCTGCCCCACACATTCACAAACCGGAGTTTCACTGATAAATATGGAGGTTAGACATATCACGTAATACCCCCCAGCCCCGACACCCGCTTCCTTCACTGACTGAAGGACTTCTGCCATGCAGAACTACGCGCAAGGCGTTCGTGCGGAGAAGACTGCATGCGGTCTTCGGACAGCAAAGGCTATAAAAAAATGAAAAAAATATGTGACGTGCTTCATATATATCGTGGAAAAATCAGTTTCATACAAGAGAAAGTGTCAACACTCATTTGAGTTCGAGCATCCTACTGATAAATCTGCCATGCATTTGTAAATTTGTCGCAACGGCAAGCGAGAGTAATACTTCCGACAAACTGTGTCAGATATAAGGTATTCTCCGGGCAGTACTGAAATATTTACCCCCACATAAATACGCAAGCCAGCAAAATTCCCACGTACATCTCCGGTACAGACGCGCGTATCTTCCTTACGCGTAATTTCAAATCTCATCTAACCCTACAGTAGCAAAGAGAAGAGCCAGCCCACCAGATTTAACCCGTTGATATAAGAAGTAAAGTAAATTATTAAAATAATAAATAAAAAAGAAAGAAATGAACTGCCGTCTTCTGGATGCGTTGTTGGTCATTTTCCTTATCTACACATCATAGGTGAAATACCAAAACAAACCGCTCCTTCTGATAAGGAAAAAGTTGGAGGGGGGTGTGTTGTATGCCGTAGCTGCAACTGTCTGGTGCACCATGAAAGAGCAAGACAGGCAAGGAGGGTAGGGGGTCTCCATATACGGCCCACGTCGGGACTAGCGCTCCATATATGGATGGCCACGCGCACTTCGAACCCGGGCGCCCCACCGCCTACATGGGAAGCACCCTGCGCTCACCCTCCAAGAACCAAATATGGATGAAGGCTGGGAGAAATTCCAGGGGAATACATAGGCATTCTCAACGTTTAGTAAGGAATAACGCCGAAAGGCGTGAGTATAAAAGCTTCCCCGGGATCAGGGTGTCACTGTAGCTGGAACCAGCAGCGGTTGCGTTCTGCACTCTGAGCTTCGTCTAGGACAGGAACCACCTAAGGTAAGAATACCGGCATGGACGGCAGACAGCTAAGCGGAGCGGCACTCAGCACAACGCCAGGAACGGATTTTGCTCTTCTTTCTATTGAAGATTTTTTTTTTCGTGATATTATCCTTGGACACGATTAATTAATTATAAGTCAACAAGAAAAGGAATAACATTGCAGTTAGACTTATCAGTTAAACTTTGTTTATTAATTCCTTTTACATTTAGGGAACTAGAGTGGTTTTAGGGCTCAAATTTTGATGAACTGGGACGCGCACGACGAACAATTAACAACTAATTTAGGATTTAAACAAGAACAATAAATTGTTCAATAAAGTACATCTTATCTCAAAGTACTATTATAGGCAAATATAGAAATTATATTTGCGAGTTATTACTAACTAAGTAATATTACTAACAAATTGATTTTAGGTTATACTACTGACTATGATACATGATTACAGTACAACTTTGAATAATTATATTGTTGCATACAATTCTAACTTAGACACAACTGGAAGACAAATTGTGACTGAAATACGCAGTTATTCTAAACAAACTAAACTGCAAAGCAAAAGCTTTCACCGCACATTATGGAACTGGCGATGTTAGTGGAAACAATCTAGACTTTAACAAGTCAGGAGACGAACGTCGCAACAGCAATAACAAATTATCCGCCAGAACGGTACTAAAGAACAGGTGGATGTAAAAACAATTAGGGACTAATAACTAAAACATGCCCGCATCCAAAACAGAGATCCTGACGTCGGCAGCATTATTACTTGGAATTTTGGTAGCTTTAACCAACTTATAAGGACATTTTTAGTATCCTCACCGGTGCTTCTTGGGCATCGTGGAACAGGGATTTAGAAGCAATTGCATAGGCTAGTGCGTGCAATTATTGTCTGTATTACGTGATAAGTCACGATCTACACTGCTCCCTTTCAGAACCCACCAAAATGTGCGACGACGAGGAGACTACCGCCTTGGTGTGCGACAATGGTTCAGGACTTGTGAAGGCTGGCTTCGCCGGCGACGACGCCCCCAGGGCTGTCTTCCCCTCCATTGTCGGCCGCCCTCGTCACCAGGTGCGGAGAAAAATCGACATCATAACACAGATAATTTCGCTTAATAATTCAGAAATCATGCTTTACATAAATTGTTTTTATGTTCCTGACTCAAAACGCGCACCTTTCATCCCTACAGGGTGTCATGGTGGGTATGGGTCAGAAGGACTCCTACGTAGGAGATGAAGCTCAGAGCAAGAGGGGTATCCTCACTCTGAAGTACCCCATCGAGCACGGTATCATCACCAACTGGGACGACATGGAGAAGATCTGGCACCACACCTTCTACAACGAGCTCCGTGTGGCCCCCGAGGAGCACCCCACCCTGCTCACTGAGGCCCCACTGAACCCCAAGGCTAACCGCGAAAAGATGACCCAGATCATGTTTGAGACCTTCAACGTGCCAGCTATGTATGTGGCCATCCAGGCTGTGCTGTCCCTGTACGCTTCTGGCCGTACCACTGGTAAGAAGTTACATATGATGAAATGTGTTGATAAGGAGAAAATGTACAATAAGTAATGATAATTCAGAGAGCTGAAACATACTTTATCACCAGGATTACTAAATTCCGCTATGTTTTACTGAAATAGAATCTACTTTTCAATCAGATTTCACTTTAAACTTTTAAGAATGAAGTCACCTGCTTTCGTCAGTGCTTCAAGGCGTCTGCTGTCCCACCTGATGTGCATTTAAGCTCAGAAATGATTTCCGGTCTTAGGTATTGTGCTGGACTCTGGTGATGGTGTCACCCACAACGTCCCCATCTATGAGGGTTATGCCCTGCCCCACGCCATCATGCGTCTGGATCTGGCTGGTCGCGATCTGACTGATTACCTCATGAAGATCCTGACCGAGCGTGGCTACTCCTTCGTCACAACCGGTATGACTTATTCTAAGCAGAGGCTCTGACGGTTAAAGAATAGCAAATTAATCTAGCCAAAAAAAGCGAAATACTGAACTCATTTGTTTCCAAATTTAAGTGAGTATATTCAACGTTTACGTGCTCCTATTAAATGCAAGTATAATAGTTTACTGATGATGAAAATCAATGAATGACGTCATATCTCGAAGTTCTGGGCTCTTAAAACATCTGATCAATATCTTGTCCATCACAGCTGAGCGTGAGATCGTGCGTGACATCAAGGAGAAGCTGTGCTATGTGGCCCTGGACTTCGAGAACGAGATGGCCACCGCCGCCTCCTCCTCCTCCCTGGAGAAGAGCTACGAGTTGCCCGACGGTCAGGTCATCACCATCGGCAACGAGCGTTTCCGTTGTCCCGAGACCCTCTTCCAGCCTTCCTTCATTGGTCAGTACTGAGATCGGAATCCCACTGAGAGCATTGTGCTGTTTTTATATATTCCCACTAATTGCAAATCTCCGGCTTTAATCTGAACAGGTATGGAGTCCGCTGGTATTCACGAGACCGCCTACAACAGCATCATGAAGTGCGACATTGACATTAGGAAGGATCTGTACGCCAACAACGTCTTGTCCGGTGGTACCACAATGTACCCTGGTATTGCTGACCGCATGCAGAAGGAAATCACTGCCCTGGCTCCCAGCACAATGAAGATCAAGGTAACGCACATCTTCATGCTTATGCTAAGGAGATGATCGATTGGGAGGGACAGGCTGCTTTGCACCACAATCTATTGCTAACCTCTAATAAATTCTTTTTTATCTGCCCAGATCATTGCCCCACCTGAGCGTAAGTACTCCGTATGGATCGGTGGCTCCATCCTGGCCTCCCTGTCCACCTTCCAGCAGATGTGGATCACCAAGCAAGAGTACGACGAGGCAGGCCCCAGCATTGTCCACCGCAAATGCTTCTAAATCCGCGGTCTTGTCCTGCGTCTACCTGCCCAGGATCACGCTGTAGCACCACATTGCTGTCATACTGCAGTTGTGTACCGATGTATTTTTGCAACAGCGTGTTGGCCGAAGAAAATGCCAACGGAACACCAAGAAGAACGAGAACAAACGAGCCATGTTATTAAACATGTGAATGTAAAATGTACATAAATATTAATTTATTAAAGTCCATCATTTGCTATTTTTGAGAAGGTTTTTTTTGTTCATCTAACAAAATGTTTGTCTTTCCTCATACATAAACAAAATATAAAGAAATCAACAAAGCCAGAACACACTGCCAGTAATTGTTAAGTATCGGTGATTGTATTTAATAATGTTTATTTCATGTAGAAGTAGTTTTATCATTGCTGCCAAAACCGCTGCGGATAATCTCTTGGAGGGGTGGTGGTGGCTGTAGCCATTTCACCATTGAATGGGGCTTCAAAACTAAACAATCCATTCATCACAATATGCCATAGTTTTCTGCTAACAACATGTCAAATTAAACAGAGGGTATAAACCAACTAGGTAAATTTCTACCCTTTAAATAAATATTTATTTTAATTGGTAATTATACACACGTCTTTCTGGTATTAAGACAAAAACAAGTTACAATGTTTTATAAACTAATTATATAGTTATATAAACCCTGGCATTAATTGAACTAAATAATAAATCAGACGATGAGAGTAAATGAACCGCAGACGCAAACCAGACGAAGTAACCTTAACAGTGCCCACTGTTCATTTGGCTGCCAGCACCGATCGCTCTAACATCATCAGCTAACTATATTTATACAGTACAGCGGCACTGGCCGCCGCAGCAGTGGGTACAGTGGCGTAAAGCGATCCGGGCGCTGACTCCTGCGGAATGCGCACCTCTTAGCGGTATGTCGGTGACCCGCTCCCGCACCGTCTGCCCCCGCCTGTCACCTTTCTCAAGCCTCAGGCAAAACACGGTGACACCTTATACCGGTATATCTGCACCTGCAGCCTTTCCGTACACATTCCGCAAAGTAGCCTAATAAAAATAAAAGTCTGCAGCGCCAAACTTCAAATCGAGATGTTGTTGCTTTATCAGTATCCACTTATTAAAAACAAGCTTAACTAATGAATACTTTAATTGCATATCATATAGTAAATAATTTTATTAATCTATCCTTTATTTAAATAGGAAGGTTCCACTGAGATACAAAATCTCTTTTTCTAGGTTGTCCTGTTCCGGATGGGCAGCAAAATAAATGTTTAACATAAAAGTACAAACAGAAACCGATAACACCACAAAAACATGCTAAATCAAATTTAAAGAATAACAGGCTACATCTTAATATTAAACGAACTGGTTTCATATTCTCACTATACGGTAGGCCTACATTTATTTGGTGAACTCGGTTAACACGACTGCCTGTAAGCTGAGCCCAAGTTCAACATTTTAATTATTTTTGTCCTTTTGCATAAAATCGTGTCCTGGGAGAACAAACCGCCCTTGTCTTAGGTGATCAAAGCCAGCACGTCTCGTTTTTAATCCGTGTCATCCTGGAGTAGGTCGCTAAGTGCTGTGTTATCGTTGTTACTTGGGTGCAAAACCGAGGCAGCGGGAAATATCGAACAGGCTCGACTCTCCTAGCAGCGGGGATTTTGTGAATTAATCTACCCAGCGTTAAATCTCGGGGCGGGGCGTAGCGGAGGTGACGTCAGCTCGCCATCTGCTCTGTGGAGCCCGTCCGGTAAGCAGCGTCTCTTATTTATACACTGATGTACAGTAATGCGAGCGTAGCGTTTTATTCCTACCAAGTGCAAATGAGCCGTCTGGCTACTAAATCGCCCCTTAACTTCATAGTGTTGCATCGGTGCAACGGGAAAATCGCGTCGCAAAGGAGGGGGGGGGAGGGGTTAAGGTTTCGTAAGCGAAGCTTGGCTGCGGTAAAACGTCGCGTTTAAAACGAGAAGAATGAACGTGTCGCTGCAAGGTATTGGCATTACATGCAGGTGGCGTCGAACCGTAATGTTAAAATGTAAATGTTAAAGTAAATGGATGCAGTTTGTGGCGTAGAATCGGTCCTGGCGCGTAGGATTATTTAGACGCCATTTCTGGGCATGTTTGTGGGGGCGGCGCTGCTTCTACTTCCCCTATTGGTTTCCTATTGTGGTGGGGGCGAGGACGTCGCAGGAATGTTTTGGTTTAAATGTCTAGCGGGATAATGCATGCACCGGGGGTTCTGTCCGATTCAGCTGCATCGTTCCATTTATCCAAGTTGTTAGCAAATGTACTTTAGGGAACCGTATCCCAGGCTGCAGACGCTCTGCTGGTTGGCGTGAGATTTTAAATTTGACGCAAGTCTGGAAACATATTTACATGTGTGTAAGAGTTTTGTTTACTTGTAAATAGTCTGTATGATTTGCCGTAAGATATCTTGCGTGAGCGTGACAGTCTGAAAGCGTGACTGTCCGCCAGATGCGTGGGAGATGGCGACCTTGCGCTTATTGCATAAAAGTTGATGCTGTCAAAATGTGACCTATATTATTTGATGTCCATTACAGGCGCCAAACGTTGGTTGGAGGGTTTAGTTCGTTGAAAGACAGGCATGGTGACGAAGAAGATTAGAAGTGAGTATATGAAGAAGTTCAAGGACCCGAAATGGGACACATACTCAAAATGTTACGAGGACTCACTGAAATACAGGCTGACCCGGAGGCTTCTAGAGCAGAGCCACCGGCCCTGGTTTTGGGGGGGCTGGGAAAGTGACTCTGATTCCAGCGACAGGTCCTCGCCACAGAGCAGGAAGAAAATGTTGCCGAAGGGCAAAGAGGAGATGCCGCCGGTTTCGGAACCGGAGCCTCTGGCACTCCAAAAGCCAGAGAACCAGCCAGGAGAGGTGACGGAACCGCAGGTTAGCGCCCCTGAAAAAGGCGAACAGGCTGAGGCTGAGATCCCACAGAGAGGTTTGTACTTTTTTTCGTGATACGTGAAGGTTTCGTGTAGCAGTATTGCATGTAAATAAATGCAGGTACAACAAGCTGTGTCATTGTGTCGTGATTTCAGCTGTACAAGCCACTGTGAACAAGGATCCGAAGAAAAGACATGAGCGAGATCTTATCGGGAAAGAGGGCCTTCAAGCTGCCCGCCTGGACGGCCAGGGTGCGGTCCCACCCCGTCGGCTGCGAAAGTCGACTAGGGCCAAGAGCCAGCCCCGGGGGGTGACGGAGCCCGACAAGGAGAACCGGCACCCGTTTGCCCTGTACGGCAGCGGGGAGAAGCAGGCCGAGATGGCGGCCAAGAGGACCCACAACGTGGGGCCGTGCACCTCCACCAGCGAGGTGAGGCTGTACCTTTGGTTCTGGACTCCGCTTGAGGGTCACGTTGGTGTCAAATCTTACATTTGGCCCATGAGACTCCGGCTTTTTTGCCTTTGCTGCTGTCCCACAGATTGCGAGGCACTTAAACCAAACAAAAAAAGTTTACTTCTGTACATGAATGACCCGCTGCAAGGGCGTATCTGAATTGACATAAAAAAATATGCTGTCCTCTTTGGCCTCCCTGGATTTTTTTCCGGGCTATAAAGGTTTATGTTGTGGTGGGGGGGGTGTGTCTCTGCTGTGACCCCCAGGTGGTAAAGTAGTTTTGCAACACTGCTCTCACTTGCACCCAAAGTGGCTGAGACAAGTCAAGCAGATGTGTTTTGTAAGGTGTGTTTGCGAGACGTCACAGTCCTGGCATCCGGAATTCATCATATCAAATGCATCTGATGATTAAGCTTCTCTCAGATAATGAAAAGGTCCATTCAAGGTCTATACATTGGTTTATTGGACATCTGAAAGTGCTATTTTTGTAATAATTATAATAATAAAAGCAAAACATATGAACATAAGGATTTTTTTTTTGATGCCTCAGTTTTCACCGAAATGTGCAAGTTTCCTGTCACCCAGCTCCCTGTTTCCACTGCAGATCGGTTGACGTATATGAAGTCATTTGTTAATGGGATGCGACCTCAGGATTTTGTAATCACCATTATAGGCTGGCATGATGCTTGTCTCGGGAACGAGGTGCATAAATCTTCCTGAGTCCAATGGCCTATAGCATAGTGTCCTTGCTGGATGTCACGTTTACATGTGTTTTTCCCCAGATTCATGCATCAGCTTTACGCGCCAAGACGAGGCGGGAGGTAGAGAAGCAGCTGAAGGCCCAGGGCAGGCGCAGAGCCCGGTCAGCTGACGTGGAGGAGAGGCACCACACCAAGCTGGTCCCTGATTATGACCCCTGGATGACTGAATACATGCGCTGCTTCTCAGCTCGGTCGCGGTAGGACAGAACATGACGGGGCGGGTACACGTCAGCTGACCAATCAGAGGCTTGGATTCCTGGCCACTGGTACGCTGCAGCTGACAATTTGTGATCTTTTAAAATGTGATTGGGGCAATTGGGGTGTCTCACTTCTGTTACCCATCTCCCTTTTTGACCATTCCAAAGTTTGTTGCTGTCAAAACAGACAACAAATATGCGTTTTTAAGCAGAAACACCAGACAGTCACAACAGAACCCACACAGCGATATTACAAGCGCATTCATTTCAGCATGATAAGAAACCTTTTAAAAGTTTTTCCTTTTATTATAAACATTGTTATTCTTATGTGGGGAGTTTGTATGCCTGAGTTTTGAAATTTAAAATTTTTCTAAAATGTTGCTCTCAGGATGAAAATATAAAAAATGTTCCTTGACTTATGTAGATGACTGAAATTGCACAACACTTCATCTATTACTGACTGCGTTCAGAAAATAGTATGATTTAGACAAAATATGTCTGTATTACCTAAATCAGAGGACTGAACATTCCTGGAAGGCATTCAACGTATCCATCCATCCATCCATCCATCCATCCATCCATGCAGGTGGCCACCTTCTATAAGCGCTTATCCAGTACAGTGCTGGCTTGTGTCCATAAAGTGTATCCCAGCACGGTGCCGGCGTGTGTCCGTGGAGCGTATCCCAGGCAGTGCCGGCGTGTGTCCGTGGAGCGTATCCCAGGCAGTGCCGGCGTGTGTCCGTGTAGCGTATCCCAGGCAGTGCTGGCGTGTGTCCGTGTAACGTATCCCAGGCAGTGCCGGCTTGTGTCCGTGGAGCGTATCCCAGGCAGTGCCGGCGCGTGTCCGTGGAGCGTATTC
>JAODLC010000065.1:2250815-2263504 GCA_026781145.1 Hippopotamyrus pictus | reverse complement strand
CAGGCAGTGCCGGCGCGTGTCCGTGGAGCGTATCCCAGGCAGTGCCGGCGCGTGTCCGTGGAGCGTATCCCAGGCAGTGCCGGCGCGTGTCCGTGGAGCGTATCCCAGGCAGCGTGGGACAGGAGGCTTGTCTGCTTGTTTGCGTTTGACACAATGTGTTTATCACACACCTTTACCAGCTAATGAATTACAGATATTGTGTCGATAAACTTACCAAGTTAAAGATAGCGGGAGTTTGGGTGCTCTTAGTGGGACCTTTGATTACTGTAACAATGGGGGCTGACATTCATTGACATTCATTGGCACATTTGTCAGTCCTTCAATGGTGTTTGACACAGGACCAGGAGGCTTTTTATTCAGTGATTGTTGATATTTTTCTGTACAAAAAACTTATTAATCTGAGCTTCTCTGATTCCATATTTTTAAATTTTTGAAAAAAGTAGAATGTATTTTGTGGTTTTATGGCGTATTTATTGTATTTGTGGTTAATGCACTGTGCTAATGTAACTGAATGTTCCCCACGTTACCCTTCTTTGTTTTCTTTGACAGAAATGTCCTTATTTTGCCGTGACTTACCAACTGCAAGCAGACAAGTGTTGAGTCGAGTTTACCTGCCTAGTGCAGTAGCTGTTTCTCAGAATAACTATTATTAGTATATACAGCTCTGGAAAAAATTGAGACCACTTTATATGTTTTTTTTAATCTGCATTTTTAAATCCTGGTTTAATCCTGGTTCTGCTGGCAGAAGGCTACACTGTGAGACAGAGGCTGCTCCCAGGCTCAAAGTTTCTAAGCTAGCAGTACACAAGACCAAAGTGAAGCAGGAGACACTGGGAACGACCAGAAACCAGCCTGGTAGAGGGCGGAAGCAACTTTCTGATGCCAGAGATGACTGTCAACTTACACAACAGTGCCTCATAAATCAGAGGGTGACGTCAGGTGACCTTCTGAAAGAATGGGAAACATTAAGTGGTGTGAAGTCCACTGCTAGGACAGTTCATAACAGGCTCTTGGAAGCAGGACTGCAGACCCATAAAGCCAGGAAGAAGCCCTTCATCAAGTAGCCAAGAGCCAGGCTGCAGTTTTACTCACACATACCATAAATAGAGACATGAGTGAAACTGAATATTTTGCTGTGGTAGCTTAATTTTTTCCAGAACTGTATTTCTGGTACAAGGGGCATCTTGCAGCATTCTGTGCAGTTAGTCGTTAGTACAGCTTTTCAGTATAAACATGTCATAGCAGAAAGCCATGGAAAGTCTAAATCAATCCTAAAGGCTGCCAGATTTAGTCGAGTGGTGCTCTCGGATTTAATGGAATTTTCCACCTCCGTTTTTTAATTTCACATTACTGAGGCTGAAATAATTATTTCCTGAGCCTTCTCAAGCTTGATGCTGAATTTTTTCCCTTTTTGTAAAATTGACGGTGTATCATTTTTGAAGATGTTAAAAGGTTTATTCCTGTGTATAACTGGATACCTCAGCCAAGTATTACATGATTTTACCACTTTACCTACTTTAATGTTTAATGCTAATGTTATTTTAACTGTTTTGCAGGCAATTTTGTGTTCGTATTTTAAATTCCCATATTCCTGTCATTAAGTGTTTTTAATTATTATTTACGTCAAAGACTGAAAATGATTGTTTGACCTCAAAGGGAAAAAATTATATATAATACTTTAGATATTAGACTGGGTGACAATCGTATGCATTTTAGAGTATATTTTGGGAATGATTTCTAGGTGGATGTTTGTACTATACGAAGCTTTTCCCTGCTTAGGAACCAAACTTGCTATAGTCTGTGTAACAGAAGAAACACGTTGTCACGTGACATAATACACCAGCACCTACTTCACACCAGCGTAATTGATTAAAAATGAAATAGCCTGTGATTTTACACCGTTAGGCAACAGTCATTCCAATATACTGCTTCTTAAACACCCTTCTTTCGTGGGAAATGCTCAGAAGTATCTGATTCCCTCTATATGTACTGCAAACTCCCGGAAGATATTAACCACATTCTTTTAATGCAATGAATGGTTGTATTTCTAAATGGCATCTGTGAGTAGGCTGTGAAAGAGCAGGACACTCATAGCATGGGGACAATGGGTGGCGAGACGGAATGCTAAAGGCTCGGGACATATTGTGGTGAAGGGTGTTTATAAAGACGTTTCAGAAGCCTGGCAGCCGGACAAGGCTGTGAGTGCGCTAAGCGATGCCAGTGGCACACTGGCATGGAGGGGGCTGTATTTCTGCCCGTAACGCCCAGGAATGGCTACATGTGTGCGCAGTATTCAGCCAGACCCAGTATGCTTCGTTATCGATTGCGGGAGAAATGTCAGTGTTTACATTTTTGACTTAAACATTCTGTACAGGGATTGTTTTGGACAAGTGGCATGGAAAACAGAAAAATGTTTGAAATAAATCACATTCCAGCTGTATTTTGTGTCTTGTTCTTATGAATGTGAGTGTAAAACAAATCTGTATTTTTAAAGGCTCCAGATATTTATTGTATTTCCAGAAGGTGCAGCGGCGTAGGAAGGAGACCGATATTAATCATTGCTGATGCTAAATACAGACTTTGGCAAGTCGCATAAAATCCAGAGACCTGTTTGCCATCTTTGCTATCATTCCATGTCTCGATGCGCATTAATTCCTGATAATTTTTTTTGAGCTGAAAATGAGAAGTGTGGAACAAGGTTCCTGTCCGAGGGTTTATCGATTTCTCCAACGCTTCACCATGGTAAGCATTGGTCCAGCCTGCTATGTCAACACAACCAAATAATCCCCAGCCTGCACGGGCAGACTCGACGTCCGGGTGACAAAAAAACCTCCCAGTGTTATTTTTTGCCTGCGACAAGTCGTCTAATCTGCCCTTGGGGAAGAAGCCATGGATGTCGATTCCATGGCGGACGGAAGTGGCAAGTAGAAAGGACACAGGAATGAGGTCCGATCAGCCAAAGGGGGTTTTTACTGAAATCCCACAAACTGCAAATATGTCAAACTAAA
This sequence comes from Hippopotamyrus pictus, assembly GCA_026781145.1. NCBI lineage: Eukaryota > Metazoa > Chordata > Actinopteri > Osteoglossiformes > Mormyridae > Hippopotamyrus > Hippopotamyrus pictus. Next base: position 2,260,496 of record JAODLC010000065.1, on the reverse strand, counting down.
ACCAAAGCACTTCATTTAACTGTTCAGCCATCAAAGAACCTAAAGCTGATTTTACAAATAAGTTTTCTTAAATATCCTAAAATCAAAAACAAAAGCATAAGTTAAGGGAAACATCTGAAGTTGTTCAAAGGAGGTTCATAATCTGTGTTCACTTTGAATTTGTTCTGAAATAGGAAATCAGTAGCAGGAAACCTGCACAATTATGTTAACTAAGACTAAAGGTCAGTCCTTTGGTTATTTTAAGAACAAAGAAAGCAAACCGGATCAAATCAAACTTTGTTTTTATTTAAAAAAGGACACTATTTACGAATATAAATTAAAGCATGAGTAACTGTCATGCCATTCAAAACAAACGAAGCTTGATAATCTGCAAAAAAAGTCCAGACGAGTGCAACCAGCTTGTGTTACGAAGACACTACTGATTAAAAAGCCCATTGCATGACAGAACAGATTTAAGTCAAGGTAAGTAGTTCAAAATGACACTGTGTTAGACTCTACCAATGTAAAGCAGTCATTCAGTTCATAAAACATGCTTTGCCTGATACAATAGAATCCATATTTATACAAGAAATACATGATGCAGGAGGTCAGGGTGGCATGGCAACGCCACCCTGAAGGGTAGGGGTGGGGGCCGCATCCTCCACTAGAAAGCTTTCGGGTCAGGCTAGGCCATGGTTCTGCGACCCTCTGGGGTCTCAATCCTAATGCCCCCCAGCGACGACTCTTTATGGAAATGAAAGGAAAGTCAGGCAGGAGTCTGTCTCTCTCTCACTCCTCGCTGGGATGGCCAAGGGACGCACAATCGCTCCACCCGCTCTCCTCTCTGTACAGGCGCCTGCGAAGGGGAACAGAAGGGAAGATGGGGGGCATGCAGGCCCTCTGTCCCTCCCCCCAGCCCGCTCTGGCACCTTTACTCGGCAGGGGTGGATTCCAGGAGCTGTCCCGACTCCCGACCTTTGCTTCCCTGAAAATCTTTCCTTATCTATTTGTGTCGCTGGCATCCGGCACGAAATGCAGCCGGACCCAAATATGGCCGGTCAGTTGAGCCAGACGCCCCGGGCAAGGAGCCGCTCGCGATATCCACGGTTAAATATAACCGCCCGTCCGCGCCGTGCCCATCCCACCCCGGGCTTTCTTGCTCGGGTGAGCAGGGAGGGACCCTGTCACCAAGGATGGTGCTTTATCTGGGGCTGTTGTGTCACCTCCGGCTGAGGAGGGGCGAAGCCAGCGGGATCGTCAAGGGCACGGTGGGGAGGAGCTCCCTGGCTCCACCCCCAGTCCTTAGCCCTCCAATCACAGCTCTTCATTGCCTGTCTACAGGGCTCAGTGACGGTTACAGCCCGGAAGGCGTTACTACTAGGGGGTCCTGCTACACGACCCTACGGTCCGATTCCTCACCCTGAATCCACCCCATGAAAAGGTAAAAATTAAGGAAAAATGAAGGTAAAACACACATCGACCAAGTAACAAAATGATATTCATGTTAAACTACATCACCTTACTTATAATACAGGGTTCCCAAAGTGGGGGGTCACAAGACAATTTCCAGAGTGTTTATAGCAATTTCCATTTTAACTGCAATCGAACGATTGCAATCCACGCCCCCACCGCTGGATCGGTGAAATGTACCAAGAGGGACCCCCCAGGTCAGCAATATGAGGGCTGTAAAGTTTGGAAACCCATGTACTAATCCATAGGTAGATCTGGAACTGAGGGGGTTTGGACCAGGCCTTGAACAGCTTGGGAAGCCACGGGAGGGTTATAGGGGGGCCTAATTAATGCGGGAGGGTGACAACTGCCTGTCCCCAAAGACGTGGAGCTGGTGCGTGGTGACAGACGCGAGGTCACAAATGCGAAGTCACAGACGCATCATCACAGACACAAGGTCACAGACACGAGGTCACAGATGCGAGGTCACAGATGCGAGGTCACAGACGCGTCGTCACAGACGCATCATCACAGACATAAGTTCGCAGACACGTCGTCACAGACACAAGGTCACAGACGCGACATCACAGACGCATCATCACAGACACAAGGTCACAGACGTGAGGTCACAGACACGTCGTCACAGACACGAGGTCACAGACGCGACACATGCGCCTGCCGCACACTCCGGTGTGTGCGTGACCAGTGCCTTCCTTATGACTTACGGGCTTTTGTGCTCTTTCCACTAAGTGCTTCACAGATCTTCCCCCCCATCACAGCAATTAAAAGATTCAGAATAATTCTCCTGCATTGCAGAGCACATTGATAGTCTGCCAGTCAGTCTGGCCCGCTCAGACAGCGGCACACCCCTTGCTAGGCGATGCTTCCCATAGCATTTATTACATAATTCAGTTACTGAGACCCAATAGGAAGAGGCGGACCGTACAGGACGCAGCGTGATCAAGTGAGAATAAGACCGGAACTCTCCTCCTTTGGAGACGGGCTACACATGTAAGGCCCTGTAACTGTACCTGCGGTGGTGACAGCGGACGGCTGTGTGCGTGTCGCAGAGGGCTCACCTGGGCCCGGAGGTCACGCCGTCTCTCCAGTGCCGCCATTAGCAGCCGCACTCCTGCGCGCTCTGGGCCTGAGCCCGGCGGGGGGAGCGCAGCTGCCGCAGGGCGGCGTCCCCGTACTGGATACCCGAGCCCATCCTCTCCGGGTCCAGCTCTCCTGGTGGGCGATCAGAGCGGGAGTCAGCTGCCGGTTAGCCTGTCGGTTAGCACAGGGGCTACACGTCCCCCCATTGTGGGGTGGGGGGGGGGGGATATTCCACAAAGCAGGATTTCTTCATGAGTCAGATAACTTAAGCCAAATGCAACAATTGTCCTTTAGGAATGTCACTCATCTCTGTTTCAACTGGAAAGTTTTCATGTTGGGCTTAAGCTAGCCAGCTAACTGGGAAATCTGGTTTGTGGAATACCCTCCTGGAATCAAGTACAGTAATCAAAGTTGCACTTACAGCACTCCCTACTGGCAGCCAGCTTCCACTCCACCAGAACGTTCATAAACGCCCATGTGTACCAGAACGAAGGCATGAATACTGGGAATCCACCCCCTTTGACAGACCCACTTAAGCATGGAGTCACTTCAGCCATAATCAGATGCATGTACACTGACGAAAGCCACCGCGAGGACCCCACAGAAATGTAGAGTGAAACCACAGCCCCCCCCTGTGCTGACCTGATTCTATCTTGTTGAGGATCTTCCTGGCACACTGTGTGAAGGCCTCTTCCACGTTCTCCCCAGTCAAGGCGCTGGTCTCCAGGAACATCAGCTCTGGAAGCCAACAAGCAGAGATCCAGATCCAGCTAAATGACATCATAAACACGTCCAGACAAACCCACATCTGCTAACTGCACAGTACGGCAAATCATGGTTATGTAACCCTGTTCAGAGCAGGGTATTACCAGCCTCTTAGAAGAATCCAGCAGCGGCCTCTAGTGGTCTAACTATGGTATCGTGGCAAATGGTCTATTGATTTTTACAGACCAAAAAAAATGACTGATCTATAATAATATCATAAAAACGTCATCGGCATTAAAAGTAAAATACCTCTAAAAATACTTTAAATCAACGCACTTCAAAAGTCTATTGTGTTTTCCAAACACCATGTATCACTTTATTTTTGCATTATTTTAATGCTTCTATCCAAACCAAGCTGGGGCTCCTTGTGATACGCTACGCTTATTTCGTCAGCCACCACGCCACCTGCTGTCCTTACTGATAACACTAGCACAACCACCCATCATTACGAGGTTTAAACCTGCCCCATAAGCACTTTGCCTCTCCACTTTCACATTTAGCGGTCTAATAACTGAACGTCCGGCTAATAACCAGTCTGAAGCTCTGCTCATTCAGTACTGATTCTGCTCAGAATAAAGGAACCCAAACAGAACGTGTCACCAGACAACAGCAAGGGGAAAATAACTAAGTTTGCCATTTAATCAATCAAATAGCACCCAGCTCATGCTAAAACATCTTCAAACTCATCTTTAACGCCGACTAGACCAGAATGGATCCTGATGCAGTACACAGAGGGGTCAGCAGGTGGCGCAGTGGCCAAGGAACCAAACCTGCCCTGAATGGACAGGTGGCCAAATCTTGCCTTTAAACCCCCAAATCAGGTAACTCAACCCTAACGTAGCGAATTTAACTGAAAAGTGAGACTCCGCTAAGAGGATGATGACTGTCACACTAGATTAAGCAGTTTAATGAATAAACGCTGCCAGCTAGATTTGCAAAAAACAGAACAGAGGAAGCGACAGCCCCAAACACGTAAACAAACACAGAAGGACCCGGAGAGGTCGGCCAGGACGTGCCCGCTCAGACGCACCATTCTCCTGGGCGAAGCGGGACGCCTCCAAGAAGGTGACCTCCCTGTCACTGTCCAAGTCCTTCTTGTTCCCACACAGGATGATGACGATGTTCTGGCTGGCCAGCATTCTCGCGTCCGTCAGCCAGTTGGTCAGGGCATTATAGGTCTCTCGGCTGAGGGGAAGGGGACGAGGACATTAGGGACATATGGGGGGTGGGATCTAGAAGCAGGATTGTCACCCGCATCTAACAAACTGGCATTTCTGCAGAAAAGTCATGTTCTAACAGCTGCATCCCCTAGACTTTCACGCTGAAATCTGACTGGGTGCCGAGTGAGCACATGGTCACTGTTTACCTGGTGATGTCATACACAAGCAGGGCCCCTGCGGCACCTCTGTAGTAGCTCCGCGTCACTGACCTGGACACGGGGAGACAGGCCAGCGGTGAGCAATCGGACCTCAGGGGCACCGAGCCAAGAAGGTGGGCGTCAAGGAGACTCTTTGTGGTTATAAATATAAAATATAATTTCCAAGAGCTGGTGTTTATGCTCGAAAAAATCCAAACAGATTGTGGCGGGGACACGGGGGGGGGGGGGGCCCGGGCTTGAATCACGGGCAGTTCCGACCCCCCCGCCACACGCAAGCGTGACTCAGACGTTGCTGGGCGATTCTGGCACCGCGGTGATACGCGGAGGCTTATATGATGGCTGACAAGATGGCCGACCCGTAAGCAGAGCCACGGAGGCGGGTGACGACGGCGGGCAGCGGCCGGGCGAGCCTCCCTCCTACCTGAAGCGCTCTTGCCCTGCCGTGTCCCAGATCTGCAGCTTGACAAACTTGTTCACTACGTTGATTATCTTCGAGCCAAACTCCACGCCGATAGTGTGGTTCGAGTCTTCTTTGACTGGCCGAGCAAACAACACACGACATCAGCAGCCTGATTTCCTGACAGCGTTCTACACCCAATTGCTACTGGGGCCTTTGCAATAAAATGTTCATAACAAAATGTTGTTATAATGAAATGAGTCAATCAGGGTGAGAGATGAGTACTAAATGACCGAATCGGAACGAGATACATAAAACATTCGGTATCACCGGTATGTAAAAACTATTTCAGACCATTGGTACCTTGTTGCCACGGAGACCACTACTTACATCTCTTCTCTATGAACTGGTGAAGCAAACATGACTTCCCAGTCCCTGCATTGCCAATCACCAGAAACTTGAACAGGAAGTCTATAAAAATGAAGAGCAAGGTCAGAATCTAACATCTAATCACATAAATCCCGCTATTTCTGTGACATTCCCTAGGTTTGGAGCATGTGTACCATCTGGATGAGACGGCATCATTTCCGGGTCCGTATTTATCACAACATCACTCAGCAGGTGCAACAGCAGCCCCGGAGACCGACTCCAAGTACAGGGACCCCGAGTGTCGGCTGTCCTCCCCCGGGCGAAGTGAAGTACCACGGTATCACCACGCCATTAAGCGTCTTTTTGACCTTGGGGTACACCGATCCAGGGCAATACTTACGCATGATACGGCAGAGTACAGTCCATCAGCCTTATAACCCCACACTTTCTGTATGCATGAAATTAAATTATATTACAGGATGCAGCCGAAGACGGGAACACCCAGACATGGGTGGATAAAAGCGCCCATACATTGTGGACAATGCTACCGCACTGTACATCATGGAGAAAAAGTTTGCAATATCAGAAATTCATCGGAGTAAGGTGATAAATTCATCGCGTATAAAACTGCCGTCCAACGCATCCCACTGCTTAAAATGAACTGGCCGCTCTACATGTTTTTGGCATTTAAACAGCGGGGCGCTCAGCTGTCTAGGAGATACGCCTTCGTGTTATGGAGGAAATGCAGCGTCAATAGCTCGTTTGCACACATGCACACTTTACATGCCGAAGCGCAAGAGGCGCAGAAGTCCCCCCCCCTCCCCGAATCCAAGAAGCATCGCCGGACCGCCTGCGAGAGCTTCCCCGCAGATACAGAGGCCAGGGCACGGCCGGTATTACCCGGCCTGGGGGGCGCCTGCCATCTCCAGCGCCAACGCTGCAAATCGGCTTGCAAAAACACCCAGCACGGCGTTTTGCAGAGCTCGGATCCATGCATTCCATCGCAGATCTCTATCTATCCATCTATCTTAATAGATGAAGCAGTAATGCCGGATATGCATACCATATGTCTCGGACATGGTCGCCGTCGGACGTGAAAATCGTCTATTTCCCTTATATTGAGGCTCGGAAGGCGGCGGCAGATGTAATGAAGAGAGAAATCCTGGAGAGAGAGAAACCGCGGATCCTGCTGGAGCCCCGGGACCGAGCCGCACTTCCCGTCCGTGCGGCTGTCAAAATAAAAGTCGCCTCTCACGCCACTTTCATTTATATTAAGAATAACTTGTATTACGATTAAGTAATCGCAGTTTGAATTGCAAGATATGTGGACACATTGTTAGCTTATGCGATTTTGTTACATTAAAAGGCAGGTCAGAAAGTACTGGTTAAAAACATCAAAATGCTAACATCACTAGCTGATTATATTTTGCCCAAATTTTATTTTATTTATTTTTATGTAATTTAAAACCCTAATAAGACTTCTTGGTGATTTTTATTTGTTACACAGGATATAAAATCAGCGGCGAGCGAAGGATTCTCTCGGTACTTTTATTTTAGTGCGCACCACGATCCTTAAATAAAATTTAGCCGAAATACACGGATATGACCACTAAGAGGTGATATATTCTCGAGTATGTCCATCGGCATTGGGTGACAGGTACCCCACAGGAAACTCTGGAAACTTGTCCTGGGTGTTTTGCTTCATTCTTTAAAGCTTTTACAGCGTGGGTAAAGCGTTTGGAATTGCATATGAACTGATAAGTATATAAGTGAAAGGATATTTCCTGAGTACTTAAGTTAGACGGGAAAGTCTAATCATTTTATATGGGAAAGTGCACTTTCCTTAACTTGCTGGCGCGCCTACAAAGCTGACATCACTGTTTACATTCCCGCAGAAAGGAAGAAACTGTGTTTGGTGCCTGTTGGGGAGTCGTGTTTACTTGAAGCAGTGATTAACTGGGGGGGGGGCATTCCCGTCTTCCTGGCCAGTCCCCAGCTCAGTACGAAGCCCCGCCGCCGAACTTCAGCAACGCAAGTTCAGATCCTGGATGCAGTAACGGGCCGAGAGATGCCAAGTGCAGCCTAAAAGTATCTGCTAAACAGCATAGGCTGTTGTGGAGCAGATCCGCCTTGCAACTTATAAACTTGTTTTCAGATGTCAGCGCTGACGCTGATTGCTTCCGTCCCACGTCTTTAAAGAATAAAGATCTTTTAAAAAGTCACGTTTTAACTAGCTTGTATTACGTCGCCCTACCAGCAATCCAGATTATCCGGCCAGATTATTATATCTGGTTCCGAAAATGAACAGTTCTGTTTTCTTATATATTTATGTGAACTCGAAAGATTCCAAATGTAAACAGTCAGTGATGGGGCAATAACATGACATAACCCCCCCCCCCCCCCTCCAGAACAGGGAGTTTTGTACCCTCACTATCAGCATTACTCACCCCCATAGTCATGCATCTCGTTTGAGCACCTTCTACCGGACAAGGAGTGTTTATGCTCCGTGTCACATTGCGTCCACAGCCACTACTGTCAGCTAGATTAAGCTTCCTGTTTTGTAAGGCATTGCTGGTGCAGTAAGTTAAAAACATCTGTTTGACGTTAGCAGAAGATGTAAGCTTCAGAGGTATCATACACAAATTCAGACTGTACAAGTAAATAGTGCCAGTAGAAATTTTAAACAAGTGCGGACACGCATTAATATTAACACGCTATAATAGCAGACATCGCAAAATATTACTAAACGTCATACTGAAGGTTAATAATTCGTCGAGAAAATAAATATAGCAATATCTACGATTAAAGTGATTCACCAGATCTTTAAATTCATATTTTAATGACTATCCCGCACAGGGCGTAGTCTTGCCTCGTGTTGACTGGGATAGGCTCCAGGCCTGTAAATGGATGGATTTTAATAACTGGATGGAGTAATCAAGGGCCATCAGAAAAAAAACAAGCCATTTCTGTGACCATAATAGCTACATTTAAACTGGGTACACCTGCTTTTGCAAACTGCTTGGTACTGTTAAAATGAGGCTGTAGTGTGATCATGAACAGACTGCAGTCACTGTTGCTCTTCAGTGAGTAGTTTTAACGTCTGTCTAATAACATTCCGCATGATGTCCCCTATGTTTGAGAATCTGTTACCTTTTAGTCTCTTGTTAGCATACGCTAGGAACTTAAATATGTTGAAATTATTAATATTAATACTAAGTAGTGTTTCTTTATTAATGCTTCCATCCATCCATCCATCCATCCATTTTCTGTGGCCACTTGTCCTCCGCAGGATCGCAGGGGTCTGGAGCCTATTTCAGAACCACCCTTTTCTGTTAATTTGATTGGCCAGTCAGATAACTTCATTTTGATCGAACCCCCGATAAAGGGCCGCAAGACCCCGTCTACGTGCCTGGGACGGGAGGGGCGCCCCGTCTGTGCTCCTCCTCTCGTGTGTGTCCAGGTTTGAATCCCTGGAACGGTAGGGCCCTGTCGCTGGAGAACAATGGTAACCAGGAAGCGAGAACTGTCCTTGGGATCTAAAAATGTCGCCGCTCTTGTGGAGCCAGGAAGTTGCTTTGAAATGTGGGGTTTTTTAAAGTGCATTTTCACGATTAGAGGGGGCTGCATATGAATGTGGGGTCATGGGTGGCATGACAGTGTGGAAAACAGGCGTTATGCCAGGTGGTGTCTCCATAAGAGTGCGGGGGTGCTGTTTGGCATGGGCACCCTCACCTGAACCCGGGCACAGGGCTTGACTGGAAAGCAGCTCTGGAACAAATGAAAGAGAACAGATTTATGTGCTGCTTGGGCATGACTTTCCGCAGGAAAGGAGCTCTTTCAAACTGGACCATTATTTTTAACAGCACGGGGCAGATTAATGGAAAGAGATGTGTCTTCATTAGATAGTTCTCCACAGATACTGTGGCAGCTTGTTTTCTCATGGTGAGATTCTTCAAACTGAGGAATATTTGTGCCTGGGGACACAGTTCCACAATCATTGTGTGTGATTTACGGATTAACTGCATCACATCGCACAAGCCCCTATAATCTTATCACCTTAATGTAATTATTTGTGGTGGTATCGCTCGCCTGTTCTTTGGGTCTCTGTGGTGGTATCGCTCGCCTGCTCTCGGGGTATCTGTGGTGGTATCGCTCGCCTGCTCTCTGGGTATCTGTGGTGGTATCGCTCGCCTGCTCTCTGGGTATCTGTGGTGGTATCGCTCGCCTGCTCTCTGGGTATCTG
>JAODLC010000065.1:2228010-2243143 GCA_026781145.1 Hippopotamyrus pictus | reverse complement strand
TAAAAATCTTGTGTGAAATACACTGTACATGTAATACTTTTAATTGTCACACCGTTCTGTACCTGTTTAGCATAAATTACACCATGTTCTAAGCAGGCGGCGGGAATACAGCGATTGGGGTGTCGACTTACAGATAGGAAAATCCATTCATTTGTGTTGTTCGGGACCGGGATTTAGGTGATGACTAAGGGAATTTGACAACTTACAAGTGGCGATTTACACAAGGAATTTTAAGGAAACATCATTAGGAAAAATCGTGCACATTGACGAGTTACAAGCCGGTGACTTAGACCAGTTTTACTGTATTATACACCCCAAAGCTCATTATATATTATTATATACCCCAAAGCTTGTTATATATTACATACACCAAAGCTCGATATATATTATACACCCCAAAGCTTGTTATATATTATATATCCCAAAGCTCGCTCTGGGTGGCACAGCAGACTCAACCATGTAGGGTGAAGACGGGAGGGAGGGACGTGGGGTTTGTTTAGCTATGGGAGTGACAGGTTTAACAAATGCTGGTGATGGTGGGGGGTACGACAGGAGTTTGAGCTCCGGTGGGGTGGAAGCATGCAGAGCAGGAGGAGAGAAAGCCGGGGTCAGCTGTGGGGAAGAGTCAGAACATGCCAGAGGTCCCAGGTGCGGGACGGAATGGAGTCTAGGATAGGTGATTGTGTGGGGGTGAGGGATTAGACTCATCACCCCATCCTGAGCACACCCCCCATTATGAGTGAGCCGCTGACTAGGCTTACCCAGAAGAGAGTCACATCTAACCTCTGTGTGGACGTGGAGAGTTCTGGAAAATTACGCTGCATGTCCTCAGCGAGATAGTGGGAAGTGACCGTGGGGGAGGGGCAGAGATTTCTTTTGGTGGAGGCTGAGGTTCTGTTTAGAGATGGGCTGATAGCCCCCCCCCCCCGAGTGTAGTCATATGCAAAGGCTGAGATAAGCACACACTGTCAGGGCTCATAAGGCTAAAGAAGCCTCCCCTCCTCTCCCGCAGGGTCACATGACCTTCCTCTCCCCCTCAGAGTCTAAACAGGGAAACAATGGACAGTGGATGAACCCCCACGCCCTGAAATCCGGCACTGTTCCATTCTGTTGTACCCTAAGTGAACCGTGTGCTTTTCTTTTGAGTCCCTGAGCTGAGCCTCTGTGGCGTGCGGCTGGTGCTGAGGGGGGGGGTTCAGGCGTCAGGGCTGATACGGCACCAGCGGGGCCAGAGCCGTACAAACACACTTTTACGTTTCTCAGGTCATTTAAATGTCGGAGCTGTTTTCCATTCGTGACACACGTTGTGACTTTTTTTTTTCCATCAAAAGCTGCTTATGCGCCACTTTTACGACTCGCCATAAAAATCCCAAATAGCTGTTAACCGCAAGCCAATAAAGGCTGAGTGGGACACAACCAGTATTGACCGTAACTGGATTTACCAGAAAAGAGTGTTTACTTCAAAGTCCACTGGGGCTTAATAGATAAAGGGTTTGTAACCAGATATTTAAGAAAAATTAAAACATAAAAGAGCCAAACTGCAGAGGGATTAAAAACAGTCCGTCACTGCCGTGTTTTGGAAATCCTGCCGGGGCAAGAGACCTTGTGGCGGAAAGTTCAGGAAGGCCCCATTGTTCTGGGACGGATCATTCACATGATCTCAGCCCCTGTTTGTATTTCTTCAGATCTACTAGTTAGCCATAAGGACGAAGACGGCATCATTTCCTGGGCATTAAATTGAAATTACGCTTTATTTGCCTTTTGCACAGTGTACAGAAACACTGGAATTGTTCAGTTTTCGCATATCCCATCATGCCCTGCTTTGAGACACACACAGTTGAGAGTGAAGCTTGCAGTCTGCGTGCAGGGTCAGCTGTTTATCTGACATCTCAAAAGGGTTAGGGGCTTTGTTCAAGGGCCTAGTGGAAACACAACTATTCCAGCAAGGATGGGATTTGAACCAATGACCTTTAAACTACAGGCACAGAGGCCTAACCTGCTGAGCCACTGGGGACAAACTGGTCTCAGGTCCCTGGGAGCAGGAATAGACCAAATGTTTGCTGTATTCAGAGGATGATCAAGCCAAAAGTAGAATCAGCGACTAAATCAGGGAAGCTGTATTTTCTCTGATAACCAAGGGGAACAAATTCAAAAGAACAGTGATCAAATGCAACTTCGGCCTTAACTAAAACAGCCGGCACTTGCTAAGAGCTGTGGTGCTTGAGATGGCCGTTCCTTCCTTCCCTCCCTCCCCGAAAGAGTCGCAAAGGCCCCGCTGGGGAATTTAAATAGCACATTAGTAACAGCTGCCATAATCAGCGCTAAGGCTGTGAGTACAAACACCTGAAAGTCATTACTCCACAGAAAAACCTACCCAAGTAAATAAAACCATCATAAAAATATATTCAGCTTCAATAAAGCACTTTAATAATGATGATGGTGGTGATAGCAAGACCACTGCTTTACAAACAGCCCTTTCACTAGCGTTACCTGGATAACTCACCTGGCCAAATGTTTTAAGAGATAACAATCTTTAATTAGATCTGATACAAATTTGTTGGTCACACACAAAGTTATAGGAGAGAATTTAATATCTGGGGGGGTGCGTGCCCTTCGTCCCTCCTGGAACCTACAGCCTTGGTCACGTGTATAGAAAGAGGAGAAGAGTTTTCCTGTCTGGGGGGGCACTTCTTTGTGGGGGGGTCTCGTCCTTTGGAATCGCTGCCTTCCTTCCTGTCCGATGGCGGGACACCTGCCAGGCCCCTGCCCCCGCTTTATTCCCTTCATCCTGACTTTCCTCTCTTTTTTTCTTTCACCCCCCCACAGACAAACGTCGGTGACGGGGGCAGCACCACGAGGCCGTATGACAGGCGCGGTACTTAGTGAGACCGCACCTCTGAACTGTTCCAGAAAAAAAGTGAAACACGCTGTCAGTGACATGAAATCTAAAGTTATTCATTATGCTGAAAGCTGGGGGTGGGGGCGGGGAGGGATGGGGGCCTTAATAAATACTGTACCACGCCATTGGAAAGTCTGGACGCAATTAAGCTTGAAAGGGGTGGCTGAGCGCCAGGGCTGCTAATGAGCGACGGGGCCGTTTACGCTCCGGGTTTGCGGACTCAGTCCGATCGAGAGAGTCCTGCAAGGCGAAAGATGCCGGTCCTTCAGGCAGCGCAAAGTACCCCCACTCCTCATAAATAAACTCAAACCCAAGACGCCACTTTGCCCCTGACCCCTTAAAGTCATTAATGCGGCATGATGAGCTACGCTCGTGTTGTTAGCGTGTTAGCCTGGCGCTAGGTGGTGAGTAACATTCGCAAGGGATCCAGCAGTTCGAGTTAGTTTAGTAACCAAGGCTACGCTTAACTAACCGAACTTACCGTACGGTTTACGGCCTCTCTTACTCTGCTCTAATGAACTTACTGTGTCCTTATGCTGTACAATCTCCCGCATCTGTAAACAAAGGCACCTGGAATAAACAGAGATGTGATGGTTCACTTCAGCTCACTGACGACTTCAGGACGTGTCCTGACGCCTTTGCCGTGTCCAGAGACACGCTTCGCTCACTTCCTGCGTCACAAACTGCATGCTGGCTGTTTTTTTTGTTACGTATTATGTAACGGAGGGTTACTTATGCCAAGACATGAGATGGTCGTTTATACGGCATCAAAGCAACAGCTTTGGCCTGCATCGATTTGTGTCATGATGTAGATATCACACAAACTTTGTTCTCTTTTGCAGACAGGATGTTAAATCTAGTTACAAGGTAAATGTGTCTTTAAACATGTTAGAAAATTCAAGGTTAGTCTTTGACAAGCACTGTCACGTAGGACAGTGTAGGCTTTGAGAAATATTTCCTGAGTCGAGTGCCACTGGACTCATCCGCTGTCCATCCAGATGTGGTTCCCACAATCCGATTGGTGACTAGGTTTATTGGTGTTAAACAACCGGCTGTTGGGAAAACAGGATGTGGACCAGCAGCCTATCAGCAGCTCTTGATGGGATTTTTGATAAATTTGATGATAATGATAAATTTAATGGAGACAGAAAAACGGTCTAGATAGGCTGTGTGTCAAATGGACTTGAAGGACGTCCTGGGCCGGGGGGAGGGACAGACCCCCAGTGGCTTATGGGGAGGTGGGCAGCCAGCAGCGAGCTTGGGCCACAGGGGGCTCCCAACCCAGCCTCTGTTGGGCCCCAGAACCTGCTGGGGACTGGACCAGCTTCCACCTGAAGCACTGGCAGATGTCCACAGCTGGTCCGATGCTGACCCGGCTCTGTTGGGCTTCTCGGTGTGGATGGAGGAGGCTGAGGCCACATCAAGAGGCGTTCGCGGTCCGACAGCACCGGCCGAAATAGCCCAGTAAACATTCCTTGGGAAAGCGAATGATTTGGAGGCCGGTTGGTTGTAATTATTGCTTTGTTATGTGGGTCATGCAGGAACCTTTGGTCATCCCTTCAGCTGGGTGTGAGTCGCCCACCATGTGTTGAGACTCAGGAGTGAGTCGTTTCTCTTGCTAGCTTTGAACAGAAGCTCCCCCTTGTGCACAGGAGGCTTGATGTGGGCCCTGTGCGTACCACCCTCTGGCCAGCACTCAGGCTCTGGGGGAATGTGAATAGCTGAAGCTGCCATGACCCAGCTGGGCCCCCCGGGACAGATTAGCAGGCTGTAGCTCCATTCGGGTCTCACTGAGATTTTATTTGAGTGCCAAAGAGAGCTTAGGACAGTGACTTGGCTGGGCAGTGATCTCATGGCAGTGTGCCCGCCAAAGAAAGGCAGAGACTTGTGGCCCGTTTGGCTAAGGAGCATAAGCAGTTTTAACAGAAAGGAGCATGAGCGAGATGGAGCATGAGGCATGAACGGGATGGGGCGTGAGGCAGGAACGGGATGGGACGTGGGGCAGGAACGGGATGGGGCATGAGGCAAGAACAGAATGGGGCATGAGGCAGGAACAGGATGGGGCATGAGGCAGGAACAGGATGGGGCATGAGCCTCCCAGAATGATTTCCAGACAGACGCACAAGGTCCGCCGCTAACTCCAGCAGGTAGACAGATGTGATAAAAAGGCTCTCCGAGTCTCAGCATTTGGGATCAATTAGGAAACGTACACAGAACCTGTTCCTGGGCTTCTCTGGTGGCTCTCGACGTTATTGCGGGGGTCAGGTATGTGGGCCAGAAACACATGCCGGCGTGTATTTGCTGTTTGGGGCTTAGCATGAGCCAAACTTAGCACTACATCCATGACAGTGGGAAGTTCTGTCCTTGGCTCCTTCGGAATGCAACGGCTCGATAAATGGGCCAGGAAGGCTTGTTAAAGAGCATTAGAACATTCGCCACAGGGGAGACAGAACTGGGGCGATCCTGGGGGAGGATTCAGGCCTGCCATCCTGCCAGAACCCCACTCCCGGCAGTGATTGATACAGACACACACAGACACAGGGTGCTCCCAAAAAACTGGGACTTGCCAGGATGCATCCAGGTCTTATAAAAAATAAATCATCTGGGATGATGCTTAAAACAGATGCGCAAACACCGTATTTTTCCCAAGCAGGGACGGAGGGCACAAATCCAAAGTGTCCCTTTTGGAAGTCAAGCCCCCTTATGCGACCATCGTCTACCCCCCGCGCCTCTCCTCACATCCCTCACTGCCGGCTTCTGCCACGCTGCGTTTGGGATTCAACTTCTGAAACTCATTTTTCACAACATGATGTGGAGAGACATTAGGCACCTCCTCTAAGGACTTCGATCTTTCCTCCCTAAGAAAAGGTCCTGTTGACGGGAGCGACCCAAACTGTTTTTTTTTGTGTCCTCCCTTGCAGCTCCCCTGGCAGTGATGCGGGCAGGCAGCACAGTGCACAGCTTGGGTTTTTCGGGTCCGATGCAGTGCCACGCGGCTTCTCGAGCGCCAGGGAGACGATCCACTCACCGTAGCCGAGTCGCTGTTCAGAAATATGACTTCACTGTATTCACTGTGTTCAGAGGGTAACCTGCTGTGAGGAAGTCATACCTAAAATATATGTGTGAATAAAATCAAGAAAACTCTTTTTCCTGCTTTGTAAGACCAGAATAATGAAACGCATACAGTAGAAGTGTTTTTTTTTCCTTGACACTCCAAAATATAACAAAAAATTGTTTATTCTGAAATAGGTAACAAAATACAGCCCTTTGTTCTGGTTTGACATTGACAGGAAGCTCATAGAGATAGATACAGACTAGAGCTGTGAGCTCACTCTGTGATACAGTACAGTGCAGGGATGCTGGTACTTAACTTAGTCCCAGCGTGCAGGAAAGCCTCGCTTTGGGAAGACGCTCCAATTCCACCCACATTCGAAAAGAGCCAGTTCAGATATCCCCCTGAATCACACACCAGTCTAAGGCCAGTCTCTCCCTCCACCCCTCCCCCTCCATCTGAAAAGAAACTTACCACCTGCAAGCTTTACGTCACTTTCAAAGAGCCATCGGTGTCAGTTGAGCGCATCCTGCATGGAGATAGCGCACTGCTCAACGTACCATCGTGGGCTTCCAGAGCCGAAGGGACAGCAGGACAAGATGGATGGTGTTTTATCTGACGAGTAAAGCTTCTAAACGGCCCGGGTGTGAAGAGAGATCTGGAGGACAGCGCCAGACACAACAGCACTCCGCCATTTTGACACCACACCCATGTGACTGACAGGCTACAGAAAGGGTCAGAGGTCACGACGGCAAAGCCCATGTTTACAGTATCTTTACAAATAAAGTGTCCCATTTGTTGGGGTAGAGTATATGATTTACAGCACACGGATACAAAGAAAGATAGAACTCAATCCGGAATCCTGGCTCACATTCCGGAATGTGCATCTTCCCAAACTTGGAGAGAACTCAAGAGCCTGTGACATGCCAAGGTCAAAAGAGAAATGAAAAGAACAATCGTACAGGCGGTTCTCGGTGCTCATCGAAACACCTCTGGATGGATTTGCAGTCACCGGTTTCACAGCTTTCACAGACTACCCCCCAATCACAGTTCAGGTTACCACCTATTACACGGACCACAAGTAGATCGCAAAATGAGGACGCCCCAGGATGAATAGGTAAGTGACAATTACACCAACATTCAGCCAATCACAGGTTATAAAAATTACCCAGCCTTAAAAAATCCCTCTGGACATTAACGGTTATTGGTAAAGTAATGGGTAGAACTGGCGTTTAAATTCAAGGCCTTATCGTCAGCTAAAACAGAGCTGCTAATTCATAATGTGGAAAGACGTTAACATAGAAATAATGTGAAAGCTTAATAAAATCACACGAGGATCAGCATTTAAATGCCGGAATGATTACAAACCAGCACAAATGAACAATGCATGAAGTTCAGACTAATTTTGAAGCAATTATTTGTTTTCTTTATGCAATGACCAGAATAAATTTTAAATATGACAAAATACACAGTGCTTTTAAAAGGTAAGAGGAAACTGATAGATTCTACGTTTTATGGTTTGGGGAGTGAACCATGAAAAGCAGTATGCAGAGATTTGTTCTGCTGTTTTACGCCAAAAATTTTGAATTTGTACCTTTAAGGTGCAGAATAAAACAAGATCAACAGCAGGTCTGCAGAATGGGTGAGAGGTCTGAGGTCTGAGTACTGTTAACCTGCTGATCCTGAGCTCCAGTCCTGGCTAATCATGACGTCCTTGTGGGTCGCCTCCCTGCAGAGGAGGATCTAATGCTTACAAAAAAAAAAAAAAAAAAGAACTGAATCAGAATTCTGGCTCTCGAGTTCTTCCTCTAAACTCACCCAGGCACCTTCTTTGAGCTCGAGCTCTGGGCCAACAGTCGTGTGATTCCAGAAGATCTGAAATGCACCAAGCGCCACAAATCCCATCTCAGCGGAAAACACGAGATTCCACATCACCAACAGGAGAACGCTCATGGGGTGGCTGGGGGGGGGGGGCAGAAAGAGCCTCAGGATTTTGTTCCTGGAAGCCAAACGTGAAATGACATGTATGTGCAGTGAGCTGGGATCCAGGGCAAGTTCTCAGCTTTGCCTACAAACGCCACAAAAATGTCACTTTATACTGGATAGAAAAAATAACCTCCCACCACCGTGCGTGACGTTACTCAAAGCAGAGTGAGCGATGCATAAAAAAGTGTGTCCACAACACAGCACTCAGGTCTTAAGCAAAGCGAATAACAGGCCTCGATGTCACAGCTATGATGTAGGAGGTAAGGTGACAAACTGTTGTGTTAGTCTTAGCTGGGGTGCGATAGATTGTTAGCAATCCCACATTACCGAAGAGAAGTTTGTTTGGTCTCTGTGCTACCGCCCCCTACAGGTCTGCACAGAAAGCACGCCCAAGCCTTCCCCCTTATATCCTCATGCCACCTGCCCCCCAGAGTCTATGCCAAACAGCAGTACTTTTTCCACCAGGACTTTGAGAGCATCTTCATCTTATCTGGAGTCCTCTTCCTCAGCCGCTGCTGAAGCTGGCTGTCGGCATGCTGGATTCCCACCATGATGGCTGTGTCGAACACCTCTTTGAGGTTCTTTTGGGTCAGCGCCGAGCACTCCATATAGGCCACGGCCCTGGCGTCCTGGGCACAGACGCAGGCCTCGTGTGGGTCCACCGGCCGCTCCCTGGACCGGGCCAGCTCGATGAGCACCTTGACGTCCTGCCGCAGGTCAGCCTGTGTGCCGACCAGCAGCAGCGGTGTGCGCGGGCAATGCCGCCGCACCTCAGGCACCCACTTCTCCGTCACGTTCTGGAAGGAGGCGGGGTTCACCACGCTGAAGCACAGCAGGAAGACGTCGGCGTTGGTGTAGCACAGGGGGCGGAGCTTGTCAAACTCATCCTGCGTTAGGGGACGACACACTGGGATGGTTAGACGCCCACAGGCGAGGCGCTTAGTGAGGCAAATGGTCAGCAAGGGGGGAAAGTTCAGGCCCACAAACTGTAAATCCAACCAGCTGTACTCTGTGACTATCACTCTTTAACTCAATCCTAGTCTGGATTTGTACTTTCTGAACCTGAACTTTCCACCTCTGCTGGTCAGCATGTCTTCATCGCTGACACAGTAATAGGATGCATCATGAAAATCCCTTCAACGTAGTTAACAACGAGGAGGCAGACTGCCTACTACAGACTAAATTTAAGTGAACGAAGATAAAGTCCATATAGCCCACACTCCCTTAAATTATCCAGCTGAGCAAGAAATCCTGCTTGGTGAAACAGGCCCCTAGATTCTTAGAATGGCCAGTAGTGCTACTGAAACTTACAGGGCAAGACAAGTGACAGCAGGAAAACCTTTTGGCTGAAATTTTACATTCCCTCCGATCACATGACTTGGTAAAATGGGTTATGTATATTATCATGGAATGACCGGATTACATAAGCAGTGACGTGATTCTGGGATAACAGTGGGGCGGGAGTCGGAGCTACGTGTGTTTACGTCTATGCGATAAAAGGCTGCTGTTGTTATGGGGAGCTGCGGGGCATGCCGGATTGCCCCATCTTCACAGGGACGTGGCGGGGGCAGTAAACCAGTGCAAGGGTTTGTTCTGCACAGGATTACCCTGATAAGGGCCCAGCAGCGCGGCTCTGACGCCAAGAGGGGCCCTTATCTGCTGTAATGTGCCTCTAATCCTCTTTTAATCATCTGGTGAGTGCTGCGACATTTGGCCTGTATCTCTGTAGCCGTTACTGAAAATCTCGAAATATCTGTGCGCCTCCGTCATAAGGGGGCACTGTTTACAGTCTGAGCATTCTGGGTCTCTTCTCCCCCACCCCCTTTCTTCTTCTTTCTCTCTTTCCCCTCTTCCCCTCTTTCTCTTCCTGAAGCAAACGTTACTTGAGAACCTCCCCCAAGAGGAGTGGGAAATCATTTCTGGAATGCTGGCTCGTCAATTAGAGCTGTTACTGAGCAATTTAGCTCAGTGCTGTCAGTGAGGGACCGTTAACCTACATTTAGGCCGGATTAACAAGCGGAATCCAGCAGAGCGGCCCCTCCCACAGGAGCGGCGGGGAGGAGGGCGGCACTCCACCTGCGAGAACATAATCACTGCGATTTCCTGGCGATAGACAGATTCCCAGTTACTTTCTTCTCTGTCAGGTTTGATGCTGGGAAACACACCATCTGTTTCTCCAGTTTCGGTCGCGACTCCTACAGCGCTCATAAACGGCAAGAATGTCCTTTCTAACATCTCTGTGGCCCCCTTTCCGCAGCGATGTTTTAACCATACGGTGACTAAATTCCCACCGGGGAAAACGCCAAAGGTGACCGTGTGTTTGCAGATGCAGCCGCCAGGCACCAAACCCTGACTGACACCAGTGCTGCTCTGCCCAGCACCTATGAAAACCCCTTTTAATAAAATGTTAATGAAGTGTCTGCATTGTCTTCCTGACCCCTTGGCTCATGTTTGGCGGCTCAGCTCCAGCCCCATCCCAGGCAGGCTGAGCCGGGCTCCTTCCTGTGTCTAGACAGCTCTGCTCCAAATGGCTGTTGGCTCCTGCTTCTGCTTTCCAGCCCACTCTTCCAAAAGCACTCATCTTGCGTTTCCTCTGACTAACAACAGCTGCTCCACTGTTCTATATCTCCTTTTTTTCCAGGACTAGAACCAATTCATCACCATTTGCCCGATTGTAACTGAATTCACAGGAACTCCGGTCACAGTATTTCATTATGTATCGCGGTAACGTCATCTTTACTCTGGCACACGACCGGGCTGAACCACTTGTCCTGCCGCCTTTTTAACATCCTGATAGAAGTATATTTGCTGTTAAACCCACCTGGCCAGCGGTGTCGCATAGCTGCAGCCTCACAGGCTTTCCGTCCACCGCCACCACCGCTGGAGAAAAAAAGAGACATAATCAGTTAGATTAACTTTATATTAGTTAGACTGGCCTGGCGGGGGTTGTTTGGGTAGCAATGTGTCTGAAACCCGGTAATTCCGCCTGCGATCACAATCCATTAAATATTGCCTAAACGTTAAATTAACGCTCTGAATGCAGAATGATGCTAAAATAAACATTACCACAAGCATTAGGTCTATTGTACAGTAGGCTATTATTACACGCTACATGTAACATGACAATATGATGAAATATATTAGGTATTAGTACAGTATATTATTATAGCAAACTATAAGTAGTATCACATAAGTATTACACCAGGCTATATTCTGTTAAAGAATTTATGCAAAGAGCTGCCAGATTTAAAAGATTAATTTAGATCACTGGCATAAAAAAACTAAACTAATTTTGTCATTTACACCATTCCAGCCTTCTGTTTATGATTTTATATATTTATATAAGTAAAAGTTTGTGCGAGCAGCCGCCGGTACCTGCGAAGTTATCGAAGGCGGTCGGCACGTACTCCGTGGGGTACCCGTTGGTGGTATAGCTGACTATCAGGCTGGTCTTGCCCACCGCTCCGTCTCCCACCAGGACGCACTTTATTCTGCGCTCGTCCCCGTTACGGAGCTGCCGCGGGGGGACCGGGGGGGCGTCGGACGTCGCCACCGGCTTATACCCCCCGACGCCCTGCGGAGGCATCGTGCTGCGGGACCTTGTCGAGGACTATTCCAGGTCTCCCTGATCCATTTGGCTCCCGGACTCGATCTTCAGCGGGGGTTTCATCTGGACAGCTGAGTGCAAGAGCCCGGTTTGCGATGCGTCCTGCAGGCTTAAAAGACATTCATTCCTCTGTCAGGCGTGCAATCCGAGCTGCTGGGGTTCAAAAACCATTAAATGAAATCCTGGCACTGGCAATCCAAACGAGGACCGTTTCAGTACCTTTTAAGTGCAGCCGCAGATAAGACACTTTGTCGGTCATATCGCAGCACAGCCTCAGCTGGATATGCTCTTCGAGTCCGACCTCGCCGAGTCCCCCCCCGGCGGCATGACATCATCGCAAACCTCCAGTGTGTCAAGAAAAAGCCTCACTGCCGCTGACCAATAACCAGCAAGCAGTTTGAAAAGGGTCCCGGAGCAAGGACGCGCGTTTCTCCTGCTATGCATTAGCTGTGGGTTATCTGAAACGGGGATCTCTAAAGAGGATACTTTTTCAAATTGGTTGAACCTGTTGTGAATAATATAACGGTTCTAAAATGCAATTTATTTCCATTCTTTATGTTCATGTTTAAAGAAAAAGATTAATGAAAATGACCGAATGCAAAACACAAATTAAGTAATTGTAGGCTATAAGACAAGCAATAAAGCCGTTGTTGTTATTACATAAATAATATTTGCGCTAATTAAAATGTAAAGTAGCCTACTACTTGAAAAGTTAATGTAATAACTAATCCTGTAGTCATTTAAATCTGGGTTGTGCACTCCTGCCACCTGCCGGACATAGGTGTGACCGCAACATTGTCCCGCGTATTAAACGTTAATAATAGTGCCAAATTATTTAAGGACGGAAATCACACTGGAATCAAATAACCAAGATATCGTGTGCAATTTTGGGCATTAACATATCAGTTTCTTTGGGAACAAACAGCTAAAATATCTAATTGGATTAACCGGTTTTTAAAACTCGAAATTGCTAGTTATGGGTTATTCGTTGTAAATCGATCAGTGCTCAGTTTAATCAGTAGTGAATTGCCTGTGAATGAATATAATTTACGTGTGTTTTCTGTAAAAATACTTAAAATGATATAATACTAGTGTGAATCAAAGATGTACAGTATTTTAAATTGCCGGAACCATGGTCCGTTTATGTTGCATTCGGGGCCGATATATGGTGACGAAATCCGGAACGCGTATGCATTATATGTGCCGGACACAGTTTGAATAACAATAACTTGTTCAGACCGGAGCTACAGTTCAGCTAGCGACAGTGACAATTTGACAATAATAACAGAGACGCTGGACGTGTGTACCCGAAAGTACGTGCATACGTAGCGCGTCACGTCGCCGTACTGTGACGCACAGTGACGCGCTTTTCCCGCCGTTGTGAGGCGTGGGTCTCTTTCTGTGTAAGAGGAGCACAAGCGTGTACAACCTTCAGACCCGTAAAAATGCCCACTGTTCACGACTGGATCAACAGCCCCCTCGGTGTCGTGGAAGGCATTTTTGGTAAGATGATATTTATCGAACTGGTTGAATCATTAGCTAAGTTAGCAGTTTGGTTTACCCTATCCTACCCTAACTAGTTGTCCGATTTGGTAACGTTAGCTAGTTGGACAGCAATGCCATGTTTTTTAATTATGTGTACCCACAGTACCCGTGTATGCATACAAACTGTACCCCTTCCACCTGTGACCAAGTCTGGGCAGCTCCTCCCGTCTTTCGGTGACTTTAAATACCCCGCCCTTCCCTAATTGACCAGTATATGCACGAAACGGAAATAAGGAAATGTGTTTGAGCTATCGGACGGTAGTTAATGTGTCAGGTGTCGGCTGACGGCGAACCATGTGTAGAAAAACGAAATATTCTCTGTTGGCAGACAGTACAATCCAGCATTGTGCAAAATCCTGTATAATCCGAGCTTGTTTATGTCCTTACAGTCAGCCATGTGATGGCTCATATTCCTGCAGGGGAAGCCAGTTCCTGTAGCTTATATTTATTTTTCCGCATTTAATTAACACTAATTTTATTATAGTCCCCACTTTTCTGATTGAGTATTTATATTCTGCAGCCCAGTACAATTCCAGTCCAGACTGGGAGCAGAAGGTTCTGGATTTTTTCAGAGAGAAACTAAAGGACCAAGAAGCAGCAAGCTGGGTATGTAATTTATCCCCGTGCTGCCGCTGACACCGTGCTTACTGTGTTTGTAAGATGCCTTCCTGTGGTCCCCTTGTGACATGAGATCAGTTCACCGTTCCATCATTCCTTTGGCTTAGGTCTCAGGCATGGTCTGTAAGAGACTGAGCGTCACTTCCTGTTCGAATGTAATAAAGAAATGTGTGGCTGATCTGACAGTCGTATCTTTGCACAGGTTCCTTCGCTGAACGATGTTCCTCTGCACTACCTGAAGACCAGCAGCTTGGTGAAGTTCCGTTGCATGGTGCAGGACATGTTTGATCCTGAATTTTACGTGGGAGTGTATGAGACGGCTGGCCCCTCCCCAGAATCCAAGGTAAGGGCCATGGCTTGTGCTTTGCATCCAGGCCTTGTCACTCCCCACGGTGCCATTTCATTACAGACATCTTGGCTTACTATCGGGTAGGACCGTTTTAAGTATCACAACCTAACGCGGCCAGAGGGGATCTGGCTTCCGGTGAACCGTCTGTGTGCCAGGAGAAGCCTCACCAATCCCCCCAGTGAGAGTAACATTCCCATGTAGCTCCAGTTCCTGGGAATGTTGGGTAATAATCCACATCCACGAAGGGGAGTGGGCTCATGTTTCCATGGTAACAGTAACAAAGGCTGAAGCTGAGTGTCTGACGTTAAGATGTGACACTTTGCAGGTCCTAAAGCTTGGAAAATACAAGGACATGACTGACTGTGAGGTGAGTAGGTCTGTCCTGTCCTGTCTGTCTGATGGTCTTTCACAGAATCCAAAAATGGTTTCGGGTTTATTTCCATGTCTACAGAAAGCTTGTATAAAAAGACAGTTTGACTGAGGAACCCATGGGCTGGTTTTAACGTGCTGTGTAGGATGAACATGCAGGACACCCTGCTCTCCCGGCCAGCAGGTGGCAGCTATGAGCTGCATGTCCCATACCTCAGATCAGGCACTGTACCTTGCTGAGCATCCCAACCCAGTAGCATGTCCATGGTGAAATCCTCAAAGCCTTGTACACAAGCGAAAACATGTCTGTTCAGCACTGCTCATCGGCTAGAACACAGATTATAAATGTCGCACATCAGTTTCAGCTTGATTTTGGAATTGGACCAATTTGGAGGTTTTGGTTGGTTGGACTGTTACTGTCATGAAAAAATTGATAAACCTGCAACTTTTGTGCCGTATCAGGAGGGATGAAGCCTGTCATTCCACC
Source organism: Hippopotamyrus pictus (assembly GCA_026781145.1). Classification (NCBI taxonomy): domain Eukaryota; kingdom Metazoa; phylum Chordata; class Actinopteri; order Osteoglossiformes; family Mormyridae; genus Hippopotamyrus; species Hippopotamyrus pictus. Next base: position 2,228,231 of record JAODLC010000065.1, on the reverse strand, counting down.
ATAAGGGCTCTGATCACTGCCGTTTCAGGTGGACCTGAACTCCAAACATGTGGTGACCATGGAGAGGCAGAGCTTTTACTGTATGCCGATTCCTGGGGAGTCACAGTGGGTCAAAGACATATCCTTTTGGGGGGTGGGGGGGCTGTTCACCTGATTCAGTGAGGTGGGTGATTGTCAGAGGTGTGTCAGCTTGCTTGGTGGTTGTGGGTTGACCTGCCCCC
>JAODLC010000065.1:2179054-2195116 GCA_026781145.1 Hippopotamyrus pictus | reverse complement strand
GGGGGGGGGGGGGGGGGGGCCCTCACTGGGGTAAGCCGAATGTTTATTATTTATTTCATGTATCCAAAGCAACGTACAATTGAGAAGGCAGGGTCAGACAGTCCCTGCAGCAAACGGTGGTTAAGGGCCTCGCTCAGGGGCCCAACAGTGATATCACCCTGCCCACCCTTGAAACTGATAACCTTCTGCCATGTGTTTCGTAACCCCCCCCCTCCTACACCCCACCCCCAGGCCATGTTAGCACAACTGACCCTTCAAAGTCCTTTGAGCGTCTGACAGCAGCCTGGGACGGTGTGTGACGATCACTCTTCTCCATCCTCCTCCTCACAACTTTGACTCACTAGCAGAACAGGATTTCTGAGCACGGTGACCCAGGACTAAGATCTGCCAGACATCTTGTCATTGAGAGGTCAAAAATACACAAAGCAGCTCATGAATGTCCCTTCTATTCTTCTAAGATGCAGCAGTTTTAAAAGCCGAAGATGAACTGGCTTCGCACGACATTCGCCTGCACTTTCCAGCACTGTCACACAGCACCACCAGCATATGGTCTAGTTCTTGCACTTTCGGACTCCGTGCTTCATATCTCGCATTAGCCGTTTTGTTTTTCCACTGCCTTGTTTCGTTTCCCAGTCGTTAGTCTCGTTCTAATGGAGCGTGCCTGAGTGTGTAAGTGTCCCAATGCACCTGTTGCACATGGCCAATAAAGACCTTGAGTCATGAATCAAAACAACAGAGTTGTTTCTCAGTCTTAATTGAACTTCAGAGATAGTCTGAAGTTTTCATAGAGTTAGAATAGGTGGAAGTCCGCTTTGCAGAGCTATTTTTAGAGCATGAACCTTTCTAAAGGAAGGTTGCTTCACTTTTGCTCACTAATTGCCAAAACATTTCCCTAGATGCCAAAGCCTAACAGGTTCTTAATAATAATACCAATGTTTGAGCAACCTTGTGATGATTAAAAGTGTACATGTTGCACAAATTTAGTCAAAAGTAATTTTCCCAGTATTAAGTATGAAAACGTGACCAAAATGACAGAAAGTGTAAAGGTGTTTCTGGAGCCAGAAGCTCATCAGAAGAGATGGAAACATTGACACTCATGCGAAGTAGGAAAATAGAAGTTGTCTAGATAACAGCAGGCCTTTGGAGGCCCAGCGGAAAACACCACATTATTCCCACCAAATCTAATTCTACTGGAATATACAAGTTGGCCCCCTGAAAGGCGCTTTAAAACGTTTCACCTATAACACAGTGTGATATTACTCTGATCAAGAGCTGCTGATTAACCTTACAGTTCAAATATTAACTTATTGTTAATCGCTTTTATTGTCCTGGGATGCCCTCTGATGACAACGGAACAATTCTCTATACATCCACATTCGATTAAAATTAATTAAACCTCATAATTTATGTAGAACATTAAATACTAAGGAAACTAACACAAACTATTTCCTAAGCGATTTATTTGGCAGTTTGGGCACATTGTCGGACCTCTAAAAATACCCTGCCGGCTCCAGGCATTGCACGACCCCTACACTGGCTCCTGGCAGGCATGCCGTGCACCAAAAGCTTTGCACCAATTTTATCTCCTGACAGCTGTGTCTTTGCAGCAAATTCTCCAGGACACCAACTTTGGACAACAGCTAGTGTCCATCTTGCAGCGCGACATGTCAGACTTTTTCCTCCGGCCGACAAGTCTAGGATCCCCGGTGCGGCCGTTCCGTGCGGGACACGCTGTCCCAGGACAGACCCGGGAGATAAAGCGGTGTCATATGAAGTGCCATTTCCCGTCTCCGAGCGGCGGAGCCACGCAGGACCGCAATGCACGTCTTAACGACCCACTTCAAACCCCTTGTAAGGAAAAGTTGCGGGGCGACAGCGCCAAGGTGCCGCAGCTACATTATGCCGCTAGACGCGGATCGGGGCTTTAAATAAACATTATGGGATGTGCAGGCACTCCGGGGAAAGGCTTCAGACACACAGCACTGCAGTGCAGTGCGTCACGCAGCAAACATCCGCGCTTAGATCATGATGCTAGAATACCGCCGCGCCCATTGCTAGCATGATTTCATTATCCATCACATCTCTTAAAAAGTGTGCGTGTGGCTCCGGGAGCACGCCAAGCGCACGGGCATAACGGGGAGGGCTTCCATCTCTCTGTGCGAAAGACCTCCACATGAGCCCCGATCTCAGAGCTCCGGGGCTCCAGGCTGTCTGAAAACCTCCAGCATGATGTGCGCAACCACAATAATTCTATAAGCGCTCGTAGCACTGCCATCTCCATGACACCGTGACCGTCTCCAGCATAGCACAGCCATCTCCTTCACTGTGAGCATACGACGCACATGTTAACGCGAACTTCCCCAGCAAAAGCGAGCGGTCAGTGGCATCGCAAAGCGCCGGCCAGTCCGTCCTCCCGACAGCTGTAATGCGCCTACCTTCTTAGCGTCGTGCCGCGGGTCGTGCCAGGTCGTTATACGATTATTGTGATCCACAAAAAAAGGCCATCCCGTCTGAGGGTCGATTTTAATTTCCCATCCAGGGGGCAGAGGGTCGTTGGTGGTCATTTGTACCATAGGTGCCTGCGTTTTCATGCTATGCAAGGTTCTCGGCTGGCTGAACTGTGCCATTATATACGAGCCGGGCTCCTTTAAAGAAGCCGTCCAGTGACGTGCGTGAAAAGGGGCTGGAAGTTTCTCGAATTAGCCTGATCAATGCTGAGAGTAAAGTTCTCAGCGTCTCCAGCCCCCTGACTCAGAAAGTTCTAGCTGGCTGTGGCTCCTCGCAAACAGCTCCTCCTCGATCCATCATCATCGGGGCGGCCGCAGTCACAACACCTAAATGGTTTCCCACATGCCCTTCGCTTCCCGGCACTGTGGCCACACAGTCACCCTCCGTGCTGTAAACGAACTATTGTCAGCAGCAGGGGTTAAATCTCGCTAGCATTTGCTCAGCACATTGCGAATATATTTAGAGTATGCCTTCGCCTATAATATAAAAGACTGGCTATGTGCTCGTTAATATGCGGCATCTGCTCTGTTTCCAAGCAACCTAAAAGTATCCCAGTCCCCCACAATGCTGCCATTTACTATTAATGGCCGTATAAGTGACGCATCACTATTAAAAATAATACACGAACCATACGAATATGCTGTACACAATTAAATTGAATTGCATTAACATACAACGCATAAAATACTAATTGTTCGTATTAAGCCTAATTTGTAATGAATTTTAGAGAAATCCTTTCCACAGTCATAATAATGCAGAGGTCAAGGACCTTTCTCACAAAATACAGCGAGGGTAAACGAACAAATAATTAAATAAATGCTGAAGTAAACCTGGTATCATTTCATACACATTTGGCTCAATAAATCTTTTCGGAATATTAAATGTTATGAGGGAAAAATTGCATGTCTTTCTGAATGCCAGTCATGATCTGGAACACCTAGGTTATTATAAAAAACACTTGGGTTGTGAATAATTAAAGGACACTGGATTTCGAACAAATTACTTCAATACTCTCTTAATACATACTATAATGTGTAAACGCTACAAAACTGTTCATTTTGATGATGGAGGTAAATAAAATATTTTAACTGAAAAACCAGAACTAAAACAAGTTGCGCAAAGTTGTGAATAATTTACAGTACGTGTATTAAATTTTAAAGAAATATATTTTTGCGAGACATCGCAAATAGAGGTGAAAATTAGCATTGAATGATACCACGATTTCAACAGGTTAACTTCTGTTGGAAATAAACATTAACAAATAAACAAACGGCACTATCCAGTAGAATGACGAGCAATAAGCAAAATAACTCAATTAAACCCCATTTAAATCCCATATTTTGTATAGAATATAAAGGCATTACTGATTTAAAAATATTATGCAGAATGAATTTAATAGCGCCAGAACATCAATGAGTTGCGCATGTGCATTCTGGACTTTGAGTCAGCTCTGGTGATGAGTTGCGCATGTGCACTACAGAGTTTCATAGCGTCAAGCAGGAGACTTGAGTTGCACATGCGCCCTGGAGTTTCATAGTGTCAGGCCTGGCAACTATGCTGGGCATGCGCGCTCTGGGGTTTCCTGACTCGCCGGTTTCCGCCATTTTCTATCTTGTACCGGATAAAGAAATTGAACAGAATTGGTCTGATCGTCATCAAAACATTGAAGGGTACCATAATATCCATACTTCGATATATCCGAATATGGAGGAAGACAGCCACCCCAAAACGCTGTAAGACACGTGGAGTCCGACTTTCTGTTCTACATTTTTCTGTTTGCTTATTGCCGGACATAGCCTGTTAGCCAGTTAGCTGTTTATCCAGCTAGCCGGCCGCTAGCTCGGACGCCCTGGCGGCGGGGTATCGGCTCCGCTGGCCCTAGCAAGTTCCTAGGTGGCGGGTTAACGCTATGGACAACGTTCTGGGGACAAGCAGTCCCCCTTTCGCAGTTTAAACGCCGGTTATAACGGTTTCCTAGTAAGCGCCCGGTTAGCTAATCGTTTAACGGTTCTGTCGTTGGTTTCCTTCAGCGGTCTCTGACGAGGACAGCAGTCCCGTCTTGATCAGCGCGTCCCGGGGCGCCTGTAATGCAGCTTTTTCTTCGCTTTGTTGGCTTTGATAGCCGCCCAGCCCCTGGATTGGATAATGCGCTGTGTTACACGCCACTGTGAGTCAGTCGGGGCAGTTTTCAGTGACACATCAGACTGCCTGCATGCCTTTCGTACGGGGGGATCCGGAACACAGAATTACTGTGACGTTTCCCGGCCCCCTGTGTGTGCTCCTTCTGTGTCCATCAACACCTGCGGATTTTCTGCACATTTGTTCACCCTGTTCCCGGGCTTTGCATGCGGTTGCAGGACCTAGCCCTGCCTGTATGCATTACCGTAGTTCTGAGTACTAACCAGTGCTCAACAACGTGAACAAATGGTAATAAGGCAGTCTGAAGGACAGTAGGCATGGATATCCGTGCGATCTCCAAGACTGTACATAAGACGTTACAGTAAAGCATAATTAACGTGAAGAAGTAGCATAACGACGCCGGAAAACCTGGATTTCTCGCTCTCAGCTTTTTAAATGCAGCTCATTTTTTAATTGGCGGATAAATTGTACCAAAATGGTAACATTTTAGGCAGCTAAAATATGATGGTTCGAGAGTGGCTTCTTAAAGTGTAGGTGGTCTTTGTCACAATGTGGTGTCATGAGTAATTGGCGGACCTGCTGCACGACTTGTTCGAAAAAAGTCAAAGAATAACGTTCTGCGGGAAGGCTGCTCTGAACTTTCTTGGTTTGGTAATATAGGTACTCCATCCAGCTGTTAAAATAAAGACTTTATTTTAAGACACCTCAAATGTACCCTTAAGGATCCAGTGTAAATCACGTATTACTCACCGAAATTAATAATTTTCAAGTTGGTTCTAGGCCCTAAAAGCAGAACATACCTGATATCAGGATGCCTGTTTATCACAAGACTTTTTGGTTTGAGACCTTGTGTGTTTAGACAAAGCTGTTTTTATTATGGAATATCAGTACATAAAATGCTGAATGCCTTACAACTGAAACATTCCTCAATGTTTTCCAGCTATGTGGGTAACTTATCCAGAGATGTAACAGAAGTTCTAATTCTTCAGCTGTTCACCCAGATCGGACCCTGCAAAAGCTGTAAAATGATCACTGAGGTAAGAGCTTGTGTTTTATGTCTTGGTGAAAAATGTGTGCTGTATATACAGAGTAAAAATTTGCTTGACTGTTTGATATCACACCTTTGTGGTCTTTTTTTGTCATGCCCAATTTCCTGCTTAAAAATCCACCCATGGGTTCTTCCTTGACAATGCACTCATAACACACCTGCAGATAACTGGTCGTCTTCAGTAATGGAAACCATCTTCTTTGAAAGGCTCTGGAAGTCAATAACTTCTTGCAATCTTATTCACTGCATACATACCAGAGAACTTAGGCCACCGTTTATCTGTATTTTATGTGCTGTTTTTGCTATCGGTAATACCTGTGATTTGTTGTGTTGTATAAGGTCTGTGGGCTCATCTTCTGTCTGATTTAGGTTCAAACCCATAATCTCCTCTGTGACTCCTGTACATTGGCAATATTGCTTGTCCAAGTACCTAAAGTCGACAAAAATATTTCTGGAGGGTTGATTTTTCATCACACTGAGTATACATATGTGCATTTTGTGTGGTTTTTTTTTTTTTTTTGTAATAAAGTATCTGATCTACAGAGTAAATACTGAATTTGCTCAAAGAACTGCTTGTTTCAGTCTAAATGGGTTCTTTGAAGATGTCACTTCTCATTATTGGTTCCTGAACATGCTGTAGACTGAAAACAGGCTAATAGCACATAGATGCTAAGTAAACAGTGTACACCAGAGAGCAGTCACATGAGGTAGAAATGTAAGCTTTGCAGATTTTATTCTAAACCAGTTTTTTGTTGAGTTTGGTACAGAAACACGCTAATTCTCACACACTTTGAGTCATTGAACCAAAGTGTTTGTGCTTCGATTGAGTAGGAGCTATGAAAGTCAGAGGGGTGTCAAAGCACTGAGTCATCAGCTGCCATTGGCCACATTGTTATGTTTACCTGTGTCTTCGCAGCTCATCCTAAATTAGTCATTTCGGTAATGATAGCGATTATCAAACAACCATTAATAAAGAAAGGCAGTGTGCAGTAAGCCCTGAAGTATCATGGCGTGGGAGTGCATGCAGCATGGCCGCAGCTTCCTGCTCGCACCCCGGCTGTCCTGTGCGCCCTTAAGGCCACCGGGGAGCTGGAGGTTTCTGGAAGCACTTCACCGTTGAGTGTAGCTGCTGATATTTCAGAATGGCAGCTGTTTGGCAGGATATTAACAGGCGGCCTGTAAGAGCTGCCTCACGGTCACAGTTGCTCGTGGTCTGTGTTTATAATATGATCCAGAGGCCGCTAAGATGCTAGCGTTTGCTGGAATGTGTGTTCTGGTCTGAATTTCAACCGCTGGTCTGTGGGTTCGATATGAAAGCCGCATTACAGACAGACAATTTGAATAAGTTGGACAAATGAGGCTCTTTTATGTACTTTCCACATGTATTTACATGTGAAGTGTTATGTGGATTAAAACTGACAGTGCTTTCCATGTGTTTCAATTATCACTGTCAGCTGTTACATACATACAGTCATGGGCGGAAAAATAAAACATTTGAAGCCACAATGTGTTCTTGGAAGTTTGATGATTTGCCATCATCAGGGACTCTGCCGCATGGAATTTCTGTTTACTTTCGACATTACATGGTAGCGGTAAATTGGTCCCAGTGACGTTAACTGCCTGTGGGGGACCATATTTCATATTTAATCTGACCTCAATATGCAAAAAAGAAAGCAGGTGGATTGTCTGGAATATAGCGGTTTGGTTCCAGCACAGATTGGCCCAAAGACCCATCCACATTGAGTGTGTTTCGATTAACTCTGTTTACAACCGATGTTTATGTCGATTTATGTATGTATGTATGTATGTATGTGACATTTTAAATGTCCTATGGGATTCAGGACGCTCTTCTTGCCTGAGGCGGTGATAAGTGTCTGAGGGTTTAGCTGATGTGCACGTCTGAGATACTTCCAGAGCCAGTCGGGGTGCTTTGTTTTGCTCTCATTGCTCCATGTGACAAGCTTGTCCTGGAAGTGAAAGCACAGGACTGTGACGTTGACCTTTGCTCTGCTGCGTGAGCTTGAACTGGCTCGGTTTAGCTCTTCTGTTGGCGTCTCTCTTCTGCAGCACACAAGCAACGACCCCTATTGTTTTGTGGAGTTCTATGAGCATAGGGACGCGGCCGCTGCCCTCGCCGCGATGAACGGGAGGAAGATCCTGGGCAAGGTAAGCAGCAGCTAGTCTGTCTCTGAGTGGTTACCCAGCCTGCGTCTGTATGGCTAATCCAGGACTGTGAAGGTAGATCAATAGAAAGAGAGAAACTTTATTAATCCCAAAGGAACTTGCAGGTTTACAGAAGCGCAACACACACACTTTGACAGTAAAAAGACATTTAGACATTAATAGACAGTAACAATAAACAGTAACAGGGCAGGGGAAGTCGGGGAAAGTATTGCACAGAATTCTGTAGTAACGGCTCTGCAATAAGCAGTATCACGCAGTGGGTTGTACAGTAATGAATAGTATTACACAGTGAACAGATGAGTGTTCTGTGAATGTGCCTAAGCAGTTCTGGTCCATTTTCTCCAGTTCGTTCTTTCTCTTTTTTTTCCCCCCAGGAGGTCAAAGTTAATTGGGCCACAACTCCCAGCAGTCAGAAGAAAGACACATCCAGTAAGCACCCCGCTCCTCTCTCCCGTGCAGACCGCTCACAGGCCGTCTTATCAGTAACCGCGATATCTACCGGTCTGACGATTCCAGTAATCATTTATGCAATATGTAATGTAATATAATATATGCATTGCAATGGGTGCAAGACAGGAACCAGCCAACCAGGGTGACACTTACTCACACATATGGTCCTAAATCCTTAGACACTCCTGTTTGCTTCGTCTTTTGGGCAGTGGAACGAAAACGGCGCTCCCCATTTTGCCGCCTTCATTGATAAGTTTGCATGATGCGATATGTTAATATCGACATAGCATTTCATGCACATGCAACAGTCACATCACAAGAGCCGCGATCGCCTGCTGGACTCCTTAAACCATTTTTACTCAGTCATAGGAAACAAAACTTAATTTATGACGGTTCCTTTTAAACATTGTCGAGTGAAGAGAAGAAAACCAAACAGATCACTGCCACTGTATGGAAATAGTCTCTGTTTATGTATTTGAGAAAAAGCAAGTGATTTGTCGGAACTGCTTTGTATCTGTTGGCACAACCTTTGGCAACTGCACCAGACTCTGTTGGTAAATGTTTTGTTTAGCTATATAGTTAATGTTCAACTAAATATCGCAAAAGCTTCAAATATTTCAAGGTGAACTTTTTCCAGTATTGTTCAGTCCTAATTTCACAAAAAATATTATACAGTTATGTACTATATTATGTAAGATGATGCGGCAAACCGTCGTTTTAGCGGCGATTATTTTGACATGCAGGAATCGTGGAAAGCAAATTAAGCAAAATAAGTCAAAGTACTGACCAAGACAGGCTAGGCTAACCGTCTGAGGCTAGCCTTGCATTATTGGGTTAGTCCACCGAACTTGAAAGCCTTCTTTGAAGATTGCAGTCATTCTGTGCTATTTAAGTTCTGCTTTGCAGTAATGACAAACGGCTGCATTTTCATTCACTTTTAATGTGAAGTGCTTCCACACGAATGATGCTTTTGCGCTTTATTTCAACCCCTGTCCTGCATGCGCTGTCTTCCTTCCGCCATATTGCTGAGAAATCAAGGAGGCGAATTATAATCAGAACCTTTTAATAATGGAGTAACGGGCTTTAATCTCGTAATGGTGACAGCTGGACCCTCCTTGTGGGGGATCCCGACCCAGACTTCAGGGGCCTTCCCAGTTCGTCACCCGTGCCGGGCTCCCCCGCTCTCTCCAGGAGTGTCCCCTCACTCTGCTTCTGTTCCTTCCAGATCACTTCCACGTCTTTGTTGGGGATTTGAGTCCTGAGATAACTACAGAAGACATCAAAGCCGCTTTTGCTCCCTTTGGTAAAATCTCGTAAGTGTGAAGCTTCATAGATTCAACTGTGATGTGTAACCTTCTGTAAAATATGCTGTATCTCTTACACTTTGTTATAAGGTTTTAACCTGCCCAGGCCTTTGCTGACAGAATGTGTTGTGGTTAACCTGTTAGTTTTGATTATTCCTTTTAAAAACAAGAAATTCTACATGAAACCGTGGCTATGATTAATGTCAACATACACCATGTCACTGAGTAGTCTTGAATGTCGTAACTGATGAGTTCTGAATTTCATGGAAACTGTTCATTACCTGCTGAGTTCTTAAGAGACCTGAGCTTATAGTAAATATGCAATGAACATTATCGCAATCAGAGCCTGACAGGGGCCCCAAAGCTTAGGGAAAGTGGCCCCTGAGCGCTGACTGGGCAGCTCCTCGCTGCTGAATGGCCCCAGCATGTATACGTTATTCGATATTCCCTTAGACATCTATGAAAGCAGTGACATTTCAGCTACTCCATTCTGGTAACTCCTCACATTTTGGGTAATGAGTGCATTCGCTGGCCTCTTGTGCAAATAGCTCAGCCTTGAGGCATCGTAGTAGGTTACTGCCGCACAGTGCGAAACTTGGCCGTCGGTGCCGTGTCCGATTGGCTGCCAGGCCGAGCTGTGCCGCGTCTGATTGGCCGCTGTGCCTGTTCCCCGCTGAGGTGTAATGAGTGTCTTTTCCTTTAGCTATGGTAAGTAATGGTATATGAGCAGTGAGGAATGACTGTAAAGCTGTGTGCATCGGGATCTGAGCCGTACGTCTGACTCGATCCTATTGCTGTACACGTCATTGCATTCATTTGACAGACCTGCCAGTAACGTTTTAGCTGACCTTTTGCCAGTATGACCAGTCTGAATTTGTGTGACCTTGTTGTGTTCATGGTTTGCGTAATGCTGTTCATAGTTTTACTCTCCTCTCTTAAAATTCTGAAAATGTCAATTTTTCGAAATTTGCAGCTTCCCAAACTCCATATTGGTGGTAAAGAATTGACCAGGAAAAATAAAGAATCTGTTAACAGGCCATGTATGCCTTTTAATTCCTTTTTTCCTCTTTGATATTTCTATATATTTCTATTGGTAGGCTGAGCACCATTAGCAGAACATATGAGTGCATGGCAGACCAAGTAAGAAGTGTTGATTTACTGACTTGCAAGCCCTAACCTTAGTGTCTAGGAGTTTAGATGTTAGTCTTTGGTATGATAAGGGGGCATCTTCCCGTAACTATGAAATGAGTCGTAAAATTTAAGTGTAAGTTTTGACTGTAGTGTAGGTTGCATGTTTTACGTTTTATATATTTTTTAAATTCAGTTTTTGCTTGTCAGTTCAACTTTTCTTATCAATTGAGCAAGATCTAGGCAAATATTTACATAATCCTTTTTGGGTTAACATAAACAGATGTTCTTCAATACAGTGTGTGTGGTTCCTTTTAATCTGCCACCATTTTGCAGGTACGAGCTCTGATCAGACTGTCATATCTTCTTGCAGAGACGCTCGCGTCGTGAAAGATATGACCACTGGGAAATCTAAGGGGTATGGATTTGTGTCCTTCTATAACAAACTGGTAAGCCTTCGGCACAGGAAAGTGGATTGACGGACATTAAAAAAACAAACAAACGTTCAAATACCATGGCATGATCATCCAGCCATTGTGGTGGCTCTGTGATTTAATGTTAACAGGTTAATAAAAAGTGAAAATAGGGTTTTGAGCAGCTCATGAGAGAGTATTTACCCAGTCAGCGTTTCTGAATGTAGTCAGCCTGATAGACTGTAGATTTCTAAGGCGAGCGCTCTCACTGATCTGCTTCTTGGCAGTAAGATTGGCCACGTAAACTGGCTGTATGAGCTGACAGAGGTGCCCTCCTTACCCGCTTCGGAGCGCCTGGTTCTCCTCCACACTTCTGAACCTCCCCTGCTCGCCATGGCTGTAAACGCGGATCATTGGAAAGTAGCCAGCCATCTTAATTTAGAAACGGCTCCCTGGTTCACTCATGGCGAGCCCCCGAACCCTGCTGATGGGGACATAGCTCACAGCTCAACAGCGTGGACACTGGCAAATGTCTCAGGGAGAATACCCTGTATGATGTATCATCTTAAATTGCTCTTCAATTTGTGGTCTATAAATCCAGACTATGCTGCTTTTGTAGTAAGAAGTTATATCTTTTAAATCGTGCTTTTATAAATGACAAAATCAAGTAGAGAGGAATTTAAAATGAAGTCAGGTCTGGATGAATCACTCCGCTCCATCTCACGCCTAAAATATCTCAGATGGGCAGCTTTAAATGGTTTTGGGGTCAGTACAGGCCTATGGTGCTGCTCTCCCGTGTCTGAAGGTTTGAAGCAGACAGACGTCGCTGTTGAGAGAGATGAATCCTTGCCACGTGTCTCCTTTGTGCCCCAGGACGCAGAGAACGCCATCGTGCACATGGGGGGCCAGTGGCTGGGGGGGCGGCAGATTCGCACCAACTGGGCCACGCGCAAACCGCCAGCGCCGAAGAACGTGCAGGAGAGTAAGTGTGTCTTCACTGTCACGGCTAAGGCGGCTTACGCTTCTGACGGTTCTGCACCGGTGTTCGGGAAGCGAGAGGGTTGACCCTCAAGCTCAAGGAATTACGCAACAGCATTTGTGTGTTGAAATCTCATCCACCATCGACGTTTGGCCGATGATGCAATCATAATCATGCAAACGTAAGTTTCACGTTAGCTTGATCGCGCCAGCAAGTGTTACTATAGAAAATTAGTTATTTAGCTTGATAGTATGACCAATTTTTTATTATAGCTTAATCAACATGTTTTATTAGATTATTAATGTAGAACTATACTTGACTCAGTAGGGACATTTTACTAATTCATAACCATATGTATAGCTCTGATTGTTTCACTAATGTTTTTTTTTTTTTTTTTTTGATTATCATTGTTTGTTTAGCTTGATAGCGACATATTTATTACAACCCCGTTTCCAAAAAAGATGCTGCTCAAACAAATAAAAATGGAATGCAGTGATTTACAAATCATACAGACCCATATTTCATTGAAAATAGAACAAAGACCACATATGAAATGTCGAAATTGAGAAATGTTATTGTTTTATGACAGATATAGGCTTGATGTGAATTTGATGCCTGCAACACCATCTCATAAACATCGGGAGGGGCTGTTTACGTCTCTGCTGCATCGCCTCTTTTAACACCGTAAGCGTTTGGGTCCTGAGGAGACCAGTTGCTGCGGTTTCGAAAGTGAAATGTTCTCATTCTTGCCTGATTTAGGATTTCAACTGCTCAGCACTTCAGGCTCTCCTGTGTCGTACTTTTCATTTCACCATGCGCCAAATGTGTTCAGTGGGTGACAGGTCCGCACCCCAGGCCAGTCTGGCAGCCGGACTCTCTTACTGCAAAGCCATGCTGCTGTAGTACGTGCAGGATGCAGTTTGCAGACCTAATTACTAACGTAGACACTTGCTGTCACGCTTAATATACAATCTGAATTTGAAAAATCTAATAAAACATCAGTTAAACTATAAAAAACATGTCAGTTATACTATCAAGCTAAATTGGAACGATTTTTTATAATGAATAAAAACACCTTTTTAAAAAACAAATTTAAAAATTGTCAATAGTGTAAGCGCTGGCAGCCTCAATAAAGGGTACGTGACCATACATTATGGGTTAGCATTACATTTACAGTTGCATTATTACGATTTTATCATCGGCCAAACAGCTGACCGACTCGTCACAGGAGGGAGGAATTTGGACTGTGGATGAAGTTTGGCACGGTGACTCCGTAGTGTATCCGCGTTTAGTGGCGCACAGGCCCGATTCCCTGGCTGAGCCTCCCTCTCCAATCGCTCTACGTGAGCTCATGCACCAATCATGGCTTCTTCCAGATAACTCCAAGCAGTTGAGATTCGAAGATGTGGTGAATCAGTCGAGTCCTCAAAACTGCACGGTTTATTGTGGTGGGATACAGTCAGGGCTCTCGGGTAAGTTCGGCGCTGCACGGTCTAACCCGTCGTCTGTCATGGAGAATGTTGAAGTGTCTCAACGCCGCACGTATTCCTTATGTGACACGGATTCATTCTTAATTTCTTTCTATAGAGCAACTCATGCGGCAAACGTTTTCACCGTTTGGCCAAATAATGGAAATCCGAGTTTTCCCAGAAAAGGGCTACTCCTTCATCAGGTAAGACTCTTTACGGTAAACCTGTGTCTTTAAAAGTGGCATATCTCAGCAGTTAAAAACGTGGTATGATAGGTCTAGCTTCTGCGTCACCTGCCGGTGTGCTGGGAGAGGCAAGGCGCTACCTTGAGGCATCTGAATCACACTGTACTTCCTCAGAGGTTATGCTCTGTGTGGGTTGGTCCAGGTGCACCATTAGTGTGACCTCTGCACGAGTCCGTCAGCCCCTGCGAACAGCGACGTACCTGCCTCAGCTTCACGCTGAAGGACATGTCCCTTGTTCCTCATGCTCCTTTAATGCTTTATAAAGTCAGGATAGATTCTTAGAATTGTCTCGTTGCTCTTGGATTCTTGGGCATTTTCACAGGCCCAAATCTGGACGTGGTGTAGCTTCCATAAGTTAGGCCCTCCCAGCTGACCCCTCCGTTCAGAAGATTCAGCAGCACATCTCGTACACAAAGGAGAACTCAAACTGCAGTCCCTCGGGGACCCTCAAGGTGGCAGTGTGGTCACACGCTGGGTATTCCCAGGAGGTCACAGCTTTGCCCATGTCCTCTCACGTTGTCAGTTTGGCTGTGGACGGGGTGGGGTAGATGTACCTTAACGATGGTGTAATTCCTTCCTCACATCCCCACTACACCTGAGGCTGGCTGATATCAGCTCCGTCCTTCCCGCAGGTTCTCCACCCACGACAGCGCCGCCCACGCCATCGTGTCCGTAAACGGCACGACCATCGAGGCCCACGTTGTGAAGTGCTACTGGGGCAAGGAGTCTCCCGACATGGCCAAGAACTTCCAGCAGGTAGGGGGCGCCGCACGAGCCGAAGACGCGTGCGGAAGGCCATGGCGCTGAGGTGCCTCTGGGAGTGACCGGCCTTGGGCCACCCTCTCTACCCTGCTCTCTCAGGTGGATTACACCCAGTGGGGCCAATGGAACCAAGTTTATGGGAACCCCCAGCAGTACAGCCAGTACATGAGCAACGGCTGGCAGGTTCCGTCCTACGGGATGTACAGCCAGGCCTGGAACCAGCAGGGCTTTGGCATGGAGTGAGTAACAGCTGCTCGCCAAACTGAGCTCTGGCCAGGGATGTGTCAGCAGAGGGCTGCCATCCACGGCTTCGGGGGCAGTGCCCACCCCAGTGCGACCTCACTGGACAGTCACACACTGCACACTGCACTGCCATATTCCTGTTTATATCGAATATTTATTTAATACATTTATCATTTATTTAGCCATATGTTCTGAATCAACCATTTCTTCCATTTATTTAATATTTATCGCGTAAGTCTGTACCTCTGCAGTGATCATCTGTGATGTCTTTTTTAGTGCCTTTGTGCTCCGTTGAGCTGTTTGATTCTGTTAGACGTGTTACCGTCTGCGTAGCGCGAATAGGAATCCCTGTGTACGGGCCCCGAGTCGGCGGCTCCGGGTGCGAGGGGCCGCACTCAGCTCGTCTTCTCTTTGCAGGGACTCCATCTTGGCGGCGGCGGCACAGAACATATCGAGGTGATGGACGGCCCCCATTTCCAGGCTGAAGTACCCCCACCCCCAGACCCCGAGCCGTGTGTAAGCCGTGTATGTCTCTCTGTGTGTCTCTGTCCCCCCCCCCGCAGGCAGTCCCAGTCTCCCGCCTGGATGGGGGGCTTCGGGGCCCAGCCCAGCCAGGGACAGGCAGCGCCCGTCATGCCCAGTCAGCCCAGCTTCGGCATGGCCGGCTACCAGACGCAGTGAGCTGGATCTCACGCCACGCCCCGAGAGAGAGCGGGAGGTGGGGGGCAGCGGCGGGATGGAGAGAGAGAGCGAGCGGCGGGATGGAGAGAGAGAGCGAGCGCGGCGTGCTTCTGCCTACAAAGAGTATTTATTTTAAAGAGAGAAGACCTGGAGCCATAGGTGGCGCGACGCCCGTGTGCCGAAGCGAGCAGGTGGCTTTTTTTATGGTGGGGGGAGAGAGGAGAGGGACTCTACCATGGCATTTAGTTTTTCTTTGGCGAAATTGTGTGTATGAATGAAATAAAGTCGACTAAACTTTTTTTGAAACTCTTGTCTGAATTTTCACGCTGTGACATGGTAAACGCAAACCGTGTCTCCCCCACCACCCCCCTCCCCAAACAGGACAGCCCCCCACTGGAGTCTCCCATTGGGACATATGTCTTACAGGAAATGGTACTTTGCAAAAAATGTAAGTTGTAAATTATTTGTAAATGATGCTTTTTTAAAAACTGTGGACCATTTTCTGAGTC
>JAODLC010000065.1:2167799-2179048 GCA_026781145.1 Hippopotamyrus pictus | reverse complement strand
GGGGGGGGGGGGACACTTTTTCTTTTCTTCATGCTACAGCAGGAGTTTCAATTATACGAGGCCAATTTAGTAGCAGACGAGAATTTGGGTTCAGGGTGGAGATACTTATGCTGTCTGTCTTTGCTCAGTCCGTCAGGCCTGCACTTTTGTTTCAGTTTAATCTGACCTCTTTTATACACACGTGTGTATGTATGTCTGTATGTATGTATGCACATGGGCTTGCTTTGTTTTATTTCTTACAATTTAGCTTCCGGTCCCAGTTCAATCCTGTCCTGTAAAATGTCCGATTCTGTGCATATTCATGTAAATGTAGCACCGAGACAGTGGGGTTCTGACAGGCTACCCATGTAAATAGTCTTTGATAACTTGGTACCAGCGAGGATTTTTAAAGCATGCATTCTTATATCGTAGCAGAAATGTCGAGTTTTACAACCCGAATGCTGTATAAAGTAGATGGAGAGGTGTTGTTGACATCCTGAATTTGTTTAGCATAATTTAAAGAGAAGCCTTAATTTTAAGAGCTATATAGCATATCCCTTTTTATTTTGCAGAACAAAGCCCTCATAAAATGCTTCTTCAGTGGTCAGAGCTTGTTTTCTTCCACAGCTGTGTGCCATGCTTCCATTTACACCAGGATGTTACTCTTCTTGGGTATTTCCTTTACGAGACATTGGAGGGTGATTTGCATGTTTATAAAATGTATTATCTTCGGGTTGCTTGAGTATTGAGTGTAAATGACCGAAATTGCGTTTGTTTGAATGACGAATGAAGTTAAGAAATTGTTCAAATTCTTACTTCAAAAACGTAAATAAACAGACAATTGGAAATATTTCTCCACTGTATATAGGAGTAAGCCTGTACTTTCTTGTTTGTCTGTTTGTTTTTATGATGCCATGGTAGGATAAAAATATGCACTGTGGGCTTAGGAAGATTTTCCAGTTGATGCTTTGTGGGCGATTATGGGAACCGGCTGAGTTCAGGCAAAACTCGCCACTTAACCTGTCAGTGTTTGACTACAGTTAGACTCAACAGTCAATTAAATGTTACTTAAAACTCTCTAATTTCGAGTGACCTGCTCTTTGCTTTTAAAAGCCCTTAAATCACGCTCTTTGCACAGGAGCCCCAGGTGATACAGTGTTAGCCGCTGCTCATGTCATGGGGGGTGGGGACCCTGGAGATGTTCGAGGTGTCCGGGCTCTGCTGGGGTGGTCTTCTGGACTTTTCCACACATGCTTGCCGTGTAAGAATAGAACAGAATGTACCATGGTGCTGTGCCAGAGCCAGCGATGCACTGCAGCCGTGTGACTTTATCCATGAGCGTGTACTCGGGGGCCATGGAGCCAGAAGGAGCCACGAGGACCGACACACCTAGGCCTGAGGAGGCCTGCCGGAGCCGGCCACCGGCGCCCTGACGGCCCTAAATTGTGGATGGCTGCGTGTGGGTCAATGAGCCATGATGAAATGAATCCCTTCAAGGTCTTCAGGAATTAAGGGGTGCATTACACTTCAAAAACGTGTCCATTTCCACAATGAATTGTGACATGGAGGTAGCCAGGATTCTGTAATCCCAGTGCCAGGGAGGTGTATAAGTGTTTCTGCACTCGGTCAAACATAGCAACAGTGTTACTTTATATACGAAGGTGGAGACGGCCAACAGCTGATGGCCTCGGGAATGCTGAAGGGCAGCAGTATCGGGTCTCTCCGGAAGTATGCGCGCCAGGAACAAGCCATCCTGCCCCTGACAGCAGACCGCTGTACGAGGGCCTGGCACAGCAGGACGCCTCCTTCGCGTTCCGAACCCGAGACCGCTGGGTCACGGACAGGCGTCAGCGAAGGAGCACGTTCCAGAGCGTCATAGTACCATTCAGCCCACAGACTTGTGCTGTGATGACCAGCCGGCTGTACAGCCTAAACGCGAGCCGCCTTACAGCATTATTCGAGAATCATTGGACCCCCCCGGGAAGCTGGTCATGCACACTGGGAGCAGCGTCTGGTGGACAAATACTGGAAAGCATGCTGGTATTTCCCCAGTTCTCTGACGCCCTGCAGCCTAGGGGTCGGTATGGAGATCCCCTAAAAGGTGTGGCCTTCAAAACGCTGCTGAAACCTAACCTCTGCCCCACACTGAAGGACGGGCAAAATGAGGACTGGCACAGAGGTGCCTATTGGTTCTGGCCGGCCTTGTCCCCTTGTTCTCATTGGACAGCTTCATTGATGCGGTGAAGGGCCTGGCCTGACACTTGAGCCAAATCATTCTGCTCCTGTCATCAGGGGAACGGGCCGCTGTGATAGGCTACACCGCCTTAATCTGCAGTGCGTTACAGTACACCATTCTAGAGTACACCATGCTAGGCTACACCGTGTTAAGCTATGCCGTTTTGGGCTATGCCATGTTGGGCTACATCAGCTCCATGGCTCCTCTGACTTCTCACTCTGCTCTAATACGGCACAGAGACCATAATTTACTCAGGTATTTATCATGACAAAGTTTGAATCACCATCCATTGTCAACAAAATTAGCGTTCAGTGATCGACATACTGGCAAAATGGAAAGACAAAAGGATTAAAGGAGAGGAAGTGAATGATATTATAAAGTTATGGATTGCCAAAATAGGCAGTGCCCTCCCCGCCCTCCCCCAAAGGCTATAAAAACCCCAGGGCTGTCTGAGGGAGTGTCCTCAGTCCACCAGACATCCTGAGAGGGTAAAAGTGTGTGTGTGTGTGTGTATTTAGGCATGTCACTTGTCATTTTAGTCACTGTATAATCTGACCTGCTTCTAAGAGACTGATATTTAAAATAAAATTTGGCTTGGCTAGGTTGTGCAGCTATTTGCGAAATGCATGCTCCTCAGTGGCTGAACGTGGTTGCGGTTGCCAAGCTGAAAACGCATGCATGCACCGCATTGTCAGTTTAAAAAAAAGTCAGTGAGGTTTGAAATAAAAATGGCCGAGGTAGTTCTTCATAACGTCTCACTCTAAGAAGCTTCATAGCTGGCCGTCCGTCTGCCCCGGGCCACGGCTGGCTGGCTGTTCATACTCATACTCTGTCCCTGGGCATCTTCTCAGGTCCTCCTGAGCCGCCTTCAGCACCAATGTCAGCCGCTGCTTTTATTCTCGGCCGTCACGGGAAGGCTTTCCTGATGCGAGCCACAGGGAGGTCCACTGTGGGCCACCGAAGGGGCCTGTCAGGGGGCAGGGGGCACCGGGGGTGGCTGGCAGTGGCAGGGAGCGGCCTGGAGCAGCAGGCTGACTGGGAGAGCCTGGGCATCTGGCTCGACGGCCCTGTGTACCTTCCGCCCACATCCTCGTACTCCAGCGGCGTCCTGCGAAAGCCGAGTGTGTCCAGCGTGGGACACGCCAGCCTGAGGGGCAAAAGGAGGGAGAACCAGGACCGCTTCTCCATATCCCGGCTCTCCGAAGACGTCATGATCTTCGCCGTGTTCGACGGTCACGGCGGAGACTCTGCCGCTGAATTCTGCTCCAGGAATCTCAGCCATCTTATTCAGTGGGTTCAAGGTTTTCTTGTACCGCATGAGGCTCCGTGTGGAATATTTAGCCTGCAAAACATAAACACTATCTATTGCTCTCTGCAGGAGAAATCTCAAACAAGAGATGGATCTGGAATCAGTTCTCATGAAATCCTTCCTTCAAGTTGATGCATATTTTCTTCAGAGCTTTAAGGACACAGAACATGGTGAGGTTCTCCGTGTTCCTTTGGCACACATCTCTGCGCTCTGCTTTTGGAAAAGCCTGCATTTGGCGCACTGCGTTAATACTTCAGGATGAGGGGCGTAATGTCCTGCTGTGCAGAGTAACGTTACCCCCCTTATGTCAGCGTTATATAGGATCCTGCATGGAAATATAAGAAAAACATAAACGTTACAGAAAATCCGTTCTGGCGTCACTTAGATTTCAGTGCATACCACATAAGTCTCCCCAAGTCTACCCAAGGCTTCAGTTTTAGTTTAAAATCTTGTAGATAATTAAAAATGTATGTGACCCACATTCTGTGCTTACAGTGGTCATAGCCGTTGTCAAATTTAGCAGGGGGTGTGACATGGTGGCACTCGACAGCGAGAGCGCTCCAGTTAGCTGTTTAAAGGTGGCGGAAACTGTCCCCTTTCAGACGAGTTCCTGTCTTCCGGAACAACGGCCACCGTAGCTCTGCTGAGGCAGGAGTCCGAGCTCGTGGTTGCCAGCGTGGGGGACAGCCGGGCCGTCCTGTGCCGGGAAGGCAGAGCCGAGCTCCTGACAGAGGATCACAGCGCCTGGAGGAAGGACGAGCAGCAGAGGTACTCTTGGAAAATTCAAACATTTTGCTTCATGATGCAGGGTGAGTGTGGCCACCTCTTCCCCTTCACCTTCATCAGGCGACTTCAATTCTCCATAAATTTTCTGTTTTAGGATACAGGAGTCTGGTGGTTTCATTCACTGGAACAGCATCGGGGAACCTTACGTCAATGGAAGACTAGCCATGACGAGGAGCATCGGGGATTTCCAGCTGAAGCCTTACGGGGTTATTGCGCTGCCAGAGATCACGACCGTAAACGTACGCCAGTCCTTCCATTCCGGTGGCGTCTTGTTCAGTCTATCCCTCGCCAAGACTTAAACATGTTCATTGTCTCTTCAGGTGGACCATGAGAATGACAGCTTCCTCGTTCTGATGACAGACGGCGTGAGTGGAATCATGGAGAGTCAGGAAATGTGTGACATCGTGAAGAAGTGCCAGGACCCATCGGAGGCTGCCTCCGTCGTCAACGACCAAGTATGCGTCATGACTGCCTGAAGCAGAAGTTGTTCACCTCTCTGTTAATTTCTGCTGCCATATTTGTTAAAATGGGGGCTGACATGTCCTGAGGATTGTGGGTGATGACTGCTGACCCCCCCAGATGATGTGCTAGCCTAATCATATGAACTTTTCTTTTCACCAATAACAGGCTCTGCAGTATGGAACGCTGGACAATGTGACCACACTGGTAGTCCCGTTCGGAGCCTGGGGCAAATACAAGCGTGCCTTTCCCCCCACCAGTTTCGGGAGGATGATGGTGGCAAGCTGTCGCTGGAGCTGAAGTACTTCTCAGAACTCAGTATTTCTTCAAGTTCTGGTTCACTGTCTGTGAGAAACACAGACTGTGGAAATCACTATAAAGACTCTTTTCTTAAAGAAAATAATGCCATTGGGTGCCTTGGTGCACTCAAACTTATGTTCCATGTTTCTGAGGAATCTCAAGGTCTCAGGGCCGGTGTACACGCGCGTGCGCGCACACACACACACACACACACGCACGTAGGGTAAACATATCCTTATGGGGACCGCTCATTCATTTCAATGGGAAAAATGCTAATGCTAACTGACATCCTTAACCCCTACCATGCCCTAACCCTAACCATAAGTAACCTAGCAAAATACAAGAGTTTTTGCATTTTATTTTTTTCATAGCAGTCACCGATTTTTATAAAATAGGGTTTTCCCTTATGGGGACCAGGAAACCGGTCCCCATAAGGGAAAAAAACAAATATTTATCACGTTATGGGGACATTGTGTCCCCATAAGGATAGGTAAACCCACTCACACACACACACACACACACACGCACACAGAGGCACACCAGTGTCAAAAATAACAGGTTTTTATCACATTGTGTGGGACATTTAGTGCCCACAATGTAATATAAATACAATCAACACACACACACACACAGATTAGGGGAATCAAAAACCCAATTAGACATTCATTATGAAATGAGGAAAATTCCCTAGTGAATACTTAGATTTTTTTCATAAACACCACAATTTTGCCCCTTTTAACCACCACTTTTTAAGGGTTGTGATATGTAGGTAAAATCAGGAGACAAAATACGAAGACTGTAAGTCACATTGTCGACATGATATTCGACACGGGCCTCCATCCCTAAGACGGACCGAATGTCCCTCGATGCAGGAGCTGCTGATGGTGAGAAAAGGCAGTAAGTTTCTCCAGAGCTCGGAGGACCATCACGTTTCCGTCATGTGAATGAAGAGCGCGAATGCAGTGACTACGCCTTTATTCACAAACAACACAGAGCCGAACAATTAAACTTCACAGAGAGACTTTTTCTAATTAGTTTAAGACATTTCACTGACTATTAAATCCGTATATATGTGAAGACGACATGCTTTCTTGCTGCTCTCTGATGAAGACAAATATAGTACCATGGTTTTAATGCGTCATCTGCCAAAGGAATCTTGTCACTACACATGAAATGCAGATAAATAAAGCTCCGTTACATATTGATGTGTGTAATATCACGCGTCACATACAGGATATTTATAGACACCAAACTTCCACATAAGTGCTGCATAAAAGACTACGTCACATTAACTTCACAACATAATAATCGGAGTATTTCAGAAGCCTTCAGCCACTTATTGGTGCAGATATGAATAGGTGATATGCGACACTGTGAAAAGTAGCAAATCTTTTTTTTTAATTTTACTTCAGTCTGGCAAAAAAGGTGCAATTAATGTCGAAATGAATGATTTTCTAATGTTGTGAATTATGGTCCAGGACTTTCAACTAAAACAAGCAGGAGGTGAGTGAGAGTTTCTGGCAGAACGGATTTTCCTCTTCTCTGCACAAGGTGCCTTAGTCTTTATGAGCCAGTTATGCGTACCTGTGTGTGTAAGGAGGAATATCCAGTATATATGCTTTACGTTTGCAATTATACACTGTTGGAAAATCTCTTCTGAAAGTTCCCGCCTTTCTCCATAGAGGTATAAATTTAATTTTCAGAATTAAAAAATAAAAATCTCACACTGGCTTACTTCTACAGGATGATTAGGGAGAACAGAGAATTTGGAACACTTCATAATTTCATGTTTCATAAAGGTTTTTCATGACAAACTGCAGTTTGCTAAAATATTTTAAATTCTAGCCAGGTTTTATGAGCCAAACATATTTGCCGTCTAATGTACAACTATCAGTCAGAATTGAAGTGATGTGTCACACTGCAAGTTGGGGTGTTAGTTATGAGTGAGAGGTCAGCTCATACTTCTACAGATGGCTCTTTGGCTGAACACTGAGCTTGATGTTCTCTGTAATCTCAGGCCGCGATACTTTGCCAAACAGGGGGCGTGTCCCCTCAGCCCCCCATGAAGGGGAGCTCTCCACAGGGGCAACCGCTGTGAAGGATGCAATCTTCTCTCGCACTCCAGCTTCCAGGTTCACTAAGGAGGTTCCATCAGGAGAACGTCTGTCATCCTACAGAAACACGTCGAATGTCTTTTATTCCCAAGACTCCCAGACACACAGATTTTAGACAGATTCACATTCGGGATGTTAGGGATGTCGAGTATCAACAGAGTGCCTCAAAACATTTTGTGCTTTCCTCAAACAAACGAAGGTCGAGGAACAGCATTCCAGGCTATATAAAGGAAACAATTAGCAGCAGCCTTGCAGGTGTAAGGTTAATGAGGTTTTCCTTATTAACTTATTGAGTCTTTCCCTGGGGTTGCCAGGTTGTGTACACGTGATTCTCCTTTCCATTCACCACTCCATTATGAAAGACGTTATTTCATTTTAATGATGATTGTATGCATTATTTAAAATGACCTTCTGACAAAACATCTAATATACAAATAAAGGTATAAATACACATTAGAAAAATGCTGCCAGTTGGACAAAATTAATTGTACTTTTTGTTCCTGACAGAAACCATGAAACAGCTGAAAAGGAACATGTGCAGTGAAACTCATACATTTTATGTCAGTTGTTTGTGTCCACTAAACACAAGCGGTTTAAGCTTTTAAGTTTTTGACTTTAAGGTTTTAAGTTTATTATTACAAATTTTACAGATTTTTTCAAATTTGTCCACAGTTTATAAAAGCATGAACAAAAGGAGTACAGCGCTTTATTAAGGCTCTCTGGAGAGCTGCGGCAGTGCATTTGCGTCATGCTGTTTGTTGCGCTGTGAATGGGCGCAGAGAAATGCGATACCCACCTGGGACCGGCCCCCCGCCTGTTTGCCCCGGCCGTCTTTGTGTCCGCTTTTGTTCCCCTGCAGCCGCTGCACCTCAGCCGTGATGGAGTCAACATTGGACGTGAGCGTGGCCATTAAGCGCTCCAGCTGTGCAACCTGCCGCATGAGCCTTTGGCGGAGAGAAAGCACGACGGCGCTTCAGGCACTGCGCTGGGGCCATTATGCCTGAACGCAGCTGCCAGTTCCCTTTTGAAAGGGGCAGTGTGTGTGTCTCTCTCTGCACTGTGTTTACTGATTATCAACTGAAGGAAAAAGCTCCTGTGCAGCCCTGCTGACCGTTACAGCACCATGCTGACATGTTATCAAGGGCACCCATCTCTGGTCTCTTGTTTTGGTACCAGGGTGTAATGTGAAATGTTTCTGTTCTGTTCTGTTGTGTTATGTTCTATTCTGCTCTGTTATGTTACATTGTGTTCTGCTATATTCTATTCTGTTCTGTTATGTTCCATTCCATTCTGCTCTGGTATGTTACATTCTGTTCTGTTATGATCCATTCTGTTCTGCTATATTCCATTCTGTTCTGTTATGTTCCACTGTTTTCTGCTATATTCCATTCTGTTCTGTTATGTTCCATTGTGGTCTGTTATGTTCCATTCTGTTCTGCTATATTCCATTCTGCTCTGTTCTGTACTGTTTATTTTTATTATGTTTAGCAGTACTCTTCCCTCTGAAGTGATGAGAAGGGGTTCCCTTCTAAAAATGCAGTGTTTAGAACCCAGTATGTACAGCTCAATGCACACTTACCTTTGAAATTCCTCCTGGTTGACAGTGGTGGTCTTCTCCAAGTTGTGGAGCTCTGCAGACTCCTGAAGCTCTTTGTCCCCATAGCTTTTTCCAAGGTTCTGTAGCTCTGCACTGAGAGCGTCCTTAAAATTGTTTAAAAAAAAAAAAAAAAAAAAGATAAATCTGGCTATAAAACATTTGTGATCCTGAAGAGCTATCCCCTGTCTGGGGAAGCCTTTGAGGTTTTTCTAATGACAGAATAACAGCTAGAAACCATACTGCACACATGCTGCATATGCTTTACAGTAAGATTAGAGAGCTTTGCAATTACTTCAGTACAACAAAACTGTGTGGACATCTCTGCTTGGGCAGCAATTGTAAGACAATGACAATAGAAATCGAAAATAAAAATCCATCAATTTAAAACAGGAAAACAGGTACAGCAGAACTCAAACGCCTCTTAACTCAACCAATTTGGACATTGAACGTGTCTGTCGGTTTTTTTTTTTCGATTTGTACCTCAAACGAAATCTTGGAACTTGTTCCTGTTAAAATTTGCATGAGTCAAGACGCGTTCAGCTCAGACCTCGAATGGGTCGGCCAAGAAAAATCTAGCCACAACTTGACCGAAAACTCGGAACACCACAAAACAAAACAGAGCTGCCAAAACGAGTCTCCCCTTCCAAACAATAACCCCTCCATCCCTTCCCCTCTCCACCTGCCACTGCCAATATGGCATCAGCTCACCTTAATACAGGTAAGGGGCTCGTATATTGTCATTTATTTCATATTTATTGCTTTTTCATGTGTGCATTAGATTTATATTGATTGTTAATGTTTTTTTTTTATCATTAGTTAGGAGGGTACATAGGTTAAAATAGGCACTCATTTGGAGGTCTGAAATGAATTAAATTAATTTACATTATTTCTTACGGGTAAATTCGACCAAATCGCGACTCGACCAGCCTTCAAGAACGAATTAAGTTTGCATTCCAAGGTACCACTGTAATTCCAAATGAAATGCAGTCAATGGAGAGAGCAGCGTATATGTCAGTCACTATGTACAAGAGAGAATAATTACACATGAATAAAAATATACAGCCCAGTAGATCATCTGTCCACCTCCACCAACCCGTTTAGCTTCCAGCTCCTGCTTCATCCTCCTTTGCTCTTCCTCATCCAGAACATGGTTTCCATCCTGGTCAAACGTAGAGAAGGTCGCTGAAATCTCATGATCACTGTGGCCCATTCTGAAGAAGAGAAACGCGTGAGACATTTCTGGAGTGATCAGCAAAGCAGACATGTCACGCTCCGACACTCATACACGTGGAAGCTGCTGCCTGACTGGGATTCATACATGTCTACAAGGACCTGAGCCTTAAGTATGTTTGTCAGAAATACATTTACTTCATTATATCTTCAGCTGTTAACCACTGAAATCTCATGTTTTCTTAAACATCTCAGACCACTGGTGTAACCACCTTGTCATCTTCTGGTGAAGAAGTGCTTCACACTTACTCCTTCAGCGTTTCTCTGAACTCCTCAAACTCGAGTTCTTTAGATTCAGTCTGCAAGGCCTTCTGCACGTCTGAGATCTTCTCTTTTTTAAGTTTCAGTTTCATAAAGGTCTTCATATAACTCTGAGATGAAACAGAACAGCTTGTTAGGCTCCTTCATCACTGGAGGTGTTCCGCACAGCAGCAGAATACGGAAACTCAGCTACCTGTTTGATGATGTTGGTGAACTGAAACTCATCCTGATCCTTAGATAATTCCTCTTTAACTTCAGAATATGTGTCATTGATAATAGCCAGGAACATGTTCTAGAAAAGAAACGTGACTTTTATGATGCCTTGAATTACTTTCTGTGCTTGGAGTATGAAACAGAATAAACAGAATATTAAACTCACCAGGAGTACGAAGAAGACGAAGAACACAAATGTGACAAAATATATGGGCCCCAGGACCCTGTTGGCTTGCTCAATGGCATCATAATCGAAATCCCCCAGGATTATTCTGAACTGAGTGGAACTGAATGAGACACAGAGACAGAATGAAGCACAGAGCAACAGAGCTTACGTTAGAACACACGGATCTACGCAATAAAATGCGAGCTTACGTTAGAACACACGGATCTACACAATAAAATGCATGCAGCATAACATGATGCTTAAACCTATATATCTTGGCTATAAGGAGAAAACATTATTTAAAACTACAATGTATAATGTAAATAACCAGTAATACAGGCAGTCCAGGGGTCACAAATGAGGAACCTCAAGTTAACAAACCACTGAAGCCGCGTAACGTTTTCACGAGCATCACAAAGTAGCGTGTGTGTTTGTTACAGTGAACCTCTGTATTTACCTCAGATTTTTTTATATTAGGCTTTAGATAGATAGATAGATAGATATAACTTGACTTAATCTGTGAATTATCTATCTATCTATCTATCTATCTATCTATCTATCTATCTATCTATCTATCTATCTATCTATCTATCTATCTA
>JAODLC010000065.1:2065355-2077651 GCA_026781145.1 Hippopotamyrus pictus | reverse complement strand
TGCTGTCTTTGCAGTTTGTTTTGCACCACGTTTACTTGTTTGCACTGTGTGTGCTGTCTTTGCAGTTTGTTTTGCACCACGTTTACTTGTTTGCACTGTGTGTGCTGTCTTTGCAGTTTGTTTTGCACTACATGTATGTTTGTCTGTGCTCTACATACTTGCTGCTATACGCAGCAGAATTTCCCCCAGGATCAATATAGTTTACATTAATCTTACGTTATGAACAATGAGACCCGATTCCCACCTGATTGCGCTCGGACATGAGGAAGTCAATGCGAGCCCCTGGCAAACCCAGCTCCAGGTAGGTCTTCACCAACCTCAAGTCAGCACTGTTACCTGTAAAAATACATGAATGAGGCCGAACCCCAGCAAAGGGCGACGGCACTTATCGATGTCTGCCGCACGATTCAAGCGGGCAGCAGGGGCCGGGAGAGCGAGCGTGACACTCACCGTCGAGGCCATGGACGCACACGATCAGGTGTATGCCCTCTTCGGAGCTGGCCTCCTCCTCCGTGCTGAAGTAGGGGACACTTGACGCCAAGTCGGGAACCCCACTGTACAGGAAACCTGGTAGCCCTAACCTGCTGAGGTCCTCTTTGGCCTGGGCGAAGCTGAATGAGAGCAGAAGCAGGGCTATGGGGTTAATGCCACCCTAGAAACAGCGGAACACTCAGTCTAAAGACAACTAGGGCTCATGTTGTCTGGAGACTGGCATTTTTAAGGTGGAAGCATAAGAGGGGCCATAATTCATACAGAGGGGCCAACCTTATCATTAGCCAATCAGTGAGTGACAGCAGAGGGGGCACTACGGGAGCCAATCAACTTTCAGCTGGGGACAGGTGCTGTACACACCCCTGGTACTGCTTCATATATTTTTTTGACAGAGGACTTAGTATGATAGAACGAGTCCTCCAGTAGATATGAGCCAAATTGCTTGAAAACTCGTTTTGCAGAGTCTGCTTTTTCGGAGGATACGAGTTCCTCATTTTCAGAAGAGAATTTTGCAATATTTCTGACTCCCGCCCCACCTGCAGAGCTATAGCCCCATGTTACCGCCCTCGGAGGATATTACTCACGTCTTCATCTGCGGCGAGGGGATGCTCTCCCAGTAGTGAATGGAGGACACCGTGAGACAGGAGCCCCGGGCAGCAGAAGTGAGGGAGGGGCCTTTAGGGGGCCGCTGGCTGGCCAGGTCAGCTGATTCACTGAAGTGCTCCAAGCCGTGCAGCCTAGAGTGTGGACACAGCTCCCCGTTCCCCTCTACACCCTCCACTATCTCAGCCAGCCCGTTCACATAAGCCAAGCCGTCATCATCCTCATAATAACCGTTCTCAATCATCTCGTGCTCACATTCCTCATCCTCTCCATCCTCTGTTGCTTTCGCTGCCCCCTGCTGGTCGGCCAGGGTAATGGCGGCCGTCTCCACCGGACTTATCTCGGAGACGTCGGTGCTGGAGCGTGAGCCGAAGTAGTTCTCCACCAGGCCACGCTTCACGATGTCGGTGCTGCTGGTGGCTGAGGTGCTGGACTGGCAGGCTGTGTGCGGCTCGCTGGGGGGGCCGACGGCTCCCTCGCAGGCATCCTCGCTGGAGTCCTGGACAGGATTGGGTTCCGTGGCACCTTGTCTCGTAGCGCTAACTGTGGATCCAGAAGCAGCGGAGGGGTGTGAAACGGCACTGCCGACGGCAGGACTTGGGGCTGTGTTGCAGCTGCTGGGCCAAGCGGTCGGTGAGTCCGGGTCGGTAGCTTCTGCCCTGCTGCTGAGACAGTACGGACCCCTGATGGTGCTGGAGGGAGTCTCCTGTGTCACGGTACCCAGGCTCCCCTCTTTCCGCTGTAAGCAGCCCGTCACTCTGTCCGGCGCTGGGCCAACGAAGCACTGGGAGGCGCTCTCTCCCTCCTCGTCAGACGGCAGGGAGTTGATGGAGGTGAGGGATGACTGGATGCCGCTGATGGCGCTGGTGCTCTCGGTACAGAGGCCCTCCGTGGCCGCGCTGCTCCTGAAAGCAGCGCTTGGCTCAGACGGGGTCCGCTGAGGGCCCTGGGAGGGTCTCCCTGCTTGCTGGGGGTCCCGCTCAGGGGCCAGAAATCCCCCGGCAAGCTGGGAGCCCGGGCCTGGCACAGTGGCGAAAGAGCTTGGCTCACTCTCAAAGCCCGAATCGGAGAGGCGAGACGAGGCACAAGGGGCCCCTTTGCCTGGCAGCTTGGTGCCGTCGGCTCGCACGCTCAAGAGCACCTCCCTGGGCAGGAGGGCCTGCTCACCAGCATCCAGCATCCTCTCCTCACACCTGGGGTCCTTCTCAAACACAAGGTCACTTCCTGGCGACTTCTCACACCCCGCTTCCGAGCAGCAATCCATTAGCGCTGAGCCACTGTTCCAGTTTGGCAGAAGAACAGTCACCTTCTCCCCCTGGTAAGGGTTCCTGGCGCTTGGCTTGACTTCTATGTGCCTCGGAAGCCCAGATGCTTTGGTTGCATTTTGACCAGAAGTTTCCGGATGCTGCGTTTCTGCTACAGGAACCACGCTAACCGCCTGCGTGCTGGTGTTAACCTGCGCAGCACAGTGATCAGCATGTTCACCTCTGATCTGGTTATTTGTCCCGCTTATGTTAGCGTCTGTGGGAGACTCCGAGACAGCGTGACAAGCTGGAGAAGGTGCGGAGTCCGGCTTCCGCACGTTGGTGGTGGGATCCCGCAACAACGGCTTCCACTCCATCTGCTGATTCCCGAGGGACTCGCCGTCTTCATATTTACTCAGGAAATCGGCCAGGGGGGCCTTGAAGTTTTTATATCCCACCAGGACCACAGTGTCTTTGGGGTTTGGCCCAATGAGCTTTTTAGGGTCCCCCGTCTTCAGGTTCTTCTTCAGCTTCATGGACTTGGTCCTGGATTTACAGTCGTCTGTCGCCCCCTTCGGTGCCTTCGGTGGGGCGTCACCATCAGCGGGCCGCGGGCTCCACGCCGCATGCTGCAGCTTGGGCTCGGGGCTGGGAAGCCCCGCGGCGCCACAGTCTTTGGCGTCTGACCTGTCAGCCTTGCTGGAGGCCGGGCCGCCTCTGGCACTGTGCATGCCAAGCCAGGGTCCGTCGCGGTCTTACGGACCGGAACATTGAGCACACGGGGAAGCAGAAACAGCGAAGTGTTACAGGAAGGAACACGGGAGGGACAAACGAACATATATGTCAAAGCTTCATCTCATCATATCTGCAGTCATACTCTTCTTCCTCATATCAACAGTAAGATTATGGAGGAGAACAGCTGGCAGAAACCATCACAAAAATCTAAAAGGCCGGCGTGAGATTTTTCCATCTAGCCTGGCGACACGAAGGCCTGCGGCCTCGAGGGAAACGTGGCTCCGGCCTACAGCTATACGGACCTTCAGTCACTGACTCCAGGTATCGGTCCTCGAAGATAATGGGCAGGGAGCTGGAATCCCCGTCCAGGTCGGCACACTCCACAGGGAGCGGCGGCAGCGACAGGAAGTAGCTCGAGTTCTTGATGACGGCAGACATCTGCAGGTGGCTCTGAGCGCTGGAAGTGGGCATGCAACAGCCTGTGACGCTGTGGACTGCTGGAATCTTCTCACGGTGGATAGCAGTGCGGGTTCATCTATTTTACCGACATTCTTTTACCGTAACGTTTTTAGCAAGTTAGCAGGCAAATCAAGCTATATAACAGACCAGATGAAATAGTAAGATCTTATGGATGCAGTGACCCTTTGTTTCTGCATATACCGGGACAGGCAGGATAACTTCCTGACCCTGGAACTAAGAAGCTGCAGGATTTATTAATCACAGAGCTGAGCTCAGGCCTTTCGTGCGCATATTCCACTCAAAGCTCAGCAGAAGGTACCACAGTTAGCAGAACTTGGGACAGAACCAAACAGCAACACGACAATGAAAAGAAGACCTGAAGAAATTCAGGGACTCACTGCAGTTCCTGATACGCAAGAGCCGTTTGCCTCGGGTGCTCAAAGCAGAAGAAGGCTTCTGCAAACCGGCGAACCTGCGAGAACAACAACGGAATGAGGAGGAAATATATGGAAAATGCTAGAAACCTCACACAACTTCAGCCTACAGAAAGATCCTCAATAAAGAAAGAAGATTATACCATATAAAAAAGATTTTAGTTAATAGCAAAAATCCAGAATGGCTGAACCAGTTTTTTTTGCCTGTTCCTTTCTTTATTGCCTTGCACTGGGTTTGTGTTCAGTGCGGTTCCAATAGGGGGTCTGGGTAGGTAGACCTGGGCCACTCACGCGCAGAGTGTGGTGCTCCAGGGCCAGGAGCACGGCTATGCTCTCCTGCAGGGTCACCACCTCCAGGAACTGTCCCCACAGAGCCATCAGCAGGGAACACAGCTGAGCGAGGTTCATGTTCACCAGCTCTGCCAGCTCATCAGGGGTCGATTCCTTCTGCTGGGAAAGTCAGAGACTGTCAAAACGAAGACGGACAGCAGCCAAAGCCGTGTCCACATTCGGGTTGAAGGTCTTCATTCGCCATGTGCAGCAGGTGCACAATCAGCCATGCTCAGTTAGACACTAACGACAGTGAAGAACTGGACAAGATGCTGATACAGGTACTGATGAAGTGACAGTGTGACTGACTGTCACAGGAAATGTGTATGTCGGTAATGTGAATGGCTGGGGGGGGGGATCTGTTCATTGAATCTTCAAGTCAGTGTTCTGATCCAGTGTTGACGAAATACTACGTTCCTTCCTGTGGTACGACGTTGAAGTATGAAAGGCCTTCCTAAGAGGTGATGCCTACCTTGACTTGTTCACAGAGCTCAGAGAGACGTGCCTCCACATCCAGTTTCTCTGAAGCAGGGAGAAACAGAAGAGCAGCAGACTGATGATGCGTTCCAGTGTGGTGCACAGGGCACATCAGCAGCAAAGCCGCAGTCAGGCCTGTGCAGCTACCGCTCGCTCTAAGCACAGGATCAGCATTAAGGCGGCATGACAGAGACGGGAAACCCAGGTTAGAAAGGAGAGAGGGGGAAAGGTTACGGCAAGTGCACGTCGGAGAAGGCATCAAGAAACACCGTTTACATCTGGACACAAATGTCGAGAAGTGGTCTCTTTTTAACCATGATTCTTAAGTTTAAACCGGACTGACGTCAGCAGCAGCAAAGCAGGGAAAAATCCTGAAGAAAACAGCAGTGGAAAGACAAGAAAAGGGGTTGGGTGACGATCAGGTTGATGGAAGGGTCTGAGGGAGGGACATACCTATGCAGACGAGCGCCTGGCCTCGGGGAAACGGTCTTCTGAGAGCTCGCTCATAAAGGACTGGCATGCTGGGCTTGGCTAGTTTTGAGATTTGACATACAGGAGTTTTAAATGGATCCCCGTGGACAGAGGAAGCGCGACTCAGTGTGTCTGTGCTCCGTCTCACTCCCCTGCCACAGCCGGCTTTCGCAAACAGCACATGCACATTTGTGTCAGCAGGTGGCGGCGGGTGCACAGTTCCACACCTCAAGGACTGCACTGAGCTCTGCTTTGCTGAACCACGTAATGCTTCAGAGGAGCATTTAATTGAGCAGTACCATCACCTCACCAGGGTTTCAGGAGAAAACCAGGCGCTGATGATGCCGACTCTCAGCACCACAGGACCTGAGGACCGGGTTTGTGCACCACTGGTTCGTTAGGTTGGGGTTCGTTAGGTTGGGGTTCGTTAGGTGGCTGGGTGCCCTAACCCAATTCGTCATGCAGCCAAGGGGCACTCGGTAATTAAAAGCACACTCATGCCCCCCCGCACTGTGTCCTTCTGACCGTCAGAGACGCAAAGACTGTAAGCAACTGGCATTCTTCAGTGCACACTGATGTTAGCAGAAGGAGGAACATGGGTTAGGTTTAGGGAAACTGGAGACTTTCGGTGTCAAAACCTACAAGAGCAGGAACCAGAGTGTCTTTACTCTATGAAGAGCAAAGCCCTTTGTAGTGCCAGTCAGATTAGTCAAAGAAAAACGGCATATAAGGACTAAGTCTTAGCGGTGAGTGTTAGACAGGATTCAGGCGTTTCACAAGATACACAGGCAAAGTGTTTCTAAGCTGGTTTTAAGGAGTGAGACGAAATTCAACAGAAATCAGGTAAAAAAAAATAATAATAATTCAAAGCAAATATTCAACAGAAATAAAATCATGGTCATTTGGTACAATGTGAGAACAGTTTGCAGGACAACATGTGAGGATAACTGTGAATGGTGTGTAAATCACAATGTGACTGAGTACGATGGACTGTGTCCCAGCATAAGCACCAGTAACCTTACCCAGCTCCATGCGGTGGGAACAG
The DNA here is from genome assembly GCA_026781145.1 of Hippopotamyrus pictus. Lineage (NCBI taxonomy): Eukaryota > Metazoa > Chordata > Actinopteri > Osteoglossiformes > Mormyridae > Hippopotamyrus > Hippopotamyrus pictus. The sequence goes on along the minus strand of JAODLC010000065.1, from coordinate 2,071,361 downwards.
GGCAGGTCCTTGGTCGCCGTGGTGAAGTAGTTGAAGAGTCCTTGGTAGGCCAGGAGAAGGCTGGCGCACAGGCTGTAGTGCAGGTGGTACGCGTGCTGCAGACAGGGCGGCGACACCACAAACGAGCGACCCTGCCAGGCACGACAGCAAGCCAAGTTCAACGCAGGCCGTCGACGGGTGCGGTGCTAATGCTAATGCTAACAGCAGGGTTAAGCTGCATGAGAGGGAGGGGGGTGTGCGGCTATCTTGGGCGTCCTGCCCCCGGCTGTTATTTTGGGGATATATATTTAAAATCCATGCAACCTGTCAAACACGGCCAAGCCCTGCCAAGAACCCCTAGCCTCCTTGCTACTCTGGGGTACAAACATTCAGACATGATTTGTCCCATAGGAATGTGTTCTAATACTGTAGTAAGGACCACAGGTTACTGTGTGATTTTAAAAAAGAATTAAAAGCAGGCTGTGTAATACTATATACATGCAACGCATGACTGCATATCTGTCCTAAATACCACGTAGTCAATGTTTCTTGAATAGCAAATTATAACTGGGGTAAAAGAGCAGACGTGTCTGGCTTACAGGTCTGATTCCCTCAGCTGGGGATGCGGCACATGACAGGACAGTGTGTCATTAGCTTGTTAAGCAGCTTGTCCGAGAGGCTAAACCCCACTGGAACTAGTCGTAGACGTACAAGACAAACAGGGTTCAACCGTAGGTACATTACGTGGATGCATACGGACCTGCGGCACTACAAAGACGGTTTTGGTAAAATGACTTCAAGCCCCGTGACGGACAGCCGGGGGACGACCGAATGCTGACTGTTAGCGGCAAGGGCTGCCTTACATCAGGGGAGACCTGTTTGACGTAAGCCGTGCCAAACACCACGCGCTCCAGGGCAGGAACCACGGAGTCCTTGGTCTGCGGGGGGGCGTTGCGGTTCAGCCACGTGCTCTTCACCGGCCGTGGGAAGCTGGGAAGGAGAACCAGCACGACTGAGCATCCACGCGGCGGCTGGCCGGCATTCACACAGTCAATCTAACGATAAGTGCAAATACACATGCTGGCCATCAAGGGCTCTGTCATAAAGACATGACACGGAAGGTACCAGACGGTGCGAAGGAGGCCGTTCAGCCACCAGCCGGAGACGGAGCGATGCTCAGCAGAGCCACGGGCCAGAAAAGAGGTACGACAGCTGGCCGAGACAATCCACCCGCCACTAGACCCCAAACGCCACTGCTAGCTGATGTCATCATTCACACCGGGGCCTTGATTTTAGCCTGTGCTCAGTGCTGTGCTAATCACCATGCTGACGATTACACAATGAGAATGATCGGCATCGATGGCTAACTGGCCGTGACACGTGACTCACGGACTGATAAGTGACAGGGACCCACCTGATCAGTGGCTGGTGCAGGGCCACCAGGGAGCCATGGACGGTCACGGAGATGACGGACAGGTGGAAGTAGTCGAACATGACGTTGACAGCCTGATGGATGCCCCGCTGGAGGTCAAAGTGGAATCGCAGGGTGCGGCTGCTGATGTTCTGCATGGAGTTCAGCTCTTCCGGCCTGGGAACACAGGACTGTCTCAACAAACTGTGGATGAGCGTTTGTCCCGCCCCCCCCCCCCGACAACTACGGATACCTACGAGTAATCCCCATCGGTGAAGTAGAGGTCTAAAGACAACTGAAAGTCCATGTCATTCAGTGACTCTTCAACCTGAAGGAGAATTAAAGGGCTTCAGCCAAAGTAGCAGAGACCAGTCTGGTAACTGAACACAGTGATTTTGAAATGAAGGAGGCTAAGGCAGTGTGACATCTGCAGTGTTGACACGGTAACACTGGACCATCTTCATAGCATGACTCAGCCAGCACGGATGGCTTTGCACTGTGACGGTCCAGCACCTACATTCCAGCTCGTGCTCCATTTTGCTCTCACCTTCTTCTCATCCAGCAGCAACTTGACTTTGAACACAAGGACATCATTGACAACAATCTCCTCATTCTTATAAAGTATCTGAAAGGTTTTGCTGCATACGGTTTCATTGTGGACCATGGCAGGGAAGGCAAGATCAGAGCCTGGGACAAGGGGACAGAAAGTAAAGCTGCATGTTGACCATTAAGACACAAAGACGGGCCGAGCAGGAACTGATAGCTGTAAGGAGCATTTCCTTCAGGCAGAACGCTGACTCGCCTTTCAGTACACTGGAGGTACAGACTGAGGCTTGGACACCATCATCATAAACAGTTCATTACGAAATGATATTTAATTTTATCTCCTAACAACTTTAGTTCTGCAAAAGGGAACTGAAACTCGACTTGTCTTACAAAATGGAACATCAAATTCAAAAGGGAACCTTATCTCGCTCGCTCAGTAAGAAATGCACTTGTTAACCTTTGATGCAAATATATACAACTGTGTTTCTGCATAATGGTTTTGTGTGAATCTTCTAATGAATGAAACCAATAGATAAATTTCATATTTATTTTGCATGGTCTCCCACAAAGGCCAGGATATCACACATCTCACTGGAAAAGAAGCAGTATCTAATGTCACCAGGGAAGACCTCAGCACTCACTCTGATGCCACCGGACAGGACACTGGGACACGCATCTCTGTAGGACACACACCCACATGGTGACCTTACCATTCTGTTCGCATACCACTCCATCAAGGTCAAGGTCTTTCACCCAGACATCCCAAGCTCCAATGGCAGCTGTTATGTTACGCTGCAAGCCAGCTGGCTTGAAGGTGAACTGACCTGTGGGTTTCAGAAGGCTGGCTTCCACCTTGTGAGGGTACCGCTGGGGCACCTTCAGGTTACTACGGATCTGGTAAAACCTGAAAAAAAGAAAGGTCTGATTCAAAGCAGCCTCCGGACCATTCGATTCATAAACATCGCAAAGATTGTGGGGCCTCGTTCCAATAATGTCATCCTACCAGCTACAGTCTAATATAAGAATGTGGGTTTTATGCACAGAGTCAGGGCAGCAAGCGGTTCTGGCAGGTTCAGAAGACACGCTCCAACAGCAAGCACATGGAATCAGGAAGACATCCATCGCAGGCCAAAGCCAGTTTCGTAACGTTTGCAGTTTGCTTTTCTGTTTCGACTTCTTTCTGCATACTCTTGAGTTTAGAAAACGGGTGCAGTGATACAGCCGACATGCTGCTACAGGACCATGTCAAATCGTTTCCGCCTGCAGTAACTGCCTCCCTGTCGCCCAGAGAGAGCCGCTGGAGATGAGCTGGTCAGACAGCACGCAAAAGCACCTTCTGGGTGAGCAGACGTGCTTCCCAAACAGAATTAGATGACCAGTGGTCATTGTTGACACACCACAGCACACAACGACAAAATGTGTCCTCTACATTTAACCCATATGTGACATCGTGACATAGCAGGGGGCAGCTAATTCAGCACCCGGAGAGCAGTGCTTGGGGGCGGTACCTTGCTCAGGGTACCTCAGTGATGCCTTGCTGGTCGGGGATTCGAACCAGCAATCTTTAAATTACAAGTACACTTCCCTAACCATTAAGACACCACTGCCCAAGAGACCCATGTAAAAATAATATGCTAATTACGTTGCCTTTTTTTTTTTACCGAATCAGCTGCTAAATATCAGAGGCATATAAACAGTTCAAACATGCTTGGGCTTCTGCGACCTGCCACCTCCCCGGAGAAACTTCAGGAAGCATTTAGACCAAACAAGCCAAAGCTTGACTTGACTGACTAGCACAGACATAACGCTTTTTTACTACAGTTCTGCTGGACCGCAGGGCAGTGGATGACAACACTCTTTGTGATTTATACAGGTTCAGATTCCCTGCCCAGCCGTTCTAAGACGGGATCTATTAAGTGACCACGCAGCATTGGCCAAAGAACACACTGGTGTTATCTCTGGACCGAGAAAAGTGTGAGATGCCTGGAGATGAAACCCTAAGGGATACTCACCCTCTCTGGAAGAGATCCACGTTGTAGAACTTGAGGAGCTCCAGGCAGAACTCCACCGTGGCCTGCACCTCGCTCATTTTGGAATTCAGAGGAGGCGGGCTTCGTTCACATCGCCCGCTCCACACCTGCATAGTAAGGTCGCGTTAAGCATCTGACATCCCTGGGTTTCTGGCCACACTTCCCGATCTCAGCTGACATCATTCAGAATGTGGGAACCACTAGCTGAGTCTATCTATGATTTTCATCTCATCAGCTCCAGCCCTTTCGGACCCAAGATACTGACATCTGCTGCATCCAAACTGGAGCTGGAGCACAAAATAAGAGGAGGAGCAGGGTGAGGGCCCGTGACTCACAAGACACAAATAACCTGAAATGCAATATGAACAGCTGGACAAAGCCAGAAATACATTGGCCTACATGAATTTTGACTCAATCGTATTTTTAGCATTCGTCTCTAGTAAATGCATAAACCAATAAATTCTGTACAATTTCAACTGGTAAGTTACAATGAAATAACTTTCAATGCAGCCAAAGAAAACAGGACATCTAGAACTACAACAGAGGACATGGGGCAAGAGGAGTCTGATGAACAATTTGAAGGGAAGGACACAAATCCCATTTCAGTACAGGACTCTTTGCTGCTGGTCATTCTCACAAAGCCCATTTCAGTACAGGAGTCTTTGCTGCTGGTCATTCTCACAAAGCCCATTTCATTACAGGAAACTTTGCTGCTGGTCATTCTCACAAAGCCAATTTCATTACAGGAGTCTTTGCTGCTGGTCATTCTCACAAAGCCCATTTCACTACGGGAATCTTTGCTGCTGGTTATTCTCACAAAGCCCATTTCATTACAGGAGTCTTTGCTGCTGGTCATTCTCTTAAAGCTTACCTAAACAGACATCCGAGGCCGTGTATACAATCCATGCATAAATATGACAGTTTAGGACACTGGACATTGTTTCATGCCAAACCTTCTTGTCTACCCACCTAATAACCAGAAATTTCAATTCGGAAGGAAAAAAATGTTGCACAGAAAACATCTCCAATAAAACAAGGATTTAAAGTGACTCAGCATGCACCTCACACAGCACAAACGATGTGACAGAATGTTTCTGCTAAAAGCAGGTTATCTATGGCCTATCTCCTGTCCTCCTCCCCATGGGCCAACAGTGCCCCAGCTTCTGCAGCAGTCTGCCCCCCGCCCCCGCCAAGTGACTGTGCACTTACTCACTACACTGATTAAAACCCGTAATTCAGCAGCCGAGAGCACAGACTGGCCCTGAGTAGCTGTACTGGGAATGAGGGTTAAACGTCCAAAACACGTCACCTCACTAGAGCCATCAGATGCTTACGGGGTTTTAAACAGTGGCGCATGTCTAATTATCTTCTGTTAATTAAAAGGAATCCAGCAGTCCCTCTGGACAGTTCTTCCTTGTACCACATCAGCCAAACAGGATGCCTCTCTGAACAGGACATATTCAAACTCCAGCAAGAGCTCAACACAGAGTCCATGAGCTTCCAATGCTGAGATGTAAAGCTAAGTGGCCAGAAGCCTGAAAGGAAGAGGAAGGGGGGGGCTAGGATCCCCATCCCAAACAATAGGGCTCCTCAGCTTTCATGCTGGGTCCTGCATGAACACAGTTGTCTTTACTTTTCAAACGAACATGACGTGAGCTTATTTAAAGTGCATGGAAATACCTAAAGTAACATCTTTTATTTTTGGTAACAATGAAACTTCAAACACTCAGCATTAAACATTTCTCATGACCTTAAGCTCTGAGTGCAATCATTTTCCACCCCCTACACTCAAAACTATGAATATTTTTTTTTGTTTATTCACCCACACATCATAGTCAGTGGGAATTAAATAATGCTTGAAAAAATTAATTAGAAAGAAATGGACACAATCACGTATTTCTACTGACAAACACCAACAACAAGGAACTTTTCATTTTCATTTGATAACCATAAACAGTCCAGGGGCCTGTACTACGAAGCGGGGTTACTGGCTTATCGGGGTGACTTGTCGGATTTAAGGTAGTCTGGGCAAAATGTAAG
>JAODLC010000065.1:2050566-2065255 GCA_026781145.1 Hippopotamyrus pictus | reverse complement strand
TCCATTTAAACTGTGGTACCTTAAATCCGACAAGTTACCCCAATAAGCCAGTAACCCCGCTTCGTAGTACAGGCCCCTGGTAGACTCAGTTTAAAAGGAATGAGGAATTAAAATATTCTACTCAGACCCATTCCAGCAAATGGAAAAGTATGACAGCTGTTAGGGAACTTTAGGGACACTAAATCATCAATGATTCTGATGGATTGATAAATTCAGATTAGCAGCTTCTTTGCACCAAAGCTAGGCCAGAACTGGGCCTACAGATTCCTTGGGCCCAAAGATGGCCGCTTAGTTATTTTAGAACAGCCACCTCAGTTGATCCACTCACCTACTTCTGATCTTTCTGGGGAAGAGGGAGTTCTTCATGCACAGCAGGGCCATTCCCAGCACCTGAAACGGGCCATCTCCATCACTGCAAATAAGTCATTAAAAGATTGCCTTATTTTAACAATTTACATTAGAATGACTGTTTCATTCAGGTAGCATGACATATAATTACGTGGACAGAGCTAATATGAAGGCATGTAAAATCCCTGACTTCTATGTCTAACATACTGGTATATTAAAATTCCAAATAAATATGAAAATGAAGAGTTAACATGACTTAGGAAAAATACAAATGGCTTATGCATATACCAATATTAGAGTGCCTGAACTGTGAAACACTACTTTAGTCTCTTGAAAAAGTTGCACAAAGTTAACATGATCGCCTCACAGGAAGTGAACAGAGCAAAGTCGGAGCTACTGACGTAATGCACCAGTCAAGGAATGATTCTGCATGAGTAAAGGGTACTTATCAGGGATCAGCTCAGGGCCAGGTTCACCCGGTGGCATCGAACACGCAGTGCTGCCAGTGAGACTGAATTACTACTCACGTATTGCAAAGTTTAAAAGGCAAACGCTTCAAGGTTTCACTTCTTTATGATACGCTTTAAAAAATGAGAATTAGATTAACTGTTCATTCCTCTACTCCACAGATCACCAGAGGACATGCCCATCTGAGTCTGGGAGTAGCACACGGGATGCGGCAAATCTTGTACATGAATAATAAAATGTTAAATATGAATGCTCCGTTTACAAAACTGGGTTTATACAACTGATATGATTCACCTTCTCTATGATCCTCGCAAACACGTGGCGTCCCTGGTTATAAACACAGGGAAGGGCTGCCTGTCATTGTTCAGTTTCAGTCATGAGTCGATTAACAACCGTGGCGAACGCCTACAGGCGAAATGTACTCGCCAGATTTACCCTAACGACGACCTTTCCGTTGAAAACACTGAAACCAACTGAATGACAAGAAACACTTAAGGTGCAGAAAGAAGGGGTTTATTTTAATTTGGCAGAAATCGTGGAACCAGACTATTCAGACGTATATGTATTATATACTGGTAATAAGCCTAGCAAATCGACAAGTTCTACGTCCGTCATGTAGCACAAACGTGTGCTGAATTTCAAACTGACAATATTATTAATATTACTGTAGCTATTTAAGGGCACCGCCGCAGCTATATTAATAACTGACACACGAAGTAAAATAGTGGAATTTACTCCCGAGTATGTCTGGCTGATAACTTTAGATTGGAGCCTCCTTGCCTGTTGAGCCGAACAGACATCTGGTCAATACTTCTACTGGGAAACTCCGTTGCCCGCCCCGGACACTGAACACGCATCGGACCTCAGCTTCACCCTGGCCCGGACGGGTCAGGGCGAGAGCCGTACTGCGCTGCCGCCTTCCCGACAGCTCCCGCCGGAGCCGCTCAAACCCAGAGTCAGCATAAACAAACAGCGCAGCCCGGAGGTCGGCGGCGGCTCCCTGCCCGGACAGCGACACCGGCCAGGTCGAACCGACGTCTTTATGGGCAGCTCCGTCACTCACGTTTATTCCGGCGGCATGTCAGCACTGAACCAGCCCGCTGTACAACGCACGCAATCCGCTAATCATTTGGGCCAAGCGGCCCGTTAACCCGCCGGTCGGCCCGCCACCGAGAGCCACTTCCCGGCTATCTGCCGAGAGCCGCGTACCTCTAGTTTTCCACAGGACCGTCCAAATAAAGGCCGAGGATCTCCGAGCTGAGCTGTCCCGACTGTCGCCTCCTTCCCGTGAAGCGGGTCGGGCTCCTCTTCGCGGTTACGGGCTGGGGTCTGGGACGCTTACTGCGAGGCCGCTTCCTCCGTCTCGGTCCAGTCCGGAACTGCGCGCGCCGGTCCCGATTCGAAGCTCGTCTCCGTTTGGAGCCACGCGGAGAGAGCGAGACGGCGGACTAGGAACGACCGGGTACCGAGGATTCCATGTTGGCCGTGGCGTCAGAGCGCTTTCCCTCCGGGCGCGTCCACGCCAGTAGCGGGGCGGAGGCGCGCTCGCGCTGGCGGGGGCGCGTCCTAGCTCGTGGGCGTGAGTAAGTTCCGGTGTCGGAGCTCTGCGGTTGTGTTGCAGTCAGAAATCAAAGAATCTGCTAATAGGTGTTATATAGGAATGTTTTTTCCTGGGTGTTTGAAAAATCTACTCTTTAATATTAAGTGGGTGACTTGGTCTGCTGGGTGCTTCTCGCGTAATGTTAATAGAATTCAAAAACCAGAGAGCAATTCATAATTGAATAATAATCTACCGGATAAGGACAACAGTAGTGATGGATATTAATCAGTTCACTTGGGAAACATTTGACAGCAATGAATCATAATATGTTCAAAAATTATTTAAAATGTAATTCCTTATATAATAAAGTTCTGCCAACGAGCACATTTACATTACCTTCCATTTGGTATCCGGATGCAGTTTACTACTATACTAACACTATCCATCCATGCTTCAATCAATCAATCAATCCATCCATCGCTCCATCCATCTTCTTGCCCTATGCAGGGCCGCTGGAGTCCTGAGACTACAACTACAACAGTGATGATGATGGTTATAATTATTATTGTAGTTTTGCTGTTGTTGCTGCTGTTATCAATTATTATTATTATTATTATTATTATTAATAATAATAATAATAATAATAATCATCATCATCATCATCATCATCTTCATTGTAGTAATAGTCGTAGTCATCATTATCATCATCAAATCCAGTGCGTGCAGTTTGCCCCACAGTGTATCTATGATCTTGTCCCGCGTCACCTGTGCTTCTTGGTGTCGGTTCTAACATCACCGCATCTCTGTACTGGATAAACGGCTATGCAAGACGGATAAAAATAATGATGACGTGACACAAGGTATCAAAAAAAAATCAAACTTACTATATATTAACCGTACTGCATTAAACGTAATATTTGAAACAACAATTTACTAGGGTTTCTTTGGGTATGCTTAGTTGAGTCGTTTGCTAACCAGAAACAGAAAAAAATGCATTAAGCAGAAGTCAATAAACATTATAATTAACAGTATTCAAATGTTTTTAAACAAAGCATAAAACAAATTATTCGGTGACCTTTAGAAGAATACTTTTGCAATAATTAAATGGCTAAGATAGTCTTCGGTGATAATGTCTGATGAATGTAGCCTAGTTTAGCTATTATGGGGGCATCGAGCAGGTGGTGCGAAGTGGGCAGTGTTTTTAGGGCTAACAAAGCAGCGTCGCATAAAAACACAAGAGAATCCAACAAGTTCCCACCACATTTTCTCACCGCACCGTAGTCGATCGTTACATGCATACACACATTAAACATTGTGAAGATGATCTTACCCTTTTGGTAAACAGTCTTCTCTGGGGCCCGATTTGTCTTCTATGCAATGTAACAACGAGAAAAGTTTATTTAACTTTGCATGAATTATAGAACATTTTGAAACGCAGTCTCCATTGTTTGTTTGTTTTTTGAATTTGTAAAAATAAGTAATTAAGCTCAGGTCATAATAAGGCAGAATGACCGGCTTCAAATGTACGACCAGTGTCGTTCTCCGATTTACTTTGCATAAAATTTTCCCTTTGTGCCTTGATGCCGTACAAAATTACACCTGATCTCTGTTATATATAAAAACACGACGGACCCCATCCTGCAGCACTGCCCTGAAAACAGAGTCGTTGCGCAGAGACTGGTGAACAATGACGGGACTGGACTTCGGGGAAATATTAATCGGACATCGCCACCTACTGGCCAGTCGCGGAGTGATCACTACCCTCGGAACTGAAAGGTCCCTGAAGTTACAAACGCGTATTCATGTATCCATCTTCCAGTTTATCTACAAGACGCACGATCTCAAACATTATAAGTATTTCAGAGATCACATTGTAAAGTCCTTATATCTTACCCAAAGTGTAATCTGATTGTACAAAAAAACTCGACAACAATTGATATATGGAAATGATCATATAGAGTAATTCCTGACCCAACCTGACATAAGGTGAAAAATCTAATATTAGATCTTTCTTAAAAGTCAAAATGCAGGAAATGATATAGCATTGTTATATACGTTCAGCATGGTGACATATTGGCATGGGGTTCCTTCAGGGATGTAGGTTCGAATCCCACTTTCATGAGTGTGCAGTTTGCAGGTTCTCACCACGTTGCATGGGTTTCCTCCTATAACATACAGTTTCTGCAAAGTTGTATATCATGATTTAACATCTCAAAATTGTGAATGCGGGGGAGTTTCTCGCTATTGAAAAGATCAGGGGCTACGTAAGTTTACCTAGGGCTTGACTTCTTCTTTTTTTTCCTTCTTGAAGGAAGATTGGCATCGGGGATAAAATATTCAGGGTTATAGTCTCGAGTGATCGGACCTAACGATGCCCATGAGTGAATGAATAGACCCTCTGATTAAGCGGTATCCACGGTGCTCGCCTGCCGTGTCCAATGTGCTATCAGACAGGCTTCAGCTCGATTAACGTTCGGAATAAAGATCGAGCGGTAGCACACAATGTCTGAATCTAATGATTGTAGTTTCTCTAATTCACTGCAAAAAAATCCGCAGTTCATATATCCAGGCATTGACCGGACTGTATATTAAATATTTGGTGTTCATTTATTAGGCAAAGCGACGTATAATTCAGAGCGTAGGGTTAGCCAATCACAGGATAAATGGGGGTTAGAGGCCTCTGCCGACCCTGGTATTTGAACCCGTTACCTTCCAACCGTGGACAGAGTCAGAACAGCACACTGTCCCGTTTAGTTGTTTATTATTTACTACATTACACCGGAAGTGAGTCACGTAACAATTTTAACAAAACATTCCGTCATAATGGTCCCATAATGGACACCAAAAAAAAAAAAACACAAATATTTGAAAAAGTAAAGTCTTCTGCGGGCCATTTTATTGAGTTTTAATGGAAATGATTATTAAAACTCTTTGATTCTGATTTGAACTAATCTTTAGATTAAAATCCTGACTTAAGATACACACTGTAACTTTTTAAAAGATCTGTAACGATTGTCCGGCTTTAAAATCGAACGGCATGGCACAGTTCAATGAGAGTTCTTGCTTCAAATGAAGGAATCTGCAAACTCCTGCTTGCAAGTTTGCACAGAGGTATGGGGAATGTCACACCCAGGCTTTATTACGGCAGGTCGGAGTGAAGCGTTTCACACAAGCCGGGCCCATCGCAGAAATACCACATCTGCGTGAAGCTTACCTTAGATTTATCCGATGCAGCCTTTCGGCTAATAGTATAGGTTACAATAATGTTCTTTAGAACTAACAGGGCAAGATATAGATAGAGCTCTCGAATATAGATCTCTAATGATTTGTTTTTCGTATTGTTTGGGTACCGTCTCCAACCGTCATAGGTTCAGGGCATATATTTACTCAAGCACAACTGAACTTCCATCTAATTGTCTTTAAAATATAGTATACTTATGGTGATATTTTGAATTGATATTTCCTCACGCCAAAGTCCAATTATGTCGGTATTTCATACAGCCCCTTCAGTCCCGCACTGCGTACACGGGGTTTCAACCTAAAGTAATCCCAAATGCCTGTTCACAAGCCTCTCATTAAATGTGCTCGTCATTTTTATTAATCGACGCCAACTGAAAATTAATCTAAATATTGATATTTGCCTGATCTCCCAGAATGTAATTCAAACCATCCCGCAAAAACTTTAACTCGCCCCCTTCTCCCCTCCCAGACCCCCCAGTTCACACATCCGCCAATCTCTTCCAGTCCTCCTCCTTTCATGAATAAACATGAGTCATCCTTTGCTTCCCTTCTCTTTCGGGGGTCCGGTATCCTACCGAAAACCAGAACAGGACCTATCGCCGCGCGGCAGCCTCCCAGCGGACCATGGCCAGCGCCGCGACCTGCAGCCGGACTCTCGGGCTGCTCTATCTACACATTTTCTTCATTTTCTCTGTCCATGTAAGTTTTTACCTTCTTCACATTTTGTATCTTTCACACTACCAGTATGATAAAACATAATACAGTTTAAAGTTCTGGAGCACAAATGCGATCCTCCAATGCGTCCGTGCCCACGGAGCGCAGGTGTCGGTGTCGGTGGCTGGTCTAAAATCTCTTCCCTCAGGTGCTTGTTATGGTGCCAGACTTCACCCGAGCTTCTGTAATTAATGCTTTATACATCTATATAATATTGTATTATATTCTTGAAATAAAATGAAGAGGCGAGGGACAACTCTTGTCATTTGCGAAATGGCACTTCGGAGTGGAAGCGTCGCATTTAGCCGAAGACGCGGCTGGGTAACGTTGAAACTCAGTGAAGTACGCAGCGCGTATGAAAGGCGCCCGGGCGAAGCTCCACAAAGTGGGCATTGTCTGTGCCTAAGGTCCGCCCTCATGACCCGCACCGCTTATGTTACAAATTCGTATTTACCGTATTTTTGAATACACGCGTACGGCATGCAGACCATGCACAATTATCATTGCTATTATTTAATAACACAATTTATCATTTGATTGTCTTTGCACAGGCAGGGCCGGCGGGTCCTCCTGGGGTCCCTGGAATCGATGGCATTGACGTAAGTATTCCCCTGACATTTGCAGTCATCAGATGCTAATTAAACTGACTGCCAGTGAGCTCAGGGTGAGGAACTCTCTGTGAGGTGGACGGCACCATTGAAGGGTGAATATTTGACTGAATGCCAGCTTCTGCCCCTTTTCTTTCAGGGTGAACGGGGCCCCGATGGCCAAGCTGGCCCTCAGGTGAACACAGGCTGTTAAACGCAATCATCTGCATGATATTCTGTTAACTGCCCTGAGTGCGTGACTTTTTGATGCTGAAGTTCATTTGTCCATGGTGTGGAATTGCAGGGGCCTGATGGCGATGCTGGAAACGCTGGGACTGCTGGTCTGCCTGGGGCACCGGGGGCCGATGTAAGTATGTATGAGGTGGTCGCTACTGATTTCTGAAAGCTGTTGAAACAGATTAGAAGCCACAGTTGAGATGTGCCTGTTTGCGAGGCATCTGGTCGCTGTGAGGTTCATCATTGGGATGCCTCTCAGGAGAATCCCAAGCACCCACAGGTCACTATGGCAACCAGGCCTTTTGATGGGATTTACTGTGCCAGGTGATGCTGATGCTGTTGATTGATCATTATACTGGTCTGTATTTAAAGAACTTGCAACACTGGTGCAAGAAGCTGGTGTTTTCAGCCTGATGCCAGGATGAGGCTGATACAGCGGTGATTTACTGAATCCACCCAAAAGTGTGTCGCGTCCGGCTGTCTCCTGAAAATCCTCGTCTGTCCTGAAGCCTGGGCGTTCTTAGCAGTGTGACTTAATGGCCCTGGTTGGTCTCAGCACTGTGGAGAAGCTGGTGGATTGGGGGGTTTTTATATATGACTGCCAGAGGTGATCATGAAAGGGAAAGGCTCCGCCCACCAGTATCCCCCCCCCCCCCAAACACACACACTCCCCACCCTACACCACACACACACACACACACATACAAAACCCTAACATATGTTCTCCAGTATAGCAGTGAATCTTGGAAACCTTAGGCTTAGAGTGTTTCTCTCAGTCACATGCAGTCAGTTGGCCAGTTCCTAAGACGTACAGAAAGTCTCTAATCATGTTTCAGTGCAGTTCACTGTGACATCGCTTTGATTGTGCTGAAGTACATGAAACAGGTAACTGAAAAATGCTCTGCTATGGTGTGGTTTGTGACATTTCACCAGTGCCTGCCATTTGCTGGGGGAACAGTTTAGAAATCGGTGCAGGTGTTTGCTGCAGACCAGGACGTGACACATTCATCTGCGAAGCCTAAGAGGAGCATCCATGTCGTTAGACCGTTTTATGAAGCAGGATAACATGCTGGCTGCTTAGAGCGGTGATGGGACCAGTCTGGGTGCCCTCTGTACAGAACGGCACAGGATTACCAACACAGGGTGCTCCACATCATTTACGCAGATCCTCATGGCTGTGCACAATTATTTCGCAATTAATAATTATAATATTTAATATTATTTTACCAATCCTTTAAAAAATACAGTGCATTTTAAATTAAATGACTGAAATGACTTGAATTTGTTAAAATATTGTGGCTAAATGATTCTTAAGTAAATTATTTTCTCTTGACTGGTAAACATTTTTCACATCACTGCTGTAGGGATTGACTGGACCTGTAGGAGATGCTGGACCAGATGGCCCCCCAGGACAGAAGGTAACCTCTCCCTAACAGGCTATTTTCATTTGAGAAGTTTGAGAACTTCATTTAGGGTGCAGCTAGGCTTCACTGGACCAAAACAACTCAAGAACGTCGTCTCATCTTAACCTGTAACAATTTGTGTGGGTCACTGGCCTGCTGCAGGGTTCTGATTAAACTGATTATGGTGGAGAAGCAGAGAGGGCTCCATCCTAATGTTTGGCCATGGCTCAGTCACATGATCAGCAACTAAGGCTTGTTATTGGCTGTAGCAGGACTTGCTTTGGACCATGGCGTTTCTTCACTAGTGTGGGGGCACTTGCAGGGAAGCTTGTGTGGAAGGAAAATAACAGGGTTTATTCTCCACATTAGGGTGAACCGGGGAAGCCTGGACTGCGTGGTGGAACTGTGAGTTCATCGTGAAAATGCTCATACATACCGCCGCCCCTTAGCATGAGCACAACAGACTGGTATGATGACATCCGTGTGCAACCTCTCTAAAGTCATAAACGTTTTCGTTTCATTGTTCTCCTATAGGGTACTGGGCCTGATGGACTTCCTGTAAGTGCTTGTTTCATTTTCACAAAAGTATAAAAGATAAAAACCGAAATGTCTGACAGTCATCTGCAGTCCGGACCGTGAGGAGAATTTCTGTCATGAGATGCTTGTGATGAGAATCAAATCAGATGGCCTGGGATAAACTGGGGACGATCAGCGGGGGAATTGCAATTCCAGAGTAAATCCCTGATCCCATTGAATGTCTCTGTTAATAAGGGACTCCCTGGACCAGGAGGACTTCCAGGCGAGGGTGGCAAAGTTGGGCCTCCTGTGAGTACTCACATCTGACATAATCATTATTCTCACACACTGTCAGTACTGCTGTTTCACTCACATAATAGTCACTGTACTCATATGCTGTCAGTACTGCCATTTCATTGACATCATAGACACTGTACTCACATACTGTCAGTACTGCTGTCTCACTGATAACATAGTCACTGTACTCACATACTGTCAATACTGCTGGAACACTGACATTACAGTGACTACACTCATATACTGTAAGTACTGCTGGAACACTGACATTCCAGTGACTATACTCATATACAGTAAGTACTGTTGTTTCACTCACGTCATAGTCAGTGTACTCACACACTATAAGGAAGGCACTCTTACATTCTTGTGTATGAATGTGCTTGTTGATTATCAGGGGGCCATGGGAGTGAGAGGCCCACCGGGGCCCCGCGGACCGCCTGGACCTCGAGTGAGTACCCTGTACTTTTCCTCTTAACACAGGAACTTCTTAATGTTTTACCTCCAAATAATGGCGTTCTGCTCTCTTCAAGTCGGAACGCCAAAAATGTGAAAGGCAGATTCTGTGAGGGGCTCTTTATTTGCCATTTCCTAGCAACTATTCAGTCATTGCTAGCAACTAAGAATGAGGTGCAGGGTGTCATGTGACTTTTGCCAGTTAAAGTGCAAGCTCAAGGGTTCTCTACAGGCTTCAGGTTTCTCTACAGTGCTCATCCCACAAAGGCTTCCCAGAAGCCCTGAGCACAGTCCCCAGGAACATCGTCACACCTGCCTGCCACCTTTTCAGCTGCTGCTAATTCAGGGCTGATTCTAGGATTTTTCAAGATGGTTGGTGTAAGAGGGGGCATAATTCATAGGACCAGCCTCATCATTAGCCAATCACATGTTTTGGATCTGTGAGTGACAGGGAGGGGGCATTAAGAGGGCCAACCGGCTTTCAGCTAGGGACAGTCCCCTGTACGTGCTCCTGTGCTAATTTATTCAAGAAACAAAGTTCAGACCTTCATCCAGTCTTTCTCTCTCTCTCTCTCTCTCTCTCTCTCTCTCTGTCTAGGGGGCCACCGGTGTGCACGGTGCCACTGCGGAGCTGGTAAGGGCTACAGTTTTGGTTTCGCACCTATAGGCATGGCAGGTGACCTCATCCCCCTAACCCCCACGTATCTGTCTGCTTAGTGCCCCAACGCCTGCTCAGCTGGGCCACCTGGTCATCCGGGGCTCCCGGGCATGAAGGTATGTCCATGTGATGTGTGTTGATGGGACCCGCACACTGCCGTTTCTGCGGTGTGTCTCATGCAGTCCCAAAAGGAGACAGAGATTATATCACAGCTTAACAGTAAAGCTTTCTCTCTGTATCTAAATTAAATGCCAGTGAGCTTTGACTCTAACAACAAGCTAGGCTTCACAGAGCCCTGTGCGGAAAGCAGTGTCCCGGGAAAATGCCCTTCGGTCTGACCGCACTCCGCTTGGTCGACTGGCCTGTGGCGGTCACGGGTGTCGGCTTGACTGAGTGTGTCTGACGTCTCCAGGGCCACAAAGGCGCTAAAGGTGAAGTTGGAGAGCCAGGGAAGCAGGGTCACAAGGTCAGTACCCCCGATGTGAGGCTACAGCGATTACAGCCTCTCCATGAGAAAAAGGGATATGAGGGACTTTACACTTTAACAGCACCTTACAGGCCCCTGTCAACTCCATTCATACTGTTACATGTGCAATACTCTGCTGCCTGGTGGGGCCTTGATCACCAGTGTTTACAGATATGCAGGCAAAAGCTTCTTTTTATATTACATCTACATATACTCTAAGTGTAACTGGATTGTTATTGTGATATTGTCTTGTGTCTTATGTTTAATACCCACAGCCTGCACTTTAGACAGGTATTATTGTGCGGTGTGGTTATTCTGTATTGTTACTGTTATATGTGCACTGTGATCACAGAACACCACTTCATCTCGCTCTGTGCTCGTACACAGTTGTTGATGAATAAAGTGAACCTCACATTACCCTACCTTACCTTACTGTACCTTTCCTTATATTATTTTACCTTACCTTACCTTACTTTTCCTTACCTTACCCTGGTCTCCAGGGTGAAGAAGGTGACCAGGGGGCTTCAGGAGGTCCTGGCTCTCAGGGCCCGACGGTAAATGATTCCTTTTTCTTCCTTAAGTGATGATCGTAGTCATAGAAACACTGCAACACGGCACCCAAAGCTGGAATGTGTGCTGCTGTTTTCAGCATTTCTATCTCTTTGGTAAATATGACGTTGCACAGCTGAGGTTAACTGTAATTCTTATGTGTGGGTTCTGTGACGTTCTGCAATCGTGTCCCTGCAGCTAAGCTGCGCTTACGCTTCTGTTATCAAAATGGCGCTCAGCTCTTTGCTTGCTTGTTATCATTATTATGTAGTATTATGTTTATCGTGTGTGTATCGGTGTGTATTGACCACAGGGCCCCCAGGGACTGCGGGGAATCACTGGCATGATGGGGGCCAAAGGAGAAACGGTGAGTGACATCAGAGTCGAGTCAGACAGCAACATTGGCAACATTAGCGCTGAGGGCGACGTCGACAAATAGTAAAGGACAAGGTGGCGGCCATGACAGGTTTAGCTAAGGTTTAGGGACGTGTTTCTAAGCTAATGCCTAGCAATGACCATGCCTAATGTTAGGCTGGTGTGTTTAGATGGTGTTCAGATCCCATGACCTACTGTATGTCCCATGAGGCTTACCTGTGCCATACCCACAGAGCCTCTGACTTTAAGGTGGCTTCTACCTGCTGTTCCCACATAGGGTCCCCGCGGTCATGATGGAGAGCCAGGTCCGCAAGGGATCCAGGGACCCACGGTATGCTCTCCCAGTATGGCACCAGTATGGCTTCCTGGAAGAGCAAATCCAGTCCATCATTGGAATCTTTTCCAAAATGGTAGAATTGTATATATCTCTGAAGGTTTGCTATGTGGTTTCAGGGTGACCAGGGCCAGAGGGGCTTGATGGGAGAGATGGGGCCCAAAGGTGACCAGGTAAGGGAATGTTAAACATGGGTGTCTGCTTTAAAATTTGGGCGTCTGTGTGAAGTGCCTGAGTTAAAATGCAAGTGTTTGCAAGAAGTGCCTGAGCTAAATTGTGGGCGTCTGCATGAAGTGCCTGAATTAAAATGTGGGTGTCTGCTTCAAGTGCCAGAATTAAAATGTGGGTGTCTGCATGAAGTGCCAGAATTAAAATGTGGGTGTCTGCATGAAGTGCCTGAGTTAAATTGTGGGTGTCTGCTTCAAGTGCCTGAATTAAAATGTGGGTGTCTGCTTCAAGTGCCTGAATTAAAATGTGGGTGTCTGCTTCAAGTGCCTGAATTAAAATGTGGGCGTCTGCATGAAGTGCCTAAGTTAAATTGTGGGTGTCTGCTTCAAGTGCCTGAATTAAAATGCGGGCGTCTGCATAAAGTGCCTGAATTAAAATGCGGGTGTCTGCATGAAGTGCCAGAATTAAAATGCGGGCGTCTGCAGGAAGTGCCTGAGTTAAAATGCAGTGCCATGGTTCATTATTTAATTATCCACCAATAAGTGTGTGATGTGGGTAAACTAGGTAATTCAGCTGTTTACTTGGATGTGGCTTCTATAGGGGCCCCAGGGGCCAAGAGGAACTTCAGGGCTTCCGGGCGCCAAGGGAGAGACTGTGAGTACCCCTTCTCAGCTGGGCCCCCTTCCTCGCCGCCTGCCCACCCTTTGGATGTTCCCTTTTCACCCTCATGGTCCTGTGGCACGCAAAACATGGCTGACGCTTTGCCGGTCTGTGTTCAGGGTTCCACCTCACACCAGAGGTCATAAAGACGTGACCGGCACCTTGTTCAGGGTTCAGTATTACACCAGAGGTTATAAAGGTGTCACTGGCGCGTTGCCGGTCTGTGTTCAGGGTTCAACGTGACGTTGACCCATAACCATGGTGTGTGTCTGTGTTCAGGGCTTGCCGGGAGTCGATGGTCGAGAGGGAATCCCAGGAATGCCAGGCTCCAAGGTAACATGTTCAGCTTTACATTCCTGATAGTGTTCCCCCATCGCTCCTTACAGACATACTCATTAAAGCATGCTGCTGTGTACTTATCTGATGCACTTTCTGGTTTCCACTGCAGGGTGCTACAGGGAAAGCAGGCGCCCTTGGGGAAGTTGGCCTCCAGGGACTTCCTGTGAGTACGATCTTTGATCCACAGCGATAGCACTCAATTTAGGCCGCACCTGCATCGCCATGCACAGGGCGAATGTCTGAGTAGTTAGTTGAATTATTAAAAGAAAACCTCACTGGCGCCACCTGCTGTGTGAAACAGCAGACACGCAAAGATTGATTTCTTGTTATTGTGATATTATTGTACAGATAGGGGCTACAGTCATAGCCAATATTAAAATCGTGACCTGTATTCTTGGTTTGTTCTTGTAGGGTTTGCCCGGTTCACCTGGGGCCAAAGGTGTCAGTGGTGAGAAGGTAAGTCCAAAGCGGGTATCTCAGCGCCTGAGATCCACTGGCCGGAGTGCGCTGCCCTTCTAGGGGGCGCTAGCTCTCTCGCTCATCACCTGTAGCAGTTTGGCAGGACCTGTATCCGGGAGTCACAACCTGAGAGTCACGTTTTAGTCAACAAAAAGATGGCTCTACATTCCCCACCTCGCCCTGAGGCCCCAGCAGACCTAATGTCACTGCACAATTCCTGTATTTTCATCGTTTTCATTGTTTTTTTGCAGTAAATACATTGTAATCTGTGAGAAATTGTAAAAAAAAAGCTGGATAAAGCAAAACGAGCTCCTTAACTGTGTAAATTTGATGCTAATAAAGCACAAGCAGCAGGCATTATGGGTATAAGTGCCTGTGCTCATCGCCTGTGCTCATCGCCTGTGCTCATCGCCTGTGCTCATCGCCTGCTCTCCCGCCGGTAGGGAAATGCCGGGGATCCGGGACTCGTCGGAACCATGGGCTCCTCCGGTAAAGCTGTAAGTCAGAACCTGTTTGCCCGTTTGTGTAAAAGGCGCTGGGGTTTGAAAGCCTGACCGTCACTGTCACCCTGCAGGGTGAGCGCGGAGAGCAGGGCGAAGTGGGACCCGTGGGACCGGTGGGGGCGCCGGTGAGTGTTTACCTGTCTGCTACAGACACATACAGATACACACACACACACACGCACACAGACACAGACACACACACAGACACACACAGACACACACACACACACGCACACAGACACACACACAGACACACACACACACAGACACACACACACAGACACACACACACACACAGACACACACACACACAGACACACACACACACACACAGACACACACACACACACACACACACACACACACACACACACA
>JAODLC010000065.1:2034178-2049178 GCA_026781145.1 Hippopotamyrus pictus | reverse complement strand
GTCTTTGGTTTACAACTGTTCCTAATTGTGTTTGTTTGCAGTTCTAATTAACCGAACCGTGAACTCAAAACCGAGGTTTTCACCGAACCTTGACTTTTGTGAATAGGCCTACCATTACACCCCTAGTAGGCAGGCAGCTGACAATCAGAACGGTTATAAGAAAAATCCCGAGCAGTAATTTTGTAAGGGTACAAGGCTTTAAACCAGCACTGCAGAGGTTAGCCTCAAGACCATAACCCTAACCCTAACGTCCTGTCAGATTGGAAATCCTTAGAAAATGCAACATCACTAATGTAACACAAACAAAAGGACCGGGACATTTAACATTAAAGTAAGCTGTTAATTTAAACCTTCAATAAGTTATTGCTAGTTTACCATTCTCTCTTTATGGGTCTTGAAATATAGAATGAAATTTTAAGTTGTCATCAGTGTTAGCTATTTCGTCCCACATTTTGCATACCGTTATACTTTGTTTATTGTCATCAGTGTCAGATATTTCATCCTACATTTTGCATACTGTTATACTTTGTTTATTGTCGTCAATGTCAGCTATTTCGTCCCACATTTTGCATACTGTTGTACTTCTTTTTTTTAAACATAGTCTGCTTAAAAATTTCAGTAAGCAAAGTTTAGAATTTTTATTACCGATGCTGCCACAGTTGCTTCCTGCTATCAACAAATAATTTATCAACCGCCTGGTGGATGCGGTAAGTTTTGGGAGCAAACAGCACAGATAAGAGATTCAGATAAGAGCAGTTGAAAACACAATTGTGGAGTTGGTGAAAAATCGAGATGGAAAGTAATATTAACTGCGGTGTTAGAATGTGAGTCATTTATGATAAGTCTAACTCATATTTGTAGTCAGCAATATCCAAATACAAGTGGACTCTTTTCCATAAGTTGGAAACAGTCTCAAGTTAAAAAAAAAACTGAGTCGTGATTCGAGCCACCTCTGGGTACAAAGAATTCCATATGTCACTAACCTTGAAGAAGGTGCTTCTCCCCAAAGTGTCCCAAGCCAGGGGTCCTGCTGCTCGTCTGTGTCCCTCACAGGGTCTGTGAGTGTGTCACATTAACACAGTTGGAAATAACCACGTCCGCATCTCTCTCTCTCTCTTTCTCTCTCTCTCTCTCTCTCTCTCACACACACACGCACGCATGCACACATATACATACAAACCATCACTGTGAAACTGTTTTCTGTTGTAAAAATGTTTGCGTATTTACAGTATACGTTACTGTCCTCTGTGTGACCAAGTGCTTTTATTGAAGAAACAGGGTATATGTGCTTGAGCAGGGGGCACAGAGTTCCTCTGCTCAGTCTCTGCTCCACCAAGGGAGATGAACCTTCTCTAGTCTTTCATGTTCTTGTATTTTCAGACGAACTTTGGGGAACCAGATGTGGGCGAAGGTCTCAACTCACGAGTGTCAGCAAAAAGTGCAGCTCCTCTGCAGGAAGTGTGACGTGGTGGTCTTCCACGGTGCCCCACGGAGGAAATGACGTCCTCTCAACACAATCAGCTTATTTGGCTGCTTGGTACCTAAAAGTTGGAACAGTTTACTTACTCACCTAAATGAGCATGAACAGTTGCCCCCCCTTAGCCCCGGGCCGTATTGCCCCTGCTGTACTTTGGCTTCTAATGGTCTTCCTTGAGAACACTGCCGCAAAGCTGCCACATCCTGGACGCGGTGGACTGGCAGGAGTTACACACTGAGCCACAAGGCTGCACTTTCTGCTACATTTGCACGATGACCTTGGGCTCAGCACACTGACTGAAAAGTCAGGTTGTCCTCTCTGGCTGCTTTGCTGTGATGCTCTGAAATAGGCACGACGAAGACAGTGTGAAGTCTTCCATCTTGCAGTTGCCTTCCCTGTATTGGTTCACAAAGGGGGCCTGGGGCCTTTCCCAGAATGCAAAGCGGGACACCCCAGATGAGACGGCAGTCCTTCACAGGACAAGGTCTGGGGTGCTGGTAGAGATTTTGGGCCCGACGAAAGCAAATCACATTGGGGCTCCAACCCAGACCAATCCAATTATGTTCTGAATATTTTAGGAATCGCTCTACCTTTCCCACCTGTAGAGATGCCAGTTTGCTTAACTGTATGTCTTTGGACTGTGGGAAGAATCGGGCAACTCGATACACAGGGAACAAGGGCGGAAATGACACCCTCAGTGATGGGTGACCGCATGAAAGGTTAGTAACACCCACTGCAGGACAATTCCTGATAATGAGAGTCATAGTTATTAGTTAGCACTGAAGCAGAACCTGAAATTGCATCTTGAATCTGCTAATCGTGCATGTTTACATCTAAAAGAAAAAAAATTGGACAAAATGAAGGAAATAACGTTCTAAAAATATATTTTGTTTATTGAACATAAAACTGTCTCCCGGGGAACAAAAAGGAAATCTATATTTGTCTAAAGAAAACACCACCTGCTTATTTAGTGCAAGCTGTTGGAAGTACCGGCTTATATCTGTCTTCCAAGTCAGAAATACCGGATACTAGCTACTGGTTATTGTGCTTCTTGATCTTCTGTTGTTGCTTCACACTTAGCATCACAGTTTGCCCAGATTCCAAAGATAACGGTTCAAGGAAGTTACTTGCGCAGATATTCCTTCAGAGATTTTTGCATGGCATTGGTCATCGTGTTTCTGGTGCAATGTTTAAACCACCATGTTCCCAGTGCTTAGAAATAACATCAAGCTACTGGGGATCTTCTTCCAGCCAGGCAGGGAGGGAGCTGGTCATCATGCCGAGTAGACAGTCCGAGGTTAAGTGGGTGTGGGGCGTCGTCCTTATGATGCTTATGGAGGCCATGGGTCTGAGGATCAAAAATGCTGATTCTGCATGCACCGGACAGCCCCTCAAAAAAGAAGGATAATGGGGGAGTGGGGGCATGATGCTTCATCTGAAGTTTTGTATTCAAGGATTTTTTTATTTGACATATGACAGGTATACAGTCAGACGATATACTGCAGTGAAATGAAAAGTGATCAGCTCTTCCATTATAAAAACAATAATAGCAATAAAACGATGAAACAATAATAATGGCAATAAATATGTTATAAATAAGGAACAGAAAGTTATGTAGAAAAATAAAAAAAAAGATCAGAGATAAGGAGGATGGCTGAAATAAAGTGCATGTCACATATGCAAAGAGCGAGTGTTTAATCATAAGTGTTGTAGGGCTATTGAGTAATCTGACGGCTGGAGGCTAGAAGCTCCTTCTGAGCCTCTCAGTTCTCATTTAGAGATGACAGAAGTGCTTTTCAGACCTCAGCCTGGTGAAGAGGTAGTTGTTTGGTGGGATGCGTCTCTTGTGAGTGTCGTGGGACTATTTTGAACCATCTGTACTATATTGTCTTACACTGTCCTTAGTCTCTTTGTGACTCAGTCTGGCTGAATGGGTAATGCTCCTTTTGACAGCTCTGTAACTGTATTCTCTGAAGTTAACGTCAGTGCGGCCCTGCTGATGCATCCGGCCGAACCTGCCTCCCTCTGCAGAGGGAAGGGAATCCATAAGGTTTTATCTTGCAGTAGATGGTCCTGTACTCATCTCTTGTGAATCATGGACTATGATGAATCAGCCATCAGAAGAGTTCATGATCTGGAGATGGGCGGAAGTACCAGCTGCCTAATTTGGGACTGGTGGTGGGTTTTACTGTGGCACTGCTATCAGCACAAGGGGAGGGGTGAGAAAACGAAAGTGTATTTGGTTCGTGGAAAGAGATCCATCCACCTATCTTCAAATCTCTTACGCTGGTCATGTGTGCAGGGTAAACTCGAGGCTGCCCTGCAATGTCCACTCATTCTGGTAGCAGATCTCGCAGCATCAGAACACCGACTACCACATTCAGGAACAACCGACTTTCCACAAGCCAGCTGCACCTCTGCCACATTTCCCATGACTTCCATATTATCACTGTTATTACTTAGTTTAGCTCCAAAGCCGCACATGATGAGCAGTGAGAAGCATCACCACCATAATGCACTTCTTTCATGTTAGAGAGTGATGGAAAAACAAGACCTAACACAGGGAAATACAACGTGAATACAGCAACATGTCATTCATTACAGGTAAACAACAAGGGAATCAAAATCAGTTAATATTTAATAGATCGAAAAAAGAATAATAAATATTTAATAATAAGAAGGGAAAATAATTATTTCCTAATGATTTCTGTGCTGCAAAATATAAAAAAATATAATTTAAAAAGAAAATTAACCTCTGAAAACTTAACGGAAATGTTCAAAGATAAAGAATGTGAGCTGAACCACGGCACTCCTCTGTTTCTGAGCGAACGTCCCATTCTGGAAGGGAGACCCAGCGGAAGAGTCCAGAAATACGTACTGCAGAACGACATTTATCTCACTATTCACTAGATGGCGCTCTTTCTATTCACTAACTAGTCTGCACTTCCCGTTCCTCTTTTCCACCTCAGGAAGTCCCCGTTCGTGGCATGTGCTGCTGCCCTGCTGTTCCATGTTGATGCAGACGCTTGGCTCCCTTCCCCCAACTCTGTCCTCAGGCTGGACTAACCTGTAGTAGGAGAGAAGCTTTCGTTCACAGACCCCCGCATTAGCACTCAGATCGAGGGTGAAAAACAGTGAGGACTTTCTGGTGCGGAGAGTTGGGTAAAAGTCTGTTCTTGTTACCACAACAGAGGAGGGGAGTCTAACTGATGAATGATACTCACTGGTAGCCAATCACATTTCATTACTTTTACTAATTGCCCAATCAAGTGAACTCGATGCTCTGTTCATTACGGTGATTCAAAGGTAAAACATTTTAAAAGCTATGTTTGGTTGGACATCAGTAGAGCGATTTTAATAAGCGACTCTCAGAATAATGTCACACCACAGCACAGCCTCACA
Source organism: Hippopotamyrus pictus (assembly GCA_026781145.1). Taxonomy (NCBI): domain Eukaryota; kingdom Metazoa; phylum Chordata; class Actinopteri; order Osteoglossiformes; family Mormyridae; genus Hippopotamyrus; species Hippopotamyrus pictus. Next base: position 2,044,299 of record JAODLC010000065.1, on the reverse strand, counting down.
CCAACTCTTGGCACCCAGCAGTGGGGGGGGGGGGGGGGCCCTCGTCCCACATCGAGTCACCCTCCTACAGACACACATGGACACGCCGTTTCCTATCATACCTTGTTCCTGCCAAAGCCTTGTCCACAGAGCATGCCCAGTAGAGCGTTGAGTGTTTGTGCGGCGCACAGCAGGACCTGGATGCCGCTGGTTGCCAAGAGAACAGAGAAGAGCACGGCGTTCCACGGGGCCACGCCGCTGGGCTCCTCACAGGTCAGTGTTTGCCACGCCTGGATGGGGAAGTAAGGGCTGCCCCTATACACACACACACACACACACACAAAGTACGCAAAATGTCAATATACAGACATTTCAATAAAAATCCACATATTTATACACATGCAGATCTGCAAAGACATCCATGGCTAACCTGGTTTGTGGTTACTGAGTGTGTGTCTGTGGGAGAGAAGGCAGCGCACACCTGCGTATCAGCTTCTTCAGCGGCTGATCCCAGATCAGCCCCTCGGTGCTATTGTGAAGACAGAGGGGGCCACATGCCAGTCCTGCGCTGCTGATCAGGAAGCAGATTCCTGCTGCAGCTACTGCTACAGAGGATGTCCCAATCTGCCACATCATCTGCACACGTGTAATAACACGCAGAGGTTACTGAAACACACACACACACACACACACACACAGACACACACACACACAGACACACACACACACACAGACACACACACAGACACACACACACACACACACTGATCTGCAGCCATGGAGACTGTTTGCAGGCAGATTTTCCCTTGAGCTCTTCTTACACATAAATGTCCAGCATTTGAAAAGTATGATGTCTCTGATGTTACTGAGATTTAGCATTTTTTCCTTTATAAGGGGACTTTAAGGTGGTTCAATTATCTTGGGTTTTGGTGCAGACGGATTCCTGTGATTTGTTTTTCAGTGAATACACACGTGCTTCATTACAGAAGGGTCTAGAAGCTTGTTCTGAGATAAACCAAGAGCAGCAGTAAGCTGTTTCAGAATACCCCTAAAGTCCATCCGCACTAATCAGTGTTACCCAGTCCTCAAACGGAACCTTCTTATTCTTTAAAAATGACGGCCCATTTCAGAAACATCCGTGCCACGATAGGTTCAGGTTATCTAAGCTGCCAGCATTCCTCCCGCTGATTCACGGGTTACGGACCTGGATGCCGCGTGCGGCTGTACGTCTGCACGCGGTGTAATAAATCAAGTCAAATCACTTTATTTGTCACACCACGTGATACTCGGTCGAGTACCGGTCAGGGAAATACTGTGCAGTCAAATCTCAGGCAGTCAAAGAAAAGGCTTATAGCTGGTTTTCTGTGTACTAAGTGTATATTTTTCAGAAAAACACACAATTTAACATTGGAATATCTGCAAATTAATACTAACAGAATAAAAACTAGCAAAAATTTCTTCTGTTGCTGGATGGCTAGACGAACACCGATTCAGTTCCCAAACCCCTCCTCAGGGGCACTAACTCAGTGAGGTATAGATTAGCCATATGAGGTATGGATTACCCATATGAGGTACGGATTAGCCATATGAGGTACGGATTAGCCATATGAGGTATGGATTAGCCATATGAGGTATAGATTAGCCATATGAGGTATGGATTAGCCATATGAGGTATGGATTAGCCATATGAGGTATAGATTAGCCATATGAGGTATGGATTAGCCATATGAGGTATGCCAGTGGTCGAGGCAACAAATGCATGGGTGTACTGCACTGCTGCTGGAAATACTACGGTGACTTTAGAAGAGATTTTCAAATGGCTAAGCTGACACGCTGTGGCGGAATAAACATGAAGGTCTTTTAAACATCATTTTCTTTGACTGGCTAAGGCTTTTGCACAGTACTGTACGTGTGTGTGAAGTCCCACAGTACTGTACGTGTGTGTGAAGTCCCACAGTATTGTACGTGTGTGTGAAGTCCCACAGTATTGTACGTGTGTGTGAAGTCCCACAGTACTGTACGTGTGTGTGAAGTCCCACACAGCAATGGTGAAGAATTGCTTTTACAAAAAATAGTGCAAATAGGAAGTATAGAAAAAGATAATATACAGCATCATAATAATAAATAGTGTGCAAATCAGAAACAAAAATGTGCACTTGGTCTGAGTGTTGGGCACAGAGATAACAGCTTTTTGGCAGCGAATTTCACCTACATCCTGACATCGGTTTGTGTTTCCCCTCTCGGGAGGCTGCAGTTAGCAGCTAGCAGTCTTTCTGTCATGCATAACGGCCATTATGTTACCGTCCTCTGCGGAGGAATTAGAGCGTCTCCAAAGTACTAAACATCACAGAATGAGCGTTTCCTCCCCAAACCATCACATCACTTCTCTCTCTCCTTTCTCTGCCTGTCCAGGGCGACGTGGGTGAGCAGGGTCCTGTGGGGCCCCCAGGGAAACCGGGCCCCAGGGTGAGTTCTGGGAGCCGGTGGCCATGATGACAGGTGCTGGGGGGGGGGAGGGGGGGCACGATTACACCGCAAAAAAAGACACTTAATGTCTGAAATCCTTTGCTGTAGTCTGACATCACAATGCACAGCTGGGCTAGACTACATTCTCACATGACAGACTTACTGCAGAATAAAAACAAAACAAATGAATTTCAGTTTCCTTTTTGGATGTTAACCTGATACCACAGGATGAGGGGATCATGCACGGGCTTCAGTGTGCAGGAAGGAGAATGACAGACGTTACATTTAGTGGGTAAAAGGTCCAGTGGTGGTCTCAAAGAGCCCTCTGTTCCTCTGGAATGTCTCAGGTCGGCCCCAGATGGGGATGGGGCCTCTGTAATAGGATCTCCCCTGGAAACGTCTCTCTATCTCCATCCACGAGCCACACGTCTGTGGCTTTTCTCCGCATTAAAATCGTAAATTGCCGAGTAAGCAGCGACGAGAGTGCCCGGCCTCGCTTCAGATCGCCGCGGGAGACGCTTCCCTCCCGAGGTCTCGTGGAGATTATTTGGGGGAGGTCAGGCGGACGTGTGCGCCGCTCACTCCGCTGGTCATGGGGCCGCCACAATGCCCCTTTGTGTGACAGGTTTCCCAGAAGGCCGTAGGCAGCTTTTGTAAAGTAGAGAACAAAAATAAGGTTTGTTACCCTGGGCCAGCTGGCTTTTTTTCTTATTTGATGTCTTTAGATGTGGCAGAGCATGTGTCAGAAGGTTTGAGGCTGCCATGTCAGGTTCCTAAGGCACCAGCCTTATCTCCCTAGCTTACCTGCTAACCCGAGCCGACTGAGGCGATGCGGGTTCTGGCCGCGTTGGTTATGCGGGTGCTGAGCAGTCGCTCTCGCGGCCTGGTACCCAGTCAGAGGCGAAACTTATGACCAAGATCAATTCTTAACAGGGAGCTAAAGGTGACCTCGGGCTACCTGGACTGCCGGGACCCCCAGGATTACCGGGGATCAAAGGAGATCGGGTAAGAGAGCAGGAAGAGGCTGGAAATGAATGTGATTGGGTAAAAGGGGTGGTCTCCGCCTGGGAATGAATTTGATTGGTTATAAGAGGCAGCGTCTGCTTGGGAATTCCCAAGCATGAGGGGCCAGCGACCTTAGGACAGTGTTGATATTATTGTAAAATGAAGGGATGTTGATGTGTGGACTTCACATGAAAATCATTATTTAATATATATCTGATTGATAATAACGATGTCAATCAGCTGAGAAATGGAAGCGCATGCAGATCACAGATGATTATCATACTCCTTGAAACTGATAAAGCGGCCACCAGAGGGAGCTGTAGTACCGTCGTGGCACCCTTCCGTTTCCATGGCATTTGTCACATGTCCCTTACTCACTCCTACTCACTTGTATTTTTCAGGGAGATGTTGGTGAATCGGGTCCAAAGGGGGAGCAGGTATGTAACACAGCCTTTGCGGCAAGGCCAGGAGTGACAGACGCACGTTCGCCATCTCACTGCGTGCACAGTCACACAGCATGTGTACCATGTGTACGTTTATTTACATTTACGTATTTAGCAGATGCTTTTGTCCAGAGTGACGTACCTTCAAGGCAAACAGCCCGGTACAGACATATGACAATCGTGAGGTCAACTAGGCGGAAGTGCAGCGAAGCTGAGCTTCCAGTGGATGCCCAGGTACTGGTGTATGCCGGACTGGAGCAGGAGACACGCAATAGGTACATAACTGCACAACAACAGCTACACGACAGAGTCTAACAAAACAAGTGCAGCATTAGAGCATTCAGGGAACAAGACGAGGCCTCGTGCTTCTACACCAGGCGGCTATATGGTATATGCCTCCTGAAAACAGCTGATCACACGCGTACATGTGGGGGTGGTCCTCCTCTGATTTTGTTGCCGTTTTTCCCTTTAAAGGGCGATCCCGGAGCGGAGGGCACCCCGGGAGAGAAAGGCGATCAGGTGAGTCCCAGCCGCTGTCTGCGGCCTGGATCCTGCTGCGTGCACAGACGCGGATCGGCCTGGATCCTGCTGCGTGCACAGACGCGGATCGGCCTGGATCCTGCTGCGTGCACAGACGCGGATCGGCCTCACTGATGTGTTTGTGTTTGCAGGGAGACGCAGGAGAACCAGGACCAAAAGGATCCGTGAGTTTTTCTCTTACTCTTCGGAGGGAGACACAAATACTTAACAACTCAGCTAGTACTGAAGTACAAATGATGAACAAATGATGAACAAATATAATATAATACTTGAGATAAAAGATGCATCACGGTTTATTAACCATGAACAAACCGGAGATCAGTGTTTCATTTGTGTCATTCATTACTTCTTCCTTCAGTAATTCACAAAGGTTTACAGAATTAACAGATATAGTAACAAAGATAGTAAGTGTTTGGGATAAAAATTGCATCATGATTCATTAATGATGGATGAACATGAGATCAGTTTGTAACTAAGACTCAGTCTGTTACCAAATAAAGTTATAACTAGATGCAGGGCACAGTGTGTCTGTCGCAGCAGTGTGGACCTTTTGCCAGCAGGGGATGGTAGTGAGCCCTATGCTACAGTAGGTAGATTCTCACTGCGGCTTGACTAAGCCATAATGGAGAACATGGCTTATCAGGAGACAGACGGGGCAGCTTGGCAGGTCCGCAAAGCCCCGCATAACCCAGAGCAGCTGCGACGGTCGTGCCTCTGTTCTGCCTCCAGACGGGAAGCCCAGGCGAGGCGGGGAACCGGGGGCCGGAGGGGAGCCGGGGGCAGCCCGGAATCCAGGGCCCCCCCGGGAGCCCGGGGCCCCGTGGCATGCAGGGAGACAGGGGCCTTCCGGGGGTCACGGGGTCACAGGGACCGGTGGTATGTATGCAGGAGTGATAATTATTACTGATTATGACCGATTGCTGTGCATGTTCTTACTGCTGAAAGCCTGGTTCTACTGGGTAATGAGAATAAGTGTACTGGCTGGTGAAATGCCAGGAAGTCACGGGTTCGAGCCTCTTTGTGTGTTACCAGGGCAATGAGCCGAGCAACCAGCACATCCGTCAGGTGTGCATGCGTGTCATGCAGGGTAAGTGACCCCCCTGACCGTGGTACTCAGACGCTTTACCTCCTCACTATGCCTACCACTCTCTGCCCAAAACAACACGCTACACTTACTTTATAATCTTAATGTCACTCTGTCAGTCTGTGACTTGGGAGCAGACCTGTCTGTTAGATATTCTGGGAAGATTCTTCCAGAATGTGTGTCGTGAAGAGCATAATTAGGTGAGCATGAGGTGGCTGTCCATCATGGTCTCACGGATGACAGAATAGGAGATGTCTCAGAAGGCCATTTCTGCAAGAGAACATGGAAATATCGGCGTTGACGTTTAAGTGTCTGGTGCATGTCCTGGATCCTGGACCTCACTTATTCCTGAAAGCCGTCGTCTGTCTCACGGTGGTTATGAACCCACCGGTCTGTCACTGTTCTCGGTAATTAGCTGGCAGATGTTTCTGTCAGAAAGGACGTGATCCTCATTCATGCAGAGGGATGTTTACAGGAGGCTGGGGACTCAGGGCTGCTTCTGGAAGAAGGGCGACGTGTCTCTCTGCGTGTACCATCATGCTCTCCTTTGAGACATACACATGCAGCGTCTCTCTGCGTGTCCCACCATGCTCTCCTTTGAGACATACACATGCAGCGTCTCTCTGCGTGTCCCATCATGCTCTCCTTTGAGACATACACATGCAGTGTCTCTGCGTGTCCCATCATGCTCTCCTTTGAGACATACACATGCAGCGTCTCTCTGCGTGTCCCATCATGCTCTCCTTTGAGACATACACATGCATATATACAGGTGAAGGGCTAAGCTTGGGGTTTGTACGCAGGGTCAGCCTTTTCTGGCACCCCTGGAGCATTTTGGGGGGGGGGTTAAGGGCCTTATGGAGATGTTACTGTTCTGCTGAGGATAGGAACCTGCAACCTTCCAATCATAGGCACTGAGGACACACTGGCTTGTAACACAACTTGCTTTAGGACCTGCAGGTGTTTATTCCTGTGTGACTGTCACTGATGCCCCTCCCCCCTGCCCCCTCCCCCCCAACAGAGCAGCTGGCTCAGTTGGCTGCCAGCCTCCGCCGGCCAGAGTCCGGTGCCATGGGGCTGCCAGGCCGCCCCGGACCGCCCGGACCTGCTGGGCCCCAAGGGGACAGTGGCTTCCCTGGCCAGGCAGGGGCCAGGGGCCTTCCAGGTCTCAAGGGCCCCCCCGGACCCATCGGACTCAAGGGGCCAAAAGGTGGGCAAAGCGGGCTTTTTGGGCGGTACTGCAGCAGGATGTGCTGATGTCCAGCTGGACTTCATACCTGTGTACCTCGATGTGTGCTGTAGGTGGCGCTGCTGAAGCACTAATACCAGTTAGTTGCGTTTGACTTGGTGTATGGGAGAGATGGGAGATTTAGGGGTCTAACTGCAAAAGGTGAGAGGTGATGTGTGCTTGGTGTGTCTGCGTAATGCAGGTGAGATGGGTGACAGAGGAGAACGAGGCCCGACCATGAGGGGGACCAAAGGTCAACCGGGAGCCCCAGGCCTGCCAGGTAGGAATCAGCCCCCACGTCGTCATGGCGATGAAGCCGCAGGCATAGGGATGCAGACGCTCTGGCCGTCGTGCTGGAAAGCTGACAAACACAAACACACGACGCGTCTGATAAGCTAAGGATGGGCTAGTCTGTCCATTTCAGCAGAATCACCCCCCAGAATCACTGCCTGTCTGCTGCCTAATTTGAGGCTGTCAGAAAAAATGACATCAAGAAATTAATTCCACCCAAAGACATGAGCTAGTTCATAATTCAACCCCATTTAAACGTGACTCCCCACCATTGCCATGACCTACGACCCCTGATCGCAGGTGAGCCCGGCAGACCAGGCTACGGCAGGGATGGCCGTGACGGCGAGAGGGGCCCCCCCGGATTTCCCGGCCAGCCAGGTGTCCCCGGGCCCCCGGGGCAAGCCGGGCCCAATGGCTACTGTGACCCATCAGCATGTAACTTACAGGCTGTGTCAGCCCCCGCATCGCTGGACATGAAGGGCCCTGGAAACTGAGACCCCAAGCGGAAGCCAGAGAGCGAGGGTGGGGGGGCCTGGCCCCCGGCCAGCACATAACGCCCCCACAGCGCTTGTGTAACACTGGAGGAATGTTCAGTGTTAGACCACTAAGGGGATGTTAAGCTTTATCTGGGACTTTTGTGGCTCCACAGACATATAATCTAAGGGACTCCTTTCTGTTATGTCAGCAAGCTCTGCTCTTCCATTCTTTCCTCAGTCGTCGTCTTTTGTAAATCTTTGTTTTCACAGAAGTAAAATAACCTCAAAGCCCCGCCCCCCCAGCACACTGCTAGCGAGCGTCAGCTGACATTTTCCTGTTTCTCTTTGGGTTTGTGTTTTTATATGATCCTTACGGGGAACTGTCTGCAGAAACAGAGAAGACAGCATCCTGTATCACAGAAAGTGCCTTACTTGTCTGTCCATCCATCCATCCATCTTTATCCTGCACAAGGTCACTGTGGCAGGAGCAGTCATTCTGAGCTGCATGGCGTGTGGATCAAACGGCCTTCTCAGTGGAACATCTCATATTCACTCATATCTAACCCATATTCGTTCATACTGGGTGCTTATTTGCTTGTACCCTGCTGATATTTGTTCAGATCAAGTTGCTATTTGATCACTCAGCCTCTGTGGTGAGCCCATCTTCTTCCAGGGCTGAGAAAGACCTCAGACAGCGACCTATTCCACCATAAGACAAGATTTGCCAGTCAGTTTTTGTTTATTAAATGAGGTCTAAGTGGATTCACTGCGGGTTGCAGGGAAGCATGAATGCAAAAAGCATTCGAATAAATGTCATTGTACAGACTCCTCAGGGCTCTCTCGCAGTGACCAATGTTGTCCTGTGAAGAGGGTAACAGTCACATCCGCAGGCATAACTGTGTCTGTTAACTGTCCACAGAAAGCCGTCTTTTTAGTGACATCACAGCCCACAAGGTGGACGTCCACCTGTAATCTCTGCCATCCTTTCAAACATGCTAACAGGCGGGAGGTTTTTCCCTCCAAAATGTGAAATAAAAGTGACAGGCCAATCCAGTTCTGCAGTTTCTGAGTATATGTTTAATTGGATACAGCTAAACACAAACCAGTCATTGTATAAAAAGTATACATGGCACTTCAAGATGAGAGACACAGTAAAATAAGGATGAAATGAAGTGGTATTTTCACGGACTTAGTAGGAGCTGTGGAAGTTGCCATCAGGCAAACGCAAAAGGCACCACACACAGTCAGTGAGGACCCCACAAGAGTATGGAGGCTGGAACTACATAAGAACACACAGCAGAAGTATTTAATGCCTGGAAACAGCCAAGTCCTCAGCTGAGGTAGATCAAGATTACAATACTAAGGTCTCAGAGCAAAATAATCGCAGGTGGTTCTACTAAAAGCAATTACAGGAAATAGAGAGCAACTGTTACATAAATAAAATATTATAACAATAAATAACAGAGCGCAACAGTTACATCTTGCCAAGAGTTTTCTAGTAGAAATTCAGCAGGGATTAATTAACAGAAGGATGAAAATGTGTATTAGAAATTAAAACTGCCATTTGTGTTTCATGACAACGATCTTAAAATACTGAAGATACCCTATTTATAAACGTGCATCCTGAACACTGCAGGTGTTCAGCAGTTCTCTCCAGACCACCCTGCCCCGCCATTCCACACGCTAATTAGCATCTTCATCCAGCAGGGTGTCTGAAAAGGCCGCACTCCCCTGCTTCTCCCAGATTCCCAGCTGCGGCATGGGGGATCGGCCTGATTTGGTGCTGAGGCTGTGAACTGAGGATAAACCAGCTTAAACGATTCACTGAAGGTGCTTAGCCGTCCCCCTGGGCTCAGAACATCGTCAATGACTTTTTAAATGGTTAAACACAATTTTCATAACTGGACAGGAAGTTCTCACACATACGCGAGACAAATAAAAGATAAAATGTGCAGGGACTCGAACCCGGACAGGCTTTGCTGTTGTCATGAAGCTCAGACCCCATTGCTTTATGCACATCCGTAAATCAACAGCAACATTTTTACCTGTAAAAGATCAAAAGCACAGAGACGGGGCAGAGACACAAGACAGGTGGGCGTGGGTCCCGACGATAGGTACCAGTCCCGAGGGTGAGGGTGAGGATGGCACCGGAGTGGACTGAGGCCTAAACGCCATCTCACCTGACATTCTACGTAACAAAGCAGAATCACTCAGTGAGACGTGACCCTACATCATACAGGACTGCAGCAGTCTGAGACTGGAACAGGCCTCACCTGGGGAGACCAGGATGTGACTGACAAACGCACCAGATGCCCACAACAGTCATTTAACAACAATGCACTCAAACTTCATTCATTTACCACACACACGTTTCTAGAACAGACTATGAGTTCATAGTAGAACCTTAACTGTAAAAGAACTTTAAAAAGAAAAATAAAAGCTTTATCTTCTTGTCTTTTTTTAAAACTTTAGAAGAACCAGTGAGTCAGGTTACCTGTATAATTAGGGTTGCCAACCGTCCCGAACTGTCCAGGACATCCCGAAATATGGGTGATTTTGATTTGTCCCTTCAGGGGCAGCTCCAGTCCCGTATTCCAATCACAGCCTCG
>JAODLC010000065.1:2019546-2034078 GCA_026781145.1 Hippopotamyrus pictus | reverse complement strand
TATTGTTGGTCAGCTGCTCTGCGCGCGCACCTGCAAGAAAGTGTCCCTCATTTGGGGTTGAGAAAGTTGGCAACCCTGCGTATAATGTAACCCCAACAAAGCAGTCAGCAGTCATCATTAAACATGACGTCAGCCACTGAACCACTGGCACAGTTTTCAAAAGATACATTAATATAATTCTGTCACTCTTTTTATGGTTTAAATGACACATTCAAGGCTCCTAAATAAATAAAAATTAATGTCCAAAATGTAGCAAAACTTGAAAAAGATCATATCTGGCCATGAAGCCCCGAGCCCTGTTCAGTGTCATCAGTGTGCGCAGTGTCCTTGCCTCAAGGACCCCAGTGGCGGCCTCAACAAGTGCCCGAGTGCTGTGTCTGCTGTGTGTAAATGTACAGGGGCTGTTTCTCCCACATCACTGTGCCTGTAAGTAACATGCATAGCAGTCTAAATGAGCACTCACAAATCTATGGCAGGCATCCTGTACACAGCATAAATACTCAATATATTAGGAAATAAAGAATAACAATAATCTTATTATTAACCCAAGAGCTCCTGAATTCCTATTTCATTAATGCTCATTTTCATCGAAAGAGCAAATTAGCACAGCATAAACATGGTCAGTGTTCATAAGTGACCACCAGAGGGTCCCTTTCACCCATGAACACCATAAAAAAAATGTTTTTTGAGTGTTTCATTCTGTGCATGAGCCATAAAATTTTACAAGGTGATTGAAATTTCACTTTAAAGGGAATTTTGTTTTTTGTAATTATTGTAATAGTCAACTATACTCTAAAACTACATATCCGAGAATGCCCTTCTACAGTTATTAAATTCACTATGTAAGTCTTCACCTTGTAAATTAAAAAGTAATTAAAATAAAACTCAACCGAAGCAGGCAGAGCTCTCCAGGCCCTATCTGGCATTGCTGTGACTCCTCGCACCCACGACACATTCCTCAGGACCCACAGGCCTGGGGAGACACACATAGCTGTCCATGGTTGTGCCCGATGGGGCCTTCATGCTGTGACAGCATGAAGATATATACAAACGGAGCTGGTGAACACACTAGTTGACGGCACTTAACGAATATATATGAAAAACTCAAGTTGACACAAAGTATAAAATACATAGCAAAAAAACACCGATAGATAAAATTTATAGTTGAATGAACTCAAGGAAACAACTGAGCTCATAAATAAATGCATTCCTAAGAGAGGAACGGCACAGAAATATGGCAGGTGAGGAAATGCAAAAATAAAATAAAATAAATGAAAATGTCCTCTGTCTGAGGAACAGAATGAGAAGATACAGTAATACTCCAGGTTGTAAACACAAATCAAAAATGGCACCTTTGAAATGTGTCAAAAAACAAGGTTCAAGTACGTCCTGTGAAAAAGGTTTAAAAAAAGTGATGTGTTGATGGCACCGTTTACCCCCCCAGAAAAGAGAAAGAAAACTCAAAATATACAAACAGCACCAACGGAGATAGCAAATCATATATGTACAGTCCATGGAAAATCAATCCGACCTAGACTATAAAAGGATGATTTTTCTGCAATGGAAGAGAGACTGAGTTTAAATGTCTAAATCCCTTCACATCAGGCTGGACGAATACGATAAGATAAAATCAGGACGAACTTAGGAAAAAGTTTGCCTTGTCAGTTACTGATGGTGCTTGCATATGACTATACAGTATGTATGGTTCTCTATACAGTATGTATGGTAAGAGTCTGAGGACGTCGCAATCATCGGTCTCCACCTGCAATCTGCATATTGAACATCTGCACTGTCCCCAGTGGGACGGGGACCTGCTCAGACACTTTACAAGCTCTCCACATGACCAGCTAAAACTGTGATGCATAAATGAACAACATTCTGCCTTTATGCAGCAGCTGTGACTGTCACAATGTAATCACTCCCGCATGGAGTCTGATGAAGCATGTGTTTGTACACAAACAGCGAAACAATCATTTACACAAAGAAAGTTTTTCGTTCTGTCCGACACCAATAACACAAATGTTACATTAGTAAAGCTCATATATAAGCATTACAGTGTTATTTACATGGATAATGTTCGTCAGCGATATCATTTTTTGTTAGCTTTTTGCTGCAATTTTAAAATGTCATGAACTTCTGAGAATTGTAGCCCCCAGATTAGCTTATACAGACCTTCAGTCTGTTTGTTTTAGATATTTATCTTTAAAGCAATTAAAACTTAAACTCACACATGGAATGTTCAGGTTACCACAAAAGCCTCTAAGCTAATATTTGCTTTTAAAATGACATCACTAGTTACTCTGATGTGGTTCTGATGAGAGTGTGATCCTCATAAGGGAGCTGAGAGATGAAAGCTGGCTCAGTGAGACAGCTCTTCCTCTCAGTTTCCCCTGAGGATATGAGTAATGTTTAGGGGCCTGTAGGGGCCTAAGCAGAGCCTGCAGGGGAATCAGGCCGGCTCCTCAGCAAGTCAGTAGGCCTTGGCCGTTGAATAACTCTCCGGGCTTGTGGAGAACCTCTTCAGGCCTACCCATTATGGCGAGCATGTGAGGAGGCGTAGACGCAGTCCTTAGGGTCACACCTCCCATGGGGCCCCTGAGGGCCGGGTGGCCCCCGTAAGCCCGCCCCTAGTAGAAATGGAAAGAACACTGTCACGACATGCATCACATCACAACTCTGTGGTTAGAAAACCTGCTGAACATCATGAATGTACAAACAAAGGTAATGCCATGGCAAACGCACAAGCAAAACTGAACAGGACCAACTCCAAACAAAGGCAAAATCAGAAACAAAACACGGAAGCAGACCTACAAATGAAACACCAGGGTACACTCATGAAAAGTAGAAAACACCAATGAGAACTCAGACAGAATGACACAAGGCAAACTTGCAAACAAGACAGAACGGCAAGGCAAACTTAAAAAACGTAGACATACTCACAAACAAAACAAACATCTGTGCAAAGTCCCAAACAAAATGAAACAGTTTGGCAGACTAAAACAAACAACAGGCAAACTCTCAAACATCAGCGCAAATTTACAAACAGAACAAAACAATAAGACACAGTGAAGGTAAAGCAAAACAAACCAATAAGACAAATTCACAAATGAAATACCAGGGAAAATTCACATAAAGGCACAAATGAAACAGCAGGTAATGCTATAAAAATGCAAAAGGGTCCATGACATAAGCCAAGCTTATGGCAGCACCATTGCTTTGAATAAAAGACTATTTAAATGATTCAGTGCTTATCATCTGTGTTATGAATCACTAGATGCCTTTCCAGTTAATATACCAAAGCAGTCAGGCTAACTGATCATCAGAATCCTTCTAATGCCAATGCTGGTATTTCAGACATTTCCAATTTTATGAGACATTAAAAATGTATGTCCTATTTCCAAGGTTAATGTGGATTTTGTCTTAACTGGAATGTCATTATAGAACATATCTGGTTCTGCCCTGTTCAGAATAAACATTCAGTGGTCTTAGTACATTTTAATGTTTGTACATCTATCAACAGCGACAAAGGGAATGGGAAGTATGATTCATGTTTATGATTTAATCTATAATTTGAAAAGCAAAGTTCATTCTGAAATGAACTAAAGCTAATCTGTCATAGTCGACGGTTCCATAGTCGAGGTTCTACAGAAGAAAAGGCATGACGAGAGGAGCTGGTGGCTGTTAATTTCATGTGGATGTGCCGTTTACAGGCATGTGGACCCGGCCTGCATGTCAGGGCCACTGTGGATCCTTACCGGGTGGCCCTGGGACTCCGGGAACGCCCAGACCCAGCTGCCCTCTCTCCCCTTTCTGCCCTCGGTATCCTGCGGACAGACACAGCGCCCATGGGTCAAAGCGGCCAGGCCTGAGCATGGAATGGGGTTTAGTGGGTTAGTGCAGACGATCACGTCAGGTCACATGGCAGAGCACGTGACGCTCTCGTTACTGCGGCGGCCCAGTCCGGGGCTCTCATGACTGTAAGCATGGCAGCCGACTGCTCCTCTGAGTGCTTCCCAGCTCTGCATCCACTCAGCACAGCCTCCGCAGCCCCTCCATGCAGACGACACGTGCCACAGCCACATGGCAGGTCAATGCAACTCGCAATAAATATGTCTGACAGCATTCTGCCCAAGAACCACGCAGCATCCCAGGGAACGCGGGGCTACAGAGGTGTCAGGCTGCACATCTCTGTAAATGCAGGAAAGTATGTCGGGCATGGTAGGTGTGCTGATAGGCAGGTGCGCTATCAGGTATATGGTGCACTAAAGAGCTGGTGTATTAACAAGCTGGTGAGCTAAAGAGTAAGTGGTGCACTGAGGGGTAGATGTGGTAAATGGTAGGTGGTGGGCTAACTGGCAGGTCCAATAACTGGTACATGGTGCACTAATGGATAGGTGGTGCACTGACAGGCAGGTGGTGTGCAAACAGGCAGGTGCACTAATGGACTTGTGGTGCACTGACAGGCAGGTGTGCTAACAGATAGGTGGTGTGCTAAGGGTCAAGTGCCCTAAATATGAGTGGGGGAGGGGAGGCAAGACTAAGAAGAAAGCAGTGCCCAGCTGTCTCCGTCAGGGTGGATGGAGGTCATGACACTCCAGCCTGAGTGAGACGCTTCTCAGGCAGTAGGAGCTGGTCACTGGAGACAGTGCCTCATGCTGGCTCCAACAAGGATGTGCAACTGTGTCTCCACACGCACTGATACACACTTACGCAGAACGAAATACACTTATCCACCGTATCTCGGTGACAGCCCTATTCAAAAATTACAGTGCAAAACAATAATTCCACAAAAAAAGAGTCAAAGAGTTTTAAAAAAATATTACTGAAGCACCCCCAATAATAAACAAAACAGTAAGGTGCCCAGTGTCAGCAGGGCTGGTTTGATCTTCACTCATACTATTGCTGCTTACTCACTTTTAATTCTTTAAAAAAATATAAAGCCAAAGTGACTGTGTACAACCCACATGCATAATGTATTACACAGAAGATGAATGTCAAATTAAAGGTACCCTTTCATGTATCACATTAAAAGTCCCCTAAAAGGAGGACAGTTGTGGTTTATTAACATATACAACTTTAATACCTTCATAACAGAATGATATTCAAAAAGCAGTTTCTCATCTGTCATCTGTCACGCCACAAAAGCAGCTCCAAGCTGTGGGCTTCACATGTATGTTACAAACATGAATCCCGTTCCTTTAGCTTACACATGCAAATACATATATGTATGTAGAAATCACACGATGATGCATGTTTCCAAACAAAAACATTTCATCACTAAAAAAAACATAATCTACAGGGAATAAACAGAAAGACTGAGCGCCCGCAAGTGTCAGGTCAGCCTCACAAACGCGGCGATTTCCTGGAACAGAGCAACAATCTCAGAGAAGAACATTAAACAGAGGAATGTGAGGTGCGGGGGAGGCTTACGAGACGGTAAGTAAGCCGGTCACCTTCCCGCAGTTATCTGCCGCGGTGTCCCACCAGCGCGTAAACTCGGCAGCACAGCGGGCCGATGAAGCAAAATAATAAAATAACGATACAGAAATGTATATAGAGAGGAAATGTGGAACCGCAGAGAGAAGGCTCCGCAGGACGTCCTTCAGCAGTCATTCGGGAGCTTTCCTTTGGGGGAGGTGAGGCTTCTCAGAAAGGAGGCTTGGTGTGATAAAAAGCGGCGCTTTTTGAAGAAAGGGTGGGTAAAACTGGGAAAGCAGATACGCTTTATTACTCTTTTGTTTTCCCATTTTCCAAAGGGCAGCAGACACAGTTATTGTCGGACGAACACAAACATACACATATTAGCTCCGTGACGCTGCAGGCGGTGAATTTCTGACAGTAATGACAGACGCGCCGCTGTCACAGGTACATCTCTGGTGTCAGGTTATGCACGCCTGTGTAACCAGGCGACAACCTCGAGTGACCTGTGCTTCATGCAATGGCGCAGTTACAGTGTGCTGTCAGGGGAGGGCAGCACTCACGCTGACTATCCTGAGGTAGCTGTTTGTGCGCTACAACACAAGACACTTTAATTTGTTACGTAGTTATAAAACACACTAAACACGCTAATGGTTTTCAGAGGGAAATCCTGCGATACTATGGGTCCCCTCCCTACAGGGGAGACACCGATGTGGATTGAGTCCTCTTCGGGTCGGCAGAGCAGCTAGTCCATGCAGCAGTGAGATAGGGGGCTGCTGTGCCTTACTGCCACCCCCACAGGTCTGTACATGGGAGAATAAGAGCCCTCCCCCCACGGTCCGGTGATCCTGTGGGGGGCGTGTTCCTCAGGTCCGTTCCTGCCAAGCTTTTTGATAACTAAACCCTCATGTACTCATTTCAGGGTAGGCGGACGGAGGAGCGTCAATAAGGTGACTATCCATCTCCTTCAGAGCACTCAGCGCCCCCTATTGGTATATTCAGGGAGCTCCTTTCCTAGCCCACAGCGAGGGAGACCCTGGCTTCCTGTGGCCGTTTAAAGGCAGGGGCCTGGCAGCCTCGCGACGCCGCCAGACAGCGGCCGGCTCTGAGCCAGAGGGTGACACGCTGGGGTTAGATGCAAACTCAGCTCCTTTTGGGGTTGGGGGGGAGGTCACTCTGTTAGGGAGCAGGGCCACAGAGGGGGGGGCACAGCACCGGGGTTTAGGCTTTCGGCCTACCTGGGGAGCCAGGTTGTCCTGGGGGCCCCGGGGAGCCATCATTGCCAGGGAGGCCTGGGGGCCCCGGGGGGCCTGGCGTCCCATGACGGACCTGTGACGCGAGGATGGCAGCTGGGGTCTTTGCCTGCGGGGTCTGACTGGACCACAGCTCTGCGAGACAAAACAGTGAGTCAGGAGGAGGTCAGCAAATGGCTGTAACACTCTGATGGGGCAGAGGGGGGCGCCGTTCTCAGTACCTTCAAATACTCTTAATACTTCTTTCTGTATTAATTTTCTGATTTCCTCCACAGTGTCGTCATCAATCTGTAAGGAAAGAGATCCAGTCGCAGAGCATGCAGTTACGGTTCAGGGTTCGACACAGCCCTCGGCCCGGCATGATGGGACACGGGGAACCCGGATTTGGATGCTGCCGGCCGAGCCCCCCTGCCCCCCCATCCTCTGAACTTTTGACTGCGACAGCACATGTCATGAGGGGATAACGTGGCGAGATACCGCATCGCACTGGGGTCTAGCCCCACCGGAAAGGGGGTGCAGGCACTGGATGGATGCCTGCAGCCCTGCAGTCGTCCCTTCCGGCAGCTTCCTGACTGCGGCAGATAACGGAGCCCTTCCCTGGGGCTGTTCGACATGCTAACGACCTCATTCATTACGATCGTTAGGAAGCAGGATTAGCTGGGGAGAAAGACGCGACACTCATGCTAATAACAGTGTAATCGGGCACCGTTATGCCCCCCCACTGAGCTGCTGCCCCCCCCCGCTGAGGAATGTCGTCATCTTTCAGCGAATTCTGGGGCCCATTTCCTAAGAAACAAAGCACTGCTTCTATTTGTACCCATTATACCCCAGCAATGTGCCTGTTTTCATCTTGCCTCACTGTCGCCATCTATAGGCAGGGCTGGTAAGGACACAGGAGAGCAATAATCGGGATTACTGAGGATGTCTGTGCCCCTGTGTCTGTGTATCTGTCTGTGTGTCTGTGTATCTGTCTGTGTATCTCTGTGTGTGTCTGTGTCTGTGTATCTCTGTGTGTGTCTGTGTCTGTGTATCTCTGTGTGTGTCTGTCTGTTCTGATACCATGGGGTTACACTCCAGAGATGGGCTGCGTCATTAAGGGACAGGAGCAGTGGCTGTGGCTGGCATACCAGCAGCGTCGGGGGACCTGAGGAACCCAAAGTCCCCGGGGGGCCAGGATCTCCTCTGGGGCCCGGGGGTCCAGGCTTGCCTTTCTCCCCAGCCTTTCCTCGCTCTCCTTGAACTCCTCTCTCGCCAGGAATGCCAGGCTCACCCTGCATCACAGACAACATAGATTTATGGTCACGGAGCAGAAAACACCACCTCATCCTCAGCAGTTAAATACACAATTATTCTGGAATATTTACTATTTATCTTTTTATGGAAATGAAGCTTGAGACACAAAACATTCATAAATGAGTCCTTTGCATTCAGCCTTGAGGATGTGTGACAAATTCAGATTAAGATCACAAACATCACAGATACAAGCAGTCAGATTTAATCACATAAAGAAGCATCACATTTAAATGCTATCCATCCATCCATCCGTCCATATTCCAGCCCTTTACCCAGGGCAGGGTCATGGGGGGCCTGGGGACCTCACAGGGTACAAGGGTGGGTACATCCTAAACAAGATGCCAGCAGACATACACCCTTAAGCTAAGCCATCTTTGAATTCTGCCTTAAAACAGTGACCCAGACAGTGGGCCAGCCTGTTATGTCACACACTCCCAGGGACATGTCACACTCTCAGGGTCATGTCACACTCTCAGGGTCATGTCACACACTCCCAGGGTCATGTCACACTCTCAGGGTCATGTCACACTCTCAGGGTCATGTCACACTCCCAGGGACATGTCACACTCTCAGGGTCATGTCACACTCTCAGGGACATGTCACACACTCAGGGTCATGTCACACTCTCAGGGTCATGTCACACTCCCAGGGACATGTCACACTCTCAGGGTCATGTCACACACTCCCAGGGTCATGTCACACTCTCAGGGTCATGTCACACTCCCAGGGACATGTCACACTCCCAGGGTCATGTCACACTCCCAGGGACATGTCACACTCTCAGGGTCATGTCACACTCCCAGGGTCATGTCACACACTCCCAGGAACATATGACACACTCCCAGTGGTATTTATGTCTGACTGAGCTGCTGCACTATTCATACATTCAGGGAGAGAGAGAGAGAGAGGAGGTCCTTACGCGCTCTCCCTTGGAGCCTCGGTCACCGGGTCTCCCAGTCGCTCCCTGTGGTGGAATCACATGTTACTCTGCAGGAGTCGCTCCACCTGGCACACAGATGCTCCGCTCAGGGGGGGCAGAGCAGATTTATAGCCGGATCTTTGAAATTAACTCCTAACCCCCACACTCAGTGCCATCCTGGGCCCCCACTAGCCCCACCCCACCAGAGAGACCTGTTCAGTCATGTGACCGCCCCTGCTTTCCTTGCCAGTTTGCAGCTGGTGACATTCTGCATGTTAAGAAGACGCAAATACGAGAATAATTCCGCCAATCTGACCCATAGGGGGCATTTTCAGGAACAGGAAGCTGTTATTTCTGGGGGAGATTCAGGCCACGCCTCTGTTTGTATGCTGCTCTAATGCCAGGTCGTGGTTTGCATGTGACGGCTCTCCGCAGCTCCCTCCAGGCTGAATTCTTTCCTCCACCTCACTACACCGCACCCTCACCAGCCTCAGTACCACTGGGAACGTCATCACAGTGATTTCCTGCAAGATTACAGCCAGCCACGCGGAACAGAATCTGGCAAGGTCTGGAGTGGATGGATCTCTGCAAGAAATATTTTCATCTCTACGCTTTTATCTGTGTCAGCCAATTCCCAGAACGCTTGATGGAAGGTTTAAAGCCCTCATCATGGACAGTGAGTCTTGCTTATTCTCAATCTCACAGACGGTCATTGGGGGGGGGGGGGCAAAAGATGCAATGACTCCAACCACTAGATGGCACTGTTGCCCCACCAATCACCACAGCCCAGAGATACGCGCTCTAACAAACGGGGCATGATAGGCCACAGCGGATTGGTGAATTCGTGCTGTTTAAGATGAGCGCCACATTGACAAAAGAGGCAGGAATAATGACGGAGTGTCACCGAGTCGTGGCTCCCGCTGCCCATTTCTCAAGAGCCAAAGTGTCACATTTATCTGTTTGCGGAGCTTTTCCCAGTAACGTTACGCACACAAGGGGGAGATCCGTGAATATACATCGGCCATGGCGGAGGGGGGGGGAACATGAGAGAAAAACAGCATGCCGGAGCAAGAAGACGACGTCAGGAGAAGAGAATCGTTTCTGCAGGAGGGCTGGGCCCCAAACGGGAGCCTTCCGAAGGGCCCCTACATGGAGCGAGAAGGGGCCAACGCAGCCTCACATTCTGTGCTAATATGCAGACTTTTAACATTCCGGACACCTGAGAGAGGCCAGACCGCAGCTTGCAGGCCGTGTGACGCGGCACCGGATGGGTGACCCCGCCGGGCCCTTCCGAGGGGGAGGGCGCAGTCGCGGGGAGCCCTTTATCAGCCAATAGGGGGAGAGAATTTCGATATGCCGCTGAGGCCATCTGCGCCGGGGTCCGCCGGGGGAGGGGAGCGGCACGCGGGCCACAGCCTCGCTGGCTGGCTTTCCCGGGGAAGGCGGGGCCTGTCGGCTCGGTGGGGCCCCCCCCGGAGCGTGACAGTCACATGCGGCGGATTACTCACCTCGTACCCAGGAATCCCGTCCTTTCCGGGTCTTCCCTGGTGAGATGGTGCAAATGAGGGAGAGTTACTGAGCGGCCAGGAAGATTTCTGCATGCAGAAGCTCTATATTATTCAATTTAACGAGAGGAAGTTATGTGAAGCCCAGAGCCAAAGAGAGCCACGCAGCCCCCACTGCTCTGCCACACTGTCACCGGCATCGGTGTGTCGATGGCAGGGTCCTTACGGGGACGCCGTGCGGTCCCTCGGGACCGGGAAATCCAGTCTCTCCCACCGGGCCTCGTTCCCCCTGCCGGAAGACAAACATAACCCCCCCTCCCCCTCAGTCTCCGTGGCATCCTGAGATGAGGATGGGCCTTCCCCAAATGCAGAACATGCAAATAAGGTCGATTAATTAGGCAAAGGGGGAGGTTTGTCTCAGTATAGGAATTATGGTGAATCTTTAAAAAGTTAAGAAAAATCCAGCAGTACTGGGAAATATTTATGACGAGTATGACACATTCAAGCAAGAATGTAAAAGGAAGGAGCTGGTGATGATCTGTGGTACAGAATGCAGGTCAGAGGTGTTCAGCTTCCATGGAGTGTGGATATGTCAGGCAGACGCCCAAACTCAGACGCACCGGCTCTCCTGGGATTCCTGGCATTCCAGGGGCACCTGGCTTTCCCTGTGAAGGTGAGAGAGACAAGAACGACCTTATATTAAAAACGACCTTGTCAAGGATAAAATGGCAGCCTGTAAGGGCCAGGAGGAAGACTCACCGGCGAACCTGCGGCACCTGGAGCTCCGGGGATGCCCGGGTCTCCCTGGAAGACAGTGTAGCCGAGCTTAAGGGCCGTGTCACGACAGCACGATGCCGTGCTTGGCTTTGCACAGCTCATCATGGCTACCCCGTGTTTTTACATAAATGAGGGCTCACTGGCA
The DNA here is from genome assembly GCA_026781145.1 of Hippopotamyrus pictus. Taxonomy (NCBI): domain Eukaryota; kingdom Metazoa; phylum Chordata; class Actinopteri; order Osteoglossiformes; family Mormyridae; genus Hippopotamyrus; species Hippopotamyrus pictus. The sequence goes on along the minus strand of JAODLC010000065.1, from coordinate 2,022,768 downwards.
AGTGCAGAGCTCAGGGCAGGGCTCAGTGCAGGGCATGATGGGATATGCATTAACAGACACATTAACTCGTCAGCTGCACAAGGAGCAGGTCTCCGTGACAGTCTGAATGGAACAGCTTGGGCACTGACTCAGAGCCCAATGGCCTGGGATTTGCTAAAATTAAGCCGCAAAGGCCACCGCCAAATCCTTCACGTCTGCTCGGTCCGAGGCTCACGGAACAAAGGCTCCTCGAGACCCAGAGGAAAAGGGACTCTGAGACCCATTTGGAAAGTGGCTGTGTTTATGAAGGATTAAAGACGTGTTAAGGGTTGAGTTTAGCAGCTCTTACCTTGGCACCAGGCAGCCCTTCCAGTCCTGGCAAACCCATGGGCCCCGGCTCCCCCTGCCAGAAAGACACAGGCATATAGGGTTCTTCTCTGCAGACACTCTTTTTAATAGACACAGGGTTCTCCTCCTTCACATATACAGGGTTCTCTTCCCTCACAGACACAGGGTTCTCCTCCCTCACAGACAAAGGGTTCTCCTTCCTCACAGACACAGGGTTCTCCCCCCTCATAGACACAGGATTTTCCTCCCTTACAGACACAGGGTTCTTTGCCCTCACAGACGCAGGGTTCTCCTCCCTCACAGACACAGGGTTCTCCTCCTTCACAGATAGATTGTTCGCCTTTATTGACACAGGGTTCTCCTCCCTCACAGACACATGGTTCTCCCCCCTCTTAGACACAGAATTTTCCTCCCTTACAGACACAGGGTTCTCCTCCCTTACAGACATGGGGTTCTTCTCCCTCACAGACACAGGGATCTCCTCCTTCACAGATAGATTGTTCACCTTTACTGACACAGGGTTCTCCTCCCTCACAGATACAGGGTTCTCCCCCCTCATAGATACAGGATTTTCCTCCCTTGCAGACACAGGGTTCTCCTTCCTTACAGACACAGGGTTCTCCTCCTTTACAGATACAGGGTTCTCTGCCCGCACAGGTGCGGAGTTCTCCTCCCTCACAGACACAGAGATCTACTCTTTCACAGATAGATTGTTCACATTTACTGACACAGGGTTCTCCTCCCTTACAGATACAGGATTCTCAGGGCAGCAGCACTCCATGTTAAGGCACTTGTCCTGGGACCAGATTAACATGCGGGCAATCGTTTGTGACACTGCCGTACGCTGACATAATTGCTGCACATGTAGATTGTCATGACTAAGCGAGTGCAGCCACAGGGCGACGGGGAGGGAAGCAGCTCAGCCGCCAGACGGATTGCGCCAATTCGGCAATGGCTGCAGAGCTGCCCGTACAATTTATTCAAATGTCAAATTAACATCCTGGGTGAAAAATTACTCTGCAACAAAACAATAAAAAAGCAATTGCTCCCACAAGGACAGAGAATTCAAGCTGATATTTCGCGAATGTTCTGCCATTGTTCTGCCAGTGAAGACTTTTGGGAATTTTGATATTTGGGAACGCAAAGGCTCATGGGTAAATGGCGTGTGGAGAATGCAAACTTCCTGTTGCGGTGAGCTGAAGCGCTTCCTGCATTCTCCTCTTTGAGTTTGTAGGACCCTCTTTTTACATGTTGTGATGCTAGAGTTAGGATGTGTCTTTGAGAAACTACAACAAATGAGCCTGTAAAAGAAAAGTGACTCACAGCTCTGCCTTCATCCCCCTTGGGGCCCTGAAGAGAAAAGATGGGATAGGGTTAGTGTTAGTGTTATCAGAAATACAGGTGAGAGCAAAGACTGGGCTCTAAGCGCAGGGTCAGCCATTCTTCTGGGGTTCCTGGAGCATTTCGGGGTGGGGGGAGGCGTTGCTCAAGGGCCAAACAGACCTCAGACTTTCTGGTCAAAGGCATCCCCTGAGCTACATAATATGACACAAATATGTTCACACCTCTACCTCAACAAAACTGTTCCTGTGAAAGCCGAGAATAAATCAAACTTTTCACTCTTAGTTAAAAATCCACCTGAAAAACGTCCCTATAGACAAGGACTCCTTATTTACATCATATACACGCAGCGATACCAGTTTAATCTTCTCTGCCGCTTTCCACACTGACATAAAATAGAAACGTCACCAGGAAGGGTGGGGCTGCATACCGGGGGTCCGGGCGGTCCAGGGTTTCCCACGACGCCACCTACAGCCTGTCGAGAGAGGAGCATTAACCACACATGTCTACGGCTATGTCTCACACACACACACACACAGGCGCACACACCCGCATGCACACACACAGGTTTGTAATTATATCTTCATGGGGACTCTCCAATGAGTTCTATGGGGAAAACTCTAATCCTAACATGAGACCTTAACCCCTACCCAGCCCTAACCTTAACCATAAGTAACCAAACAAAATAGGAGACTTCTACTTTTTTGATTGCATTCACAAATCTTTGAGGGGACCTGAAAAAATGGTCCCCACAACATCAGAAAAACCGGTTTTTATTACATTGTGCGGGTCATTAAGTCCCCACAAAGTAATATAAAGCTAATGTACACTGCTCCTACCTGCAGCTTGTACAGGCTACTCATCCCGTTGCCCTCGACGTAGGGAACACCCTAAAAACACAAACACGACCATGAACAAAAGGAAGCATCCAAAACGCTGTCCTCTGCGCGCCCGTGTTCCGCTCTCCACACCCAAGGCTGTCAGAAAGGACACAGAAATCCGTGCAAGCGATTTAAAGGTCGCGACCCCACCGCTGACTCCAAGGGAAGAACCGATGTGCCGGACAGGAGTGAGAAGCATGGGGGGGGGCGTCTTTCATCTCCCGAAGAGGAGCTGAGCTGTGAAGGGCATGGCTGCTGCTAATACAGGAGCTTATCTTATGCGACGGTACCAACAAAGCCCAGGATCAAGCTGTTTTTCATCTCACGAGTCTGACTTACATCGCTCTGTCCAGTACTTACGAGAATCGCTTCCCTCGTTCCTCTCCCACTGCACACTGGGCCAGTTTTCAGATTTAACACAGGATATTCATTTTCCATCTGCCACCAATGATTCTGCATCTTCGTGTTAAACTTGGGCTGTTTCCTACTCAGGAGTAGAGTCCCTGTCATGGTTGACTGCTTGACACAGGAAAGTCAAAGAGCCAGAGACACTGACTTTGCTGGACCCTGAGCCATGACCAGTGATGGAGGAAGTGCTGAAGCTTAGTACTTAAGTAAAAGTACAAATATCCTGCAAAATATGTACTCAAGTAAAAGTAGAAGTGCTACATCA
>JAODLC010000065.1:1996786-2010442 GCA_026781145.1 Hippopotamyrus pictus | reverse complement strand
GTGATGCTCAGTACCAGTGCAGCCTGTGATATGCCAGTACCGGTGATGCTCAGTACCAGTGCAGCCTGTGATATGCCAGTACCGGTGATGCTCAGTACCAGTGCAGCCTGTGATATGCCAGTACCGGTGATGCTCAGTACCAGTGCAGCCTGTGATATGCCCGTACCGGTGATGCTCAGTACCAGTGCAGCCTACGATACGTACATACCGGTGGTCCAGGCAGCCCTTCCCCAGGCTCGCCCTTCTCTCCGGGGTCTCCTGGCACTCCAGGAATCCCTCGTTCACCCTGGGAAACACAGGCAGGACTGATCTGGGTGTCAGGCTCAGAATGGAGTCTTTTTCCAGGATTAGGATGCAGCACTAAAACAGCATCATCGGGTGGCTGCAGCTGTTAGCATTTTACATTATTCATATTTCAGTCATTCAATATTAAAACAAATGGTCGCTAGTTTTATAGTGTTGATATTATTTCCAGCTGAAACTAAACTTGGCAGTTTTATATAATATAAAGTCATTAAGCGTTGATTTTCCTGATCCGGCACGGCTCTGGGGTGCCCCCTACCTTTGGGCCTCGGGATCCTCGGGGACCCAGTGATCCCTCCCCCTGTGAGAATAAAAACACATGGGGGGGAGTTGTCATTTTGTTTCTTTTCAATCGGACAGTGATGATGAACCATGATTTGAGCTGCTCCCTGAGAGCAGGAGGCCCACACTTTGAGGCCCAGAGCCCCGTAACTAACAGTGTCACAGGGAGACTGACTCACAGAGTAACTGACTCACAGGGAGACTGACTCACAGAGTAACTGACTCACAGAGGTTGTGTTTGTTGTGTGTCTCTCTCTCTCACACACACATACACACACACACACACACACACACACACACACACACACACACACACACACACCACCTTTCACTCTGGCTTCCGTTTCCAGTGAGTGCATCCTGACTTCAGGAGCCGTTCTACAGACTCTGAGGGCTCCAGGCAAAGCAAAACCCAATACTGTCAATTGTATTGCCATTATATAAGTATGAAGTCTAACTTAATAAAATCGATAACAAAGACAATTTAATAAACACACGTGCTTTATGTTCACTTCTGTAAAAACAGAATAGGCAAATAAAGCAGATGTGTCATTGCAATGTGCTAAATGAAATCAGCCGCCCTCAGAGGCCCCTCCCAGCTCGGGGCCCGGGCCCCAGGGCCCAGACCCCTTGCCTGTGCACCACTTTGGATGCCATTAAAATGCTCATGGATTTTCTTGTGTCGTGGCCTACTCAGAGTGTGGGAGTTACGGTTAGTCGCGGCAAGGTTAATGCCGGGCTCTCGCACGGATAAGCCAATTTGTGGCAGGAGCCTCTGACAAGAGACAGCTGCCCCATTAACTTGTGGAGGGTGCTGTGCACTTGGCTTGTTAGGCGGGGGGACCCAGTAGGTCGTTTGCTCCAGCGTCCGGGCCCGAACGCCCCACCTCAGCAAGCTGCCTCCTTGGGGTTATAAATACGATCAGTCATCACCACAGGCAGCTTCCAGGTCAGGCTGTCTGCTGCTATGCTCACCTTCCAGCTAAATTATCTTATTAATAAGGGTGGAATCCTCCGGAAAAAGCACAGAGATGCTCTTTACAAACAGTGAGAGGCAAAGGGCTCGGCGGTACAGCATGTATAGATCGTCATGTAGAACATCCAAGAACCACGGCTAAATCCATGATACTTACCAGATCACCTGGTATCCCTAATCCGGAAGTTCCGGGCTCTCCTTTGGGGCCAGGAGGACCTGGAGGGCCGGACACGCCCCCAGACTCGCCCTGAAAGGAGACCGTGGTGACTCAGCACGCGGGGGGAGGGGAGGTGGGGGCGCACATCTCGGAGAGCTGACAGCAGTGAAACGCCTCATGTGGCTGGTGCTTGACTGCGATCTCGATTATCAGCCACCTGACATGTGGCACTGAGCAGCGTGGGAGGGGACTGCAGAAGCTCCCGGAGTGCTCTTTAAAACTCCACACTGCCGTCTCACTCGCTCTCTTTAGGTGGAGTGATCCATCATTCCGGCCTTAGAGACACACATGGTTTGTAGGAACTTGGCCTATGCTGAGATATGGCGCCCATTGCAAGCCTCCCCCATACCGTACCCAACTCCCTCCGTTTTAACACACATCTCACCTTCTCTCCCTTGAGTCCATCCCGTCCTGGTGCTCCGGGATCTCCCGGCACGCCCTGTATATTGTGCAGAACAGAAAACGTGCCTGTTGCAGCATCCTGAGCACCTCGAGTATGTTTAACTGCTTCCCTCGACTTCATCAGGGTGGCAGACTGTCTGAACACCCCCGCGGCCCACAATCCTTTTCTTTACCCCATTTGAGTAAAAACAGATGCTCATTATGAGGAGCAGGTGCCAGGAACAGATTGGGCCCCAGCCTACATTCCTCACACAAAAAGACCCAGTTCTGACTGTACCCACTAATTAATTCTCAAATTTGATTACTGATCATGTGTGTGACAATTCCCGGCCTCTGTTCCCCTTTCCCATTATTTGACAAGAGGTGTACGAAAGAAAGCATGGATTTCCGAATGTCGGTGACTGAGATTCGTACCGGATCACCGGGAATCCCTGGGGGTCCAGGCGGGCCTGCTGTGCCTTCTTTGCCCTGAAGGACAAAATTGCAGAGCATCACATCAGTTGAAGGAAATGCATCATCAAGGCCTTTCAGAAACCATACCAAGGAGACCAGGCACAGTTAGCTCTGTCCTGACTGTCTCAGAAATTAGGTACCTGCAAAACACTGTGAAAACTAGCCCAAAACACATCCGATTCAGCTTATCATTTCCCTGTCCAGAAATGTCAAATTTTAAATTTTCACAAAAATAATGGATATGTCTTACTCTTTTTGCCAACCTATGCCTTGTCATTATTCTTTCAGAAATTATTTCAGTGGTTTGGCCAAAAAAATGGTCAATTTCACGCACAGGTTTTCTCATCAAAACCTACAAAAAAACCACTAAACTAGGTAACAAAATACAGAGGAAATGAAAGTGAGGCCCCCACTCATCAGGTCAGAGGGCACCCCAAAAACACTCAAGGGTAATGAACTGAGATTTTTTTGTTTTTATTTTTTGGCTTTTACCTGCCGTACCTAGTGAAATGCCCTTGATTTAGTCTGAATGCTGATTCTTTACTCTAGGCTGAAAAGCACACCGTTATACACTTTTGTGGTGTCACCCCACAGGGCACTTCTGTGTCCGGATGCTTCTCTGAACCTTAAATAATGTAAACTGATGGATAGTCATAACGGCTCGGTTTAATTTAGAATTAGACTATTATCTTCAGGCCCTGCTGCTGGCCCTTGTTTAACCGTGCTGTTGGCTCCCTGTGTAAGTGTGCTGTGTTTTCTGTTTCCCTGTGCTGCTAGCTCTCTTTAACTGTGCCATGCTCTCCATATTTAACTGTGCTGCGTTCTCTATGTTTAATTGTTGGCTCTGTTTACCTCTGCCTTTGGCTCTCTTTTTAACTGTTCTGTGTTTAACTGTGCTGTGTTGTCTGTGTTTAACTGCACTGTTGACCCTGTGTTTAATAATGCTGTTCTGTGTTTAACTGTGCAGTTTTCTCTGTGTTTAGATGATTATTTTCAGATTATTACAGAGGGGACTCAAACGACGTGTTCATACCTCAAAGCCTGGGACCCCCACAGGACCTGGCAGCCCCATGTCACCCTTCAGCCCCTCAGGAAAGCAAAAAGAGCAGCAAACGGGCCATTTAGCATCAGCTATGCTTTACTTTGCAACCATAACACAACCTTCAATGGGACAAAGATTCGTCTCGTAGCAAGAAAGGGCAGCTCTTCCGATCAGAAACAGCTTAGCTGTAGAGCCAACACAGTTCACAAGGTTACCTTTGGGCCCTGTAATCCTTGAATGCCTGCTTCACCCTGTCAGGAAAAATCATGAATGAAACATCAGAAGAATGCAATCCAGCAGCATCAAGCACGGGCTGAGCAGGCAGTTTACCTATATGTACAGTACAGAGATGCAGACATGAATGCTGCCGGCCTACTGGGCCATTTAACTGCCTGTTTCTAATGGGCAGCAACGTTTCTTTTCTGCTCTGATGTCAACATGAAGAGCTCTTAGATGGTGATTAATCACTTACTAATGAAATCAGCCCACCAGCTAACCTTATAGGCTGCATTGCTGTAAATTTAATACAGGAGAATCAGAAGCTGTACTTTTGGCTGTGTTTAACTGTGCTGCTTGGTCTGTGTTTAACTGTGCCGTGTGCTGTCTGTTTAACTGTGGTGCATTCTCTGTGTTTAACTATGATGTTGTTTCTGTGTTTAGCTATGCTGTGTTCTCTTATTTAACTGTGTTGTCTGTGTTTAACTGTGGTGCATTCTCTGTGGTCAACTATGCCTTTGGCTCTGTGTTAAACTATGCTGTGTTCTTTGTATTTAACTGCGATGTGTTCTCTCTGTTTAACTGTGGCACGTTCTCTGTTTAACTGTGCTGTGTTCTCCATGTTTAACTTTGGTGTGTTCTCCGTGTTTAACTGTGCTGTGTTCTCCCTGTTTAACTGTAGTGTGTTCTCTCCTTGTTTAACTGTGCTGTGTTCTCTTGTTTAATTGTGTCGTTGGCTTGTTTAATTGTGCTGCTGGGTCTGTGTTTAACTGTGCCATTGGCTCTGTGTTTAATTGTGCTGCTGGGTCTCTGTTTAACTGGGCTGCTTGCTCCGTGTTTATACCTGATCCCCTTTCTCTCCTTTCTGTCCCTGGTCTCCAGTTTCACCCTGAAAGCACAGACAGCATATTTAGAATGCAGAGATCCTAAAAACGGGTCCAATTTTTAATAAACGCGGTAGTGAATCAGAGCTCACTCTAAGAAAAACAGGTCGTAAAGTGCATTTTCCAGCTCACATTTTACAGGCAGAGTAACTAATCTATCTGAAGCGTGTGGACAGTGAAGGACCCAGAAGGAGCCTGCTGTAAGGCCACACAAGCGAGGGCCGTATCCCAAGCATACCAGCCAGAGGCGGCATTATGAGTCATACAGGTACGATGGGCACTATATCCAATGAGGAGTGTTAATGTCGACACATACGGGCAGAGGGAGGTGTCTCAGGCCATGTGCAGTCATCACCTGGGGGGGAAACAAAAGAGACAGGCAGTGTTATCCCCTGCATCACACTGATTGGCAAGTGGAGAACATATCCCAAGAAATGGGGGTGGTGCCAGGGCAGGTCTGGTGATTACTGCTCTGTGGTTGTGGTTGAGACTGGTGAGCTTTGGGGTATCAAACACTTTAGATTAAGTGGAACCACAGGGGATGTCAGATTCACAGTGCTACTGAGGCCTATGACAGTGGGGACCAGCCCGGAATGTAGCTGCGGGGGGCTCCATTTGGACACCAGGGCCAATGAAAAACAATCAGTAGGGTGTCACTTGAACATGGCAAAAATGCATCAGCGTTTGAGTAAACATCAGAAGCAGGTGTTTAAATTTAAGTTGGGGGCTTAATTTGACTGTTATGGAAAACAAATGACTTGATGCAGACGCAGGTGAAACAATCAGCCTCACGCAGTCTGTGTCATTTCAAGGCGCAGTGGTGAAATCCTGCGGCGAGAGGCCCGCCGGGGCATTGGACCGCAACAAAGACGGCAGAGCTGGCTTCCTGAGCGGGCGCTCCATGTCGCAATAAGTGGACGCTTTCATTTAATAAAAGAGCAGTGTTTTACAGCTGCTGCTCCAAAAATATGATAATGGTAACAAGGGTGTTCCTGCCCCTGCTGACAGCCTGACTGTCTCCCCATCCCTGTGTGCTTTTACAAGGAACGCAACATTTAAAATGTGAACATTTATGGTGGCCAAGCCTCTCTGGGGTATCTAATTTCTTCAGGAAAACAATGGCTGCAGTCAGGGAGGACCCACACAGACCTGAACACAACACCCACACACAAACCTGACACAACGCCTGCAGTAACCTGAACACCGACACCCACATGGACCTGTACACCAACACCCACACACTAACCTGACATAACACCTGCAGTAACCGGAACTTTGACACCCATACACTAACCTGACACAACACCTGCAGTAACCTGAACTTTGACACCCACACACTAACCTGAAACAACACCTGCAGTAACCTGAACACCGACACCCACACGGACCTGTACACCAACACCCACACACTAACCTGACATAACACCTGCAGTAACCTGAACTTTGACACCCACACACTAACCTGACACACCTCCGGAAACCTGAACACCGACACCCACACAGATCTGAACACAACACCCACACACTAACCTGACACAACGCCTGCAGTAACCTGAACACCGACACCCACACAGATCTGAACACAACACCCACACGGTAACCTGAAACAACACCTGCAGTAACCTGAACACCGACACCCACACGGACCTGTACACCAACACCCACACACTAACCTGACACACCTCCGGAAACCTGAACACCAACACCCACACAGATCTGAACACAACACCCACACGCTAACCTGAAACAACACCTGTAGTAACCTGAACACCGACACCCACACGGACCTGTACACCAACACCCACACACTAACCTGACATAACACCTGCAGTAACCGGAACTTTGACACCCACACACTAACCTGACACAACACCTGCAGTAACCTGAACACCAACACCCACACAAACACTCACTGGTTTCTTGTTTCGCTGAGATCTGAATGAGGTACAGCTCACCTCGGGATTGTCCTCAGTCGTCTGTTTCGCACTGTACTGTCAGAGCACTTCCTACCTCACATCATGCACACCGAATCGGAGCCACCACATACGCTTACCGGGCCGGGGGGTCCTTGGGGTCCTACGTCACCCTGGTAAAGAGAGAAACACACAGAGAAGCACACACCTTAAAAACACTCTCCTTGACTGATATCGGAGCTGAACAAAAACAAAGATGTCATCAGGGAGGTGGACCCTGTTCACTGTCTGGGTGAGGAGGGGTCTAGGAGGTCATTAGAACCTTCAAGATCACTTTGACTGGACCTAAAAGCCCTTTCCTCATGATTTGTATGGAATGTAATAGCGCCCCTCAAAGGGCACTGATAGAGCAGTGATGCTGTTTTTAGGGGATTGGTTGCACAATAAACTGCTCAGACAAATTACGTGCAGTTCTGCTCTTAGAGGTTTGCATCGTGTCCTTCCAGCCCCGCATGAGCTGATCTTGTTTATTCAGATGATCTTAGATATTCAAATCAATGTACTGTATATAATTACATCTCCAAATGGGTTACCCACTGACTTTACTGGAATATGAAAACAACTCAAAGAGCAAAAATTAAAACCTGAGGACTGGATGTGTGGTTAATTGACCAGCCTTTATTTGAAGTGTTTTTATTTAATGAGATTCCGAAAACTCAAGCACAACACAAGGTAGCTTTCGGGACTGAGGCGCCTGTCCATCAGCTGAAGATGGACTAAACAAAAAGGGTCTGAATAGAGACTGATCAGCTTTTTAAAATAACTTACTTCACAATGCTTTTATCCAAGGTGACGCATGTTTTTGTGAAAGCAGGGTCAAACAGTCCTTAGAGCAGTTAGAGTCAAAGGCCCAGCCCAGTGAAACCATTCTGCCGAGTCAAGGATTTGGACTTTCTGATCACAGGAGCTGCTTCCAAACCTGCTGAGTCACACACTGCCCCTTAGTCTGACACCAGCATAGACCCTAACGAGCCCTGTCGCTGCCCACAAGAGGGCGCTGTACACTTTCCCCACTCATTCATCTTCAGCCAAGTTCAGTGGACGTGGCCAGCTAGGCCATGGTTATCCCGCTGCCCTCCCATGCCCACACCAAGAAGTATGCATCTACAGACCAGCAGGGGGAGCCCATGGTCTGTTCCCTTGAGACAACGGGGCTAAATTTTCCCTGACGTCCTGGTTGCCTCACTTGGGTTGGACTGGTTGGATAACTGTGAACTGAGGGTAATGCGTTATTTTTATGCATTAAATAGTGATTTATGACATCGTCTTTACGCCTCGTTCCTTCCCAAACCCTCTTCAGAGCTCATCTTGGTTCTCTGTCACTGTGCTCGGCGACGAGCTGCGTCTCTTTATGCTGCATAGGCGTAGCTCACGTTTTACACGCTCGACAGATCTTCCTCATTACTGAGTACCAAATATCATCATCGTAGAGAGTCTGCTGATTCTGCTTACTGAACAAACTAATAAGCGCATATCCTACACCTCCATGTCTACTGTGTGGTTTTCATAGCAGGCCGGACCACAGCTCACCTGCTCTCCTTTTATCCCACTGGCTCCTTCTTTTCCAGGAAGACCCTACAAAGAGATGGAAGAGATTTTCCTGATGAACAGACTGCAAAAGCGCTTGCTTAGAGGAGGAGCAGAGGTGGCAGGGAGGTACGCACAGGGTCCCCTCTGTGTCCTTTTTCTCCCTCCTTTCCTGGGGAACCAGGGTCTCCTTTCTCTCCCTGCAGAAACACACACAGGCATGGTGGTGCATGACAGGATCAACACAGAACAGTGAGGCCAGAGGAGTGGATGCATTATGTGGGCTGTGTATAGGTCAGGTGGGCTTGAGGGTAGGTCAGGTAGGCTTGGGACAGGTCATGTGGACTGTGGTCTGTGGACTGTGATCAGTCACGTGGGCTTGGGAATAGGTCAGGTGGACTATGGACAGGTCATGGGGGCACAGGGATAGGTCATGTGAGTTCGGGGATTGGGTTAAGCCTGACTTCACATGGAACAACACCGACAGCACAAAGTTTTGAACAGCGAAGGGTTCTCTGAAGAAAACATCACAGCCTGACAGATGAAACTTCTCACGGACTGAAGGTTGTGGCTGTGCGTTTAACTTAAAATAAGAGCATGTTAAGGAGCTTCACCCTCCCGCTGAGCCTCAGTGACTCTCCGTCCTCCATGACATGGTTTCCTGTGGCACTCCTGGACGATCTGCTGGATCTGCACTTGGACTTAGTTCCAACGAGGTTCTCTTTGAGTTATTTATGCAACTGTTTCTGATGTCAGGCTCTAAAGAGTGTTCTGTTTGGCTCCTGTCTCACCCATGTTACTGGTCACGTGTGGAAGGTCAGCCTGGTGGAACCTGAGCCCAGGCTGGCTCCTTTGCGGCTGTAAGTCAGTAATGGAGGACCTGCCTTACTGGTATGTTTCTTTGGACAGGAGAATCTGCTAAACAAGAGTAAATGTGAACAAAAGGACACATTTATTCTGTGTTTAGCACAGATAAGCTCACAGATAGATGGATACGTTATTCCTTAATGCACACCATTTGTGTATTACTGCACCATCGCTGTGAAGTAACATGTGCAAAAGTCAGCCTGAATCATGGATAATGATTAGCTATGTGCAGTGTTGGGCATGGTTCTGCCAATCCGCTAATTGCCAAAGCTAACTTTTTTGTTAGCAGATTTGACAACCATTAGCTTCTGCTAAATTTAGTTCTGCTAACTGTAAAGCCGTTAATTTTTCACAGATGAATAAAGTATAAATGTTCAAAAACATTTGTATATCCTAAAATCACACATATTTGTTCTGGTCTGTTGTGAGTGTGTCTGCAAGTCTATCTGGCATACTGTTGGCTGACTATGCGTATGTGACGTGATTGGTCAATAACTTGTCATATGTAAGGTAGTCTGGTCTAAGTGTAAGTGGACAAAGATAAAGTCCATTTAATATGGGGTACCCTAAACTAAGCAGAAAACTGGGACCTGTATCACAAAGCTGGATTTCTTGCTTAGTTGCATAATTTGTTGAATCTCAGGTAGCCTAGTTAAGATCGACTTCATCTTCATTCACTTACATTTAGCCGAGACTACCTTAAAAATGATAAGTTATCTGGCTAAACAAGAAATCCTGCTATGGCCCCTGGTTATTTTCCTATATTTTCCAGGTTCTGATTGATAGAGCTATACATAAATGAAGAGCTGAGACCCTCCTTCCTAGTTCTGGGTAAAAGTCTCCAGTGGCTTCACTTAGGGCAAAAGGTCAGCATGAGCCAGACACAGAATAGGACTCTGAAAAAAACCCTTATATCATGCAAAGGGAATATCATTGAAGGAAAATTTATTCTGGAGACTCTACAGAATCCTGTGATCCTAGTAGGGTAAGTCCTAAATACCACCAGGTAATCACTACAGAATCCAGTGATCCCCAGTTGGGTAAGTCCTAAATACCACCAGGTAATCACTACAGAATCCAATAATCCCCAGTTTGGTAAGTCCTAAATACCCCCAGTTAATCACTACAGAATCCAGTGATCCCCAGTTGGGTAAGTCCTAAATACCCCCAGTTAATCACTACAGAATCCAGTGATCCCCAGTTGGGTAAGTCCTAAATACCCCCAGTTAATCACTCCAGAATCCAGTGATCCCCAGTTGGGTAAGTCCTAAATACCCACCCCCAGTTAATCACTCCAGAATCCAGTGATCCCCAGTTGGGTAAGTCCTAAATACCCCCAGTTAATTACTACAGAATCCAGTGATCCCCAGTTGGGTAAGTCCTAAATACCCCCAGGTAATAACTACAGAATCCAGTGATCCCCAGTTGGGTAAGTCCTAAATATCCCCAGCTAATCACTCCGGCCCTGCAGAACTTAATTGCTAAACAGCTTAGAATTTCAGCTCTCTATGTTTGTATGTTTTTAAAGGTTTCAGGGCCCAAAACAAAACCAAAGCTAAACTCATACAATAAATGTTAGCGGTTATCATTAGCTTCCGCTAATTTTTTTTTGTGGTTTATCGGTTTATTATTGAATTAAATTTAGGAGTTAGATTAACAGCTATCAAGCTAACTTTTTGGTTAGCTGTGCCCACCACTACAGTGCAGATACCCGGATTGCCTGAAGTGCAGCCCCTCTAGTGCTACACGGGGGCTTTTCAGCCCAAAAAAAGAGGGGAAAAGCAGAGCAGACACAACAGAAAGCAGCCTGATGGAGGCTCCCAGGGCGGGAAGCCAGTCCTGCTGCATGCAAGATCATTTAAATGCAAATCAGGCAAGTGCCACAGCCACACTGCAACACGCACAGGCAATCTGAGGTCTTCTTTCAGGTCTGCAATGGCTGACAACAAAATCACCATCAAATCTTTCCAAAGAATGAGAGAATGTAGATAATTAGGTGGTTTCAACTGAAAGACAGCCCTGGGGTAGAGGGGGCGTGTCAACGTGGTGGTGAATGACTCCGTGCAATGGATGTTTCGGAACCTGGGAACACTTATCAGCTGTGCTCTCTCTCTGTCCCCGCAGACGGCGTGACGCATGGGGACAGGCCTGGCATTCAGTGTGATGGGACACAGGCCCACTTTCTGGTTAATGGCGAATGTAAACACGCCCTTGTGATGGAGACCAGTGCATCACTTTTATTTAAAGACCCCTTAAACACATCACCTCGCCAGCATGTTCCTGGCGTGTCCCAGGACGACACGGGCTGTGCGATGGAACGATGACGCTCAGAAATAACAATAAAGGAGAAGAAATGGTACTGAAAGATGGCTCCTCAAGGAGCGTACGAGAATTCCCCAGTGCGCTTCTGCGTAAAGCCTTCCGTCATGATGAATTCATGGCGGCTGGACGCGTTCTCAAACCTACGGGGAACCTTCCTCAACAGCCAGGCTCATTCTGGGCAGAGACCTGCATCCCTGGGCCCACTGGTTACTTCAGAAGACCAGGAGAAGTTCTTGTTGTGGTCAGCTCTGCACTTTCACTGCCAGTGACACACCACAGTGGATGGAATGAATGCATGCGGTCCAGGTCAACAGCATTAAATCTGTTTGTATTTCACAAAATGGCATCACCCTGCTTCAGTCCCTGCTTCTCTGTGTGAAGGCAGCCCTTAAATAAAGCTGCTCTTAACCTTTCAGCCTGCGGTGCTACAGAGTACCTTCATTCCCGAGGCCAGACTATATGCACTGAAAACAGTAAAACTCCCCTTCATTGGCCATTCAACCTGCAGAGCTGATTGACTTCATGTGATGAAAACAGTAAGAGTCACGTTCATTGGTCATGAAAGCTGAATGGGGCCAAAACCTTCAAAATGCCCAGAAAAACCATCCTTCATTTAAAATAAACATTTAAACCCTTCAGTTAAACAATCATATCAGAATGTACAATAATTTCTATAAAACATGAAGCTGGCTCATGCTGAGTGATTAGGATAATTGCAACTGACTGGGATTATTCTTGTTTAAAGCCTCGTCTACATGAGAATTAATGACCGTATCATGAACTTTTCAAACATGCTGTGGCATTGGCTCCCACACAAACTGCCAGTACAAACCCTGATCTTTGAGGCCCTTCTTGGTAAAAGTAACGAAACAGTTGAGTTTCTCCTTCAGATGAGGTTAGCCACTTTTATCACGTGACCGGTCAGTGACCCGTCCATTCCCAGGCTTCCCAGCAGCCCCGCACGCGGTCAGACTGGTTCATGCAGTGCAGTACGATGTGTGACTTGGTGGGTTAAAATGCTGTGTCTTTGATCAGAACGTCGCTAGTTCAGATTCCAGGGGAGGTTGGGTGATGTCACCGTTGGTCCCCTGATCAAGCCCCTTAGCTGTCCCAGGGAGCATCTGATCCTGCCTTCTCATAATGGACAACGGTATTGAAGAATGGTACAATGCCAGGGCAGGACCCACATTTCTGGGAAGTCACATCCGCAGCACCAGCCTTCACTGATCTTCCTGACTTCCTGCTGCTCCAAAGCTCCTACAGCTTCTTCTACTGCCCCCATCTTCACCCCAGGTTATCCACAGACGCCCCCACAGCACCCTCTCACATATTCGCGATCTAACAGAACTGCCATCCTCTGGCTGAATGAATGTGTCTCAGACTGCAGGTTAAAACGCCTTTCTTCAGATACAGAGCTTTTTTTGAGGCCAAAAACACAAATCTTACAATAATGAGGCTGAGCTGCATGACATCATGGACTGGGTTGCTAGCTCCATTAAAGGGACGGTGCTTAAAGGGACGCCGTGACTCCCTAAAGGACTCCTACCAGTCAGACCCCCTCTAATTGTCAGCTAGAATCTTTTCTTTCTTCCCAGCAATAAAACATCCACTTGGCCTTTAAATGTTAGCTGGTTTTGTCACAGTTGAAGTCACTTGTGACGCCAGACCACACAGCATATTAACATTACAATTACAGTAATTTAGAAAGTGAGCATGAGACAAAGGCCCAGCTTAATTACCTAATCACACTGTGGCCCCACTCAGCCCAGCAGTCAACCATCCTAAAGCTCGTCACCTTTCATTCCCGTTCATTTACTGCATAGAGGTTCATCATCTTCTGGAAAGTTCCAAACTTTTAATAATAAACAGGTGAGCAACAATGAGTGGGCATTGCCCAGAACTGAAGAACTGACCGACACAGCGGCTTCCGGGTCGTGGGACTACAGGAGTCATGGGAGTTGTCAGGAGTGCATTCAGTATACAGCGCCACCTGCAGCCTGAAGCTGGAGTGATCCCGTAGTGGAATAGGAGGGACAGGATCCTTTGACATCAACTTCACACACGACGGAAACGCTGGAGATGCCTTCAGAACTGCCTTAATTCTACGTGGCATTGATTCTTTAGAAATGTTGGCCCATATTGATAGGATAGCATCTTGCAGTTGATGGAGATTTGTGGGATGCACATCCAGG
>JAODLC010000065.1:1976445-1988715 GCA_026781145.1 Hippopotamyrus pictus | reverse complement strand
CCCTGGCACACGTGGGGGGGGGGGGGGGGCGGGGGGGCATTGGGCCACGTGGCCCGGCCTCTGGGCTTACCAGACACCTGTCACTAGGCCACCGTGACAGCGCCAGCAGGAAGCGACAACTGTAAGTGGCGGCCCGTGTCAGCAGCTCCTGCAAGGCGTTTCAGGTCTCCAGGCAGGGCTGCAGGGCAGCAGGGCGGCTGCCAGATTAACGCCAGTAACAGGGACATATTCTGCTCTTAAGTTTAATTCATTTGGCACTCAGAGAAAACACTTCACCTAATTCTGCAATAAAACTTCAAAATGACAGATTTTACGCTCCATATTAAGAATGATTTTCTCACCGATATGGTATGTAGATTTGAAGCCTCGTTCCGCTCGTTAATGGCTATGAGGCTCTATAATGGCTGTTTGTCTCTCTCTTCCTACCAAAGGGTGTTCCTCAAACAGCTGGGCGATCTTCCCACCATGAGAAAATCACTTCAAGCCCAACAACTGGGCTGCTTGTTTACACAGTAAGTCCACTCAGGTTACACCCTCCCAGTTAAAAACAAGCGATTCCTGCTCGCCCATTTCACCAGCGACGAGTTACAGCCACAGACACACGATCCGGGCTGCCAACTCGCACGCATCCGGAGTGACACTCACGCTTTCAGACTCTCACGCTCATGCAAGAAAACTTATGGCAAATCTATATTATTCCATTATAAACCTAAAGACATCATAGTGGGTAGTTTACATTTGGGGTAGTTTGCAAACCCCAGAGTTAATTAAACTCCAAGCATGTGTGTGCAGACTTTTTCTCAAACTGAAAGTCACACGCCAGCCAGCTGACCAAAGTTGATCACCCTGTGCACAATGAGTTCCCGGCCCGTGATGCCCCTGACTGCTTCTACATTAGAATGACGGCTTTAATAGGCCAGTGCAATAAAGAACCATCATTTACTCTAAGCTCATCCTGACCTTCCGGTAAACAACAGATTTGCTGTTTCTCATGAGAGCCTGACGTCTCCTGGTGCAGGCAGTTGCAGCGATCTAAAGGCCTCCTTCTGTTATTGCTGGAGATCTGTCCTTCACTGTTCTAGACCCCTTTAGTGTTGTCGGGTTATAATAGCTGAATCCTGACTGAATCGGTAAAACAGACCAGCATGGCGCTACATCTTTCCCTCCAGTCACATTCTCTGTGTATATGGCTGACTGCAGGCCCATAAACACCACAGAGTCACGTTACACACCCCAGGGGGCGCTAAAATGATGGAGCTTAGCGTGGCAGCATCACCTAGGCCGCACCGGGCCTCCGATTGGGCACACGGGGCTGGGCGAGGCCTTCCAGCGACAGATGGCATGCGATCCGTTGTCTTTGAGGACAAACGAGGCCTTGTTCGTAATGAACCTTCCTGAGGGCTTCGCTAAGCTGGCCGCGACAGGCCAGGAACAGGTGACTGGCAGCCACAAGAAGACACAGGAGCGGTGTTCACCCGCAGGCCGCGGTCCAGCCGCCACCCCGCTATGGTACCCCGCTAGGAACACAGGCTAAAGCCATCTTGGGCCTCGGCCTTCATCGCCTGCGGGATTTTACAGGTTTCATATGCTAACGGACAAGCAGCACAGCGCCCACACATACCACACAAGGCGATGGGCATCCTGTCACACTGGTTTCCGACTGGCAGTGCTGGTGAATGTCACCATACTCAAAGGAATAAAAGTCTCCGGTTTAGAGGTGGAGCCCTGGTGACTAGAGCAAATGGCTGGAGCACCTACTTTGATTGGCTGACCTTCTCAGCCAATGAGCCCTCTCAAATTTGTGCCAGGGAAACACACAAAGGACACACATATCAGAAAGCAAACAGAATTGTGGGGGAAGAAACACAAAAACGTAATGACAGCCCCAATTTAACTTATGGTAAGCAGTCCAACACAATAATAACAAAAAACCCTCAGTCAAGCAGACATTGTTATTCAGTAAATCCATCATGTCCTGAAGAGGAAGTAGGAACACACAGACTTTGACCGTTCTGATTAATCATACTAGTTGTTTTGCTCTTTGATGAATACACATTAAACAAAAGCTGGCTGGTGTTCCTCTATATCTCTGGCTAATTAAAGTCAGCAACAAAAACAACAGCAGGATGGACAGCTTCCAGGTCACCTCGAAGACAGCAGATGTGTGAAAATCGAGAGAAATCTGTTGGTCGGACGTGATGCGGAGATAATCCAGTTCAGACTCTTCATATTTGCCTGTTTACTTTGTATTTGGCTGAATGCAGGCAATTAGACAGTTCGTAACATTTTACCTCTCGACCTGAAGTGCCAGTGAAGATCCCAGTGGTATAAATACAAGCTGCGTGATAATTTCTGCCATTAATGGAGAACAGGCTGCCAGTGCAGCCCAAGGTGCAGGAAAACTGACACCAAACTGGGCCGAAGCGAAATAAGTGCTGAATATCCAGCAACCCATCATCTTGGGTAATCTCGGGGAGAATATCGGCAGCGTGCGCTGGTCCTTGATGCCACCTGTCGCTGATCTTGTCACTGATCAGGCGCCAATTCACATTACAGTTGCACACGTGCGAAGGAAGTGGCTCCTCACAATTAGGAGTGAAGCGTCTCCTCGGCATGGAGCTGGCCGCACGTCACGCTGTTAGACAGACGCTGTCTGTCGGCATTTAACAGTGTCTCTGAATGATATTCACAGGCTATTAGCGATGTTCCCAAACCGTCACAATCATCACTATTTCTGGCAGTCAGGAGGGACTGACAATTAATAAGTTGACGCTGACAGATTGTTAAGAGAGAGGGCGGCTGTGGGGAGGCTGGCGGCCTGGACGGCTATTAAAGTGCAGGCTGACTAACAGCACATTGTGACACTGTGATACTTCCTCTCCGATCGGTAACGGCCGTACCAAAGATAGACATGGTGGACTATTCTCCACAAGCCGGATACCAGACAAAGCTCAGATCAAAGCCCGCCAGAGATAATTCTGGCGCAGAGGCGTTAATTGGGTTAAAGACCTTTAAGGGGCCAGTCCAGGCCTGGCCCATGATGGAGTCCCTTGCCCGTCCTTCGCACGGAAGACCGCATGTGAGTACAACACCTAAAAATACCTGAAACTTTAGCGCGTTCGCAGCCATTAGGAAAGCGTCCAGCCATCAAAGACAGAATATAAATAGAAGAGGGCCCATACATTCCCAAGGAGGACAACACGCTCCATGCGAGGCCCTGCCCCCCATTTCCGGCCCCCTCCCGGTCTGGAAAATCCATAAGGAGGGAGCCAATCCCACAGGGACCTTACAGACGGCTGGGGACATGAAGTGCAGCCTCTGTCTGCCCAGAGGGAAATGCACGTTCATTTGGCCACGTTTGCTGATTTTCATATGCATTTATCTGAACCTTCTTCAAACATTTGAGTTCCACACAAGGAGGATTAACAGCGAATGTTACAAACCAGTAAAGAAGGAAGCCTGTCCATCCTTTATCCCAGAGGCGAGGCCCTCACTGACAACACGTCGAATGGCGTTTCTCTGCTTTGTATCATTGTGACAAGCAAATGACACGTTTATTCCCAGCTGAAAACTACACATCCTCAGAGGAGGTCACATGGTCAGAAACACATTCTTCCTCCTTGTACCTATTAATGCCAGCAGGAGGGCAACCTGTTTTAATTAAAGCCCCTGCAGTTAGCGCGCTAGTATTGGCAGAGAGACCCCCCTCCCCCTCATACTCTCTGAAAGTGGTCCCTTCCAGCAGCCGTCCCACCGGAGCTCTTGTCACAACCTCGGCCAATGGGAAACTGTGTGCCACGCCAGCGGCCGTCCTACTGGAGCTCTCGTCACACCCTTGGCCAATGGGAATGTGCGGCCCTCAGGCCACCTGCTAGGCTTGTTTTTCCAGGTCGGTCTCCCCGTGGAAACAGCACACCGGTCAGCATATCGAGCTTTTATGGCTTTTCCAGCCCCCCTCCCTGTTTTCTTGAACCACAGAAGCCCCCCCCCATCTTGCCCATTTGTGCTGTCAGTCTCGCCCTCCCTCTCCCTGACGGCCCCACTCTCAGATGGCTTCAGCCCTCGAACCCGCAGGGCCAGCTGTCGGCCGGCCATCTCAGAGTCCACCGCGGCTCTCGGTGGGGTCATGCCTCTCGTCCCCCCAGCATGGCGGCCATACAAAGTTTACTCACCCTCTTGCCCTCCGTGCCCGGAGCTCCTGGTTGCCCGGGTAACCCTGTGGGCCCCTGGTGAAAGGATGGAGATGGAGAAAGTGCATTAGCAGCTTGGTGAGCCAGACTGAAAGAGCAGCTTTCTGCATGTACAGCTACAACTAAGCTACAGTTTAACTACAGGAGGGCGACAAAAAGGGGCTGGTTCTGCAAGTGCTGAATGAAAGTGCTCTTACCTGCTGGCCGCTGGCACCAGTAAGACCCTGTGGGAACCAGCAAGAACAGGAAGCGTTTACAACAGTGCAAATGATGTGCAGAGCGGCACAACGGCAGGAAAAACGCCATGCAGACAGACAGAGTGACACGCTCCCTCCACTGAAGTATATGTTAAACTATATGGCCAAAGGTATCTGGACAGCAACTTGTCCGACATCTCATTCCAAAACCAAGTCTATCGTTACGCAGCGGGTCGGCCCGTCCTGCTGTAACAGCCCCTGCTCTTCTGGGAAGACTCTCCATTAGACGCTGGAATATTGGCGATGAGATCTGCTGCCATTCAGGTTGGGTACTGAGGTTGTGTGATCCTGTCCCTTTCTGTCAGCTTGAGGGGTTTAACATGCTCCCAGACAGTGTGACCAAGGCGGTCACTTCGCTTGTGGACGGCCAGGGCAGAAACGAACTGACTTGTAAAGATCCCGCCCTGAGACTGTGCCGAGCGGGAAGTCACTAACCTCTCCAGTATCGTCACACCTTTTGCTGCCAGCAATGGCTGTAGCTCAATTAGACAATTCCATCAATTAATGGGGGGTCGACATACGGTGTATGTTAAACATCAATCAAAAAAGATGCAAAGACAATGAAGGTGTTCACTGCACTAATAACTTCATCATGTCATTTTACTCCATAACTGCATCGTATGAGTTGGGGTCTTTTTTAAATTTAATTTATTGTAATGTCACAATGGAATGGCACCTCAAACAGAATAGCAAGATGCTATCGCACATGTGTGACAACAAAAGCGTCTGAACGAAAGTCACCATTAAAGACGGCCTTAGAGTGCCAGGTGGAGACCCGTCCGCTGGTTAGGGGACTAGTAAACATGAATTCGTTACAGTTAAACAACCTTTGGGTCATAGGGTACCGAGGTAAACATGTGGACGCGACAGCCCTACAGCTGTGCGTCTGAATATTGCAAATAAACAGTGTTGCATTTCAGCCACTGGCCAATTAACCAGGCTCCACTTTCGAGTGGAAAATATCGACGACTTTTTATAGAAGCCATGACCAGAATAGGCACCTGGAGCGGAGCCAGTCCTGGGTGTGGCTCCAGGACAAAATGTGACGGCCGGATTGTAGGGATGCTTCCCGTAAAGCAAACCCAGCCGCCGTGTGCAGCACCGCAGCGGCGCATGAGATACTGCGGCTTGGGTGTCAGCAGCCGTGCATCGGAGGGCGGCATCACGCTGCGAGGAATGTGAAGGACAAGGGGGACGAGCGGCTCGCTCCCACGCCCAGGAAGAAGCAGCGCCATTCTGCGTATTCTTATAAATGTATTATTAGAGCAGGGTACTCAGCTCCTCACCGCGACAGGATTCCTCGGAGCTCGGCCCGGCACTGTCATAGGCAGCCTGGACCACTCTGACATCTGTACAACCGGACATTAGCACAGCTGGAAGTCAGAGCGCTCACAGAAGATGTGGGTAATCAGGTTAGTGTCCAGCCTCCTCCCGGTTGAGAGCATCTCAGCCTCGGACCCCCAGGGAGTGATAGAGACCCCCCCCCCTTCACAGAGAGCGAGGGGGTGAGGACTGATCTTGCCGATCCTTGCTGGGGAAACACTTGACAGCTCACCCGGCCTGCGAGGTGAGAGAGATCCCCTGCCCCAAGGCCGCCCCCAGCCATCAGCCTGTCCGCACAGCCCGCTGGCCCCACACCCGCTCCCTAGGCATGCCGTGGGCTCCGGCTGCCCCCCAGGGCCCTGCGTGCCCCCGGAGAGCCTGCTGATTTGCCCCCGCTTGCTTTACTGAGGGTTGGAGACATAAGCATGTCTCCTGTGAGGGCATGAGGTTCGGTAACAGTTTGGGAACTCTGTCCTGTGATTGGCTCACTCTCAGCAGCGTGGGGCGGGGCAGCAGAGGCTGCATGAAGCAGGTGCAACGTCAGAGATACTCACTGTGTTGCCTGATGGACCGGGGAGGCCGACGTCTCCCTGCAAGACATACCATTGCATTTATGAACATCTGTGCTGCAAGATTAACGTCTGTGAGGCATAAAGGGGAGCTCAGGGGCATTCTGAAGATGCTCAACTTTAAAAGCTTGTGACTTTAGATATCAAAGTCCCCGCATTGCAGGAATCTCCCCGATCGCATCCCATCTGACTGCACGTTTGCGGTCAAACTCATATGTTTATGAGTAAGAGGTGTAGCTTGAAATCATCCAGTTACACCATCCTTCTCCATAACCACCTTCACTATGCTACCTTCGCTCACCACTCCACCTTAAGTCAGAGTGAAATATGAATAAATATGAGTCCACCTTAACACCACTTTCATTCCACCTTAACTCTGCCTTCATTCCACCTTAACTCTGCCTTCACTACTCTGCCTTCACTCACCATTCCAGCTCAACTCCACCTTCACCACACTACCTTCATTAACCACTCCACCTTAACTTCACTTTCGCTACCCTACCTTCACTCACCACTCTACCTTAACTTCACTTTCGCTACCCTACCTTCACTCACCACTCCACCTTAACTTCACTTTCGCTACCCTACCTTCACTCACCACTCCACCTTAACTTCACTTTCGCTACCCTACCTTCACTCACCACTCCGCCTTCATTCCACCTTCATTCCACCTTGACTCCACCTTCCTTCTGCCTTAACTCCACCACCCTTAGGTGAGTCTCCCATAGCATTTTCACATCCGCACCCTTTTTGTAAGGAATCAGCATGGAAGCCTAATTAAATAAGGCTCTAAGCCTCCACACACAACGCTGAATTCACGGTCCAGGAAATTAAGCTGATACTGTGAAAGCTCTGCCTGGGCCGTGACCTACCATCTGAGGCTAAGCTCCCTGATGGGCGTCCTCAGAGGAGTTTCTGGGGGGGGGCACAGTCTGCTGAGGTGCTGTTTTACACACATGTGGAGGCGCAGTGGAGTGTAAAGCACATTGTGTAAAACCGCAGCCCACCACAGACCTCCAAATGCTGTTTTAATACAAAGCTTTCATGCAAAGGTGTCACGGGAGACGAGGTCGTTCTCCTGGGCTCGCAGGGAAACAGAGAACTCATTAAAGCTGCACTGGAGTAACTCACTGCACCTGCAGTTACAGGTGATCGCAGAGCTCCTCGGAAACAGGAGAAAATGGGCGCGATTCAGCAGGAAATGACAAGATCTCATATGTACCATGAGCAGCACAGCAGCTCTGCGTAAAAACAAAAATGAGATGAAAGCAGCAGGAAGTGGCCCAGTCATTACACTGGTTCTTTGAGACAGACGCAGAATCGGAATGCGGGCTTTGTTTATAAATAATGAGCCGACGAGGCGTCCCCGTCGTCCCCGTCGTCCCCGTCGTCCCCGGCGTCCCCGGCGTCCCCGGCGTCCCCGTCGTCCCCGTCGTCCCCGGCGTCCCCGTCGTCCCTGTCATCCCTACGCCCAGAACGCCTTCATGTCTGTGTCACTCCTAATGAGAGCTTGCCAGTGTCCTCTGCCGGGGGCTACGCTAACAGTCCTGCAGAAAGTAGCCACTACGGAATTACTGTGCATTTCTGCATCCAGGAATTATTTAATTCAGGGAAAATAGCTGAATCGGGGATCCAACACAGACACGAAGAAAGTTCATTCTTGCTGAATGGCTTGATCCCCCCCGAACTGCAAAGAACAAATCCCCCAGCATGACCTAGACCTATTTTGGGGGTGTGGGGGGGCATAAGCATATAAATCACTTTCGAATTGCAAGGCGGGGCGTTGGCTTCCATCAGGAATAAATGTGTCATCGATGTCCTTGGCACACACAGCTTTCGGGGTGGTGCTCAAACATGCGGTGGCCATGTATCAGGGGGGCTGGTCACACAGCCGCCGTGGGGTGGGCCATCTGGCTCGCGGTGCCACTCCGGCCGAATCTGAGAGTCTAGGCTGCATGCCGAAATAGCCCAAGTGGATACGCTCACCTTTTCACCTTTGGGACCGACGGGACCCTGGATACCTGGATCTCCTTTCAGACCCTGTGAAGAAGAAGCCAATGTCAGAACTGATCGCCCCCCCCCCCCGCCCCTGGCCCAGAGGCTGAACGAACAGTGGAGTCTGAACCTACTGTAAGCTATGGTAGATGGTTCGTCTTTTCTGAGTGGCGAACACTGGGTTCTGTCCTTGTGGCTGAGGTGAGGATATAAGGCAGCATCAGCCTTTACAGGACCCCCCTCCCTCCCACCTGTCCCCCCCAAGCCCCTGACATGTGAATGAAGGGGCATCAAAGAAAAATACCCCAAATTACACACCCCTAAACAACACTTTAGTTGATGAACGGGCCTGATAACGGGCCTGATAACGGGCCTGATAACGGGCCTGAGATGCATCAACAGGGTAAATGCACGGGCTGGTCCGGGTCATCAGAGGGCTGTCAGTAATGGACAGACTTTGGTCATGATGGATCTGGCCCGGCATGAAGGCCCGAGAGGCACGAGTGAGCAATCAACCATCTTGGCAGAGATCTCAGACCTCGGCTGTAATGTCAAGGCTGCATTCTCTAGGTGACACCAGGCAAAGCCGCCTCACTTTGGCCGCAAGGTGAGAACTCACCCTTCACTGCGGTGAAGTTCATTCATTGGTGTTTCTCCTGCTTATGGGCTCCATGGCACCAGAGCATAAGCAGCTCTAAGCTCATCATCCGTTCAGGAAAGTTCCTTAAGCACTTCACACATCATCATGGATAGAGTACTGTGATAAAGTACTCTACGACAGATATAAACACTCAACAACTCAACAACGGCATACATGGATGGGCTTGTTTGGTACGCATGAAAGGGTAAGGTTTCACTTTGGTGTTTAAACCACGAACACCTTTCATTTGCCAGCCTGCCGCCTGATTAATTACCCGGTGCTCTGAGCACTTCCCGATCAATATTTACGCTGCAGTCAAACACAGGCATGCAGAAGGTGTCTGGTTTGTAGTAACGTCTGCAGTGGGTCTCACAGTCCGAGGAATCCTCATTCTATAGGCACCTCTGTGTCCGTTCGCTTATTGGACGCAAACCGCGGCTAATCCAGCTAATCGTCCTTGGCGATCGACGGGCCCCATAATGCAAAGCGCATATGAGTGTGCAGATGTGACTGAGACACAAGCACGATTACAGGTATGATTCTACTCTCAGGAGACACAAAATGACAAAATGTGGACTGACTGAAGTACCTGAGGTCTAAAGGTCTGTTCACCTGTGCAGGGGGATAATAAGGACCAAACACCCTACTGAATATACTCCAAAAGGCGAAAACATGGACCAAACACTGTACCGAATACAGTAAAAGGGGGCAGGATACAGACCAAACACCCTACTGAATATACTCCGAAAGGCGAAAATATGGACCAAACACTGTACCGAACACAGTAAAAGAGGGCAGGATACAGACCAAACACCCTACTGAACGTACTCCGAAAGGCGAAAATATGGACCAAACACTGTACCAAAAACAGTAAAAGGGGGCAGAATACAGACCAAACACCCAACTGAATATACGGCGAAAATATGGACCAAACACTGTACCGAACACAGTAAAAGGGGGCAAGATACAGACCAAACACCCTACTGAATATACTCCGAAAGGCGAAAATATGGACCAAACACTGTACCGAACACAGTAAAAGGGGGCAGGATACAGACCAAACACCCTACTGGACACACTATGAAGGGGATTATCGCCTTTGTCGGGGATGTTAGCTTAGGCTACACACAAATCAAGACTACTTTTAACATAGAACTTATGAATGACGTAGCATTAAGGAGGCTTCAGGAAAGTCACCCCTGAATAGTTACACAGTGAATATCCCTGAGCTGGTCCCTAAGTATTGAAACTGATTTAGACCACACGGGTCTAAATATAAGGACATGATTAACCCATGAGTTAAGCAGGCGGTGAAAAGCTCATGGAAGCCAGCTGGGAGGGCGTGTAAATCAGCCTGCCTCACACCGAACCGTATAGCGGCTCAGGTTCATACATACACTTAAAGCACTTTAAATCAAATCAAGCAAAGCGAAATGAGCCGCCTGTGTTAGCAGCCCAGCCGTGCGTTTCATGCCGTTTGGTCGCCGTCTGCAGCACCTGACAGGACCACGTACTGATGGTGCAGATCAGAGGCCCGTTTTGGCCACAGGGCCGGAGGAATGAGACACGAGCGAAGACACGCAGTCAACAGACGTGGCTTTGAGATGTCGGAGCTGGGCTTGGATCACATAATACGCCGAGCGGAAACTCGCGGAAGCCGCCTGCAAGAGGATCCCGCCTGTAAAGGAGACGGCGAGAAGCCTGGCTGTCGCCGGGTGGGGGTGACACAGCAGGAAATGTTTGTGTAGCTTTCTGTTTGCTCAGCTGGACATGGGCGCTGGCACAGTGAAAAGACAAGAGCGTCCAGGGTGCGACACACGCAAGTGGCTCGCCGGGGACCTACCGCTGCTCGCTCTGCTGATATCCATGCTGCGTTCCAGGGAACAATAATACGCAGACCCCCCCCACCAAACTATAGCCCCCTATCACTCATTCATGATATGGGAACAGGGACAGTGTGTAGGATGACGGTCCTCCTCATTTACACGGCCCCGTGATTCTAACGTAACATTTGCAGGATTTTTCCCAAACGGGCCCTCATAGTGAGTTAACAGGATTGGCTTAGGAAGAGCCCTGAAGCGGCATTACCGGGACATGCCCACACTGCTGTCCACCTCCTGCCGAAATGAAGGTGCCAGAAAACACAGGATCGAATGGAAAAGAAAGGAGGCTTACGTCTCTCCCCGGCGCTCCATCGGGACCTCGCTCCCCCGCTGCTCCCTTTTCACCCTAAATCAAGAAAGAAAACAGACCAGCTGAGAGGTGGCCCCCCGAGGACACGGGCACACGCACACGGGCCCCGCTCCTCCGCCGGCGGACGCAGGTGGGGCTCAGGGATGGCCCCGACAGGCAGCTCTTCGTCTGGACAGCAGATAATGGGGCAGGTTAAGACCCCAGCGCGTGTCCGGAAGGCAGCCGCTAGGCCTAATGAAACAGCGCCCTGAAAGGTGACAAACGTAGCTAACTGACTGGCTGCGCAAATAAATAAGGACATTCCATTACAATGAAAGCGCTCTGCCAGTGTCAGTGAATGTATACGTTTGGTTGCCATGGCGCTGCTCTTCCTTGCTATTCCTCACAGCCTACCATGCTACAAGGTTACAATGATGGTCACCTCATGTATAGCAGGCGGATGCATTCATCTTGCGATATGTCCCATGTAGAAATGCAGCGATTTGCTGCGGTCATACTGTGAAGACACAGGTTGTTACCGGGTTCTGGGCAGGAAGCCCATTTCCAGGTCCAGGTCCAGGGGACGAGTGATGTGCAAGAATACGACGCCGATGACAAGAGCCAGCGGTTACTGCGCTTATAATAACATGTCACGGCAACCCCAGACAGCGGGACATGCAAATCAAATGCAGCGGCCCAAGGGGTAGTAATGCGGTGTCACGCAGCTTGGTATCACCTGCAAGGCATCAGCTGCATCACGATGTTTTCCAGATGCATCTCTGTGAGACCTCAAGGAAGGTGTCGGGCAGCACAGGAGCGCAGTGCTGAGCACAAAGCAAGGCAGGAGGCCCCTATGGCCCTCCGCAATCAGGACTTCAAGATCAGGCAGGAGGCCCCTATGGCCGTCCGCAATCAGGGCTTCCAGATCAGGCAGGAGGCCCCTATGGCCCTCCGCAATAAGGGCTTCAAGATCAGGCAGGAGGCCCCTATGGCCCTTCGCAATCAGGGCTTCAAGATCAGGCAGGAGGCCCCTATGGCCCTCCGCACCCAGATGCACTGCAGGGATTGGGCAGAGCTGTAGATAGCGTTGTCAGCCAACAAAGATATTACTCTACAGTGCTGCC
>JAODLC010000065.1:1960473-1976345 GCA_026781145.1 Hippopotamyrus pictus | reverse complement strand
AGGCCCCTATGGCCCACTGCACTCAGGGCTTCCAGATCAGGCAGGAGGCCCCTATGGCCCACTGCACTCAGGGCTTCCAGATCAGGCAGGAGGCCCCTATGGCCCACTGCACTCAGGGCTTCAAGATCAGGCCCCGACCTCATGCTGCTACAGATGCATCAGTGCCAGTTCATCCTTCATTTACATTTTATTAACAGACACTTTAATCCAAGATCTGTTTTTTGAGGAAGCAGGGTAGGCCAGGCCCTGGAGTACTTGGGAGCTAAGGGCCTCGCTCAGGGGCCCGACAAAAAGATCACTCAAGTGCTGCTGGAATTTGAACCAGCAATCTTCTGATCAGAGGGCCCTAACCTGCGGGCATACACTTTTTTTGTTATTTAACTTTTGTTAAAACATTTTTACTCTGTCAAAGGAAACAAAATTAGTGCAATTTTAATGATTTCTTTCTTGTCAACATTATCTATCATATGTTTAAAAATCATTTTAAAATTCATGTCCTCTGCTTTTTTGTGAGCTCTGCCTCTTCAATCAGTAATTTTTATCCTGCTTGTTTAAATCACTCACAGACGGGTCTGTGAGGAATTTATTTTTAACTGTTTTGTTTTATAAATATTACAATATTTATCACAAAAAAATCTCGATAGCTAAAATTTTCCAATATCACGCAGCCCTACTCAGTACAGATGACACCAAATAGCTGTTTCTCGTAACAATCTCAGTATTTTACTTCCAAAGGTGCCAGTTTTCCCCTGATCGACGGAAGGTGAGACTTTTGACGACTTTAATAACAACTTTTCATGAATCGGGGCTGTCTATGATCTCCATTCAGCCTGATCCTCAGCTTTGACTCCATGAACGTCCCCCGGCTCAGCTTTGACTCTCTCATGCCTGCCCAGGCCCTTCTCTCATTCTTTTGTTTGCATTTTGCTTTCAGTTCTTTTTTTGTTTTTTTTTTTTGTTGTTTTTTAGCAAAACACAGCATTTCTAAGTCTTATTCACCACTCACAACAAAGTATACAGAGGAGTTTCATTTTTCACCTAAAATTGGATTATCTCACCACAAACGTATCCAGGGGATCTGAAGACCTTAGCATTGAACGCTCCCTGTCGCAGTCACTTTAGTCTGGTAGAATCGCTCATTAGCAGTTAACAAGCAAAGCGCCGCCCCAAATAGGCCATTAGTTTTCGTTAGAGCCATTACTCAGGATGCAGTAGCAGCAGCAAACTGTGCCCTTATACATACTGATGAAATAAAGATGGGGCTCTGTAGCCGTCTCCAAATTCTCGGCCTCTAGACACGACTAATCGATCCCGCATCATCCACCATAACAGCGGATGCAGGCCGGCATCGCAATTGGCAGCTGGTGATGCTGCACAGTAGTGTGGGAATCGCCACCCAATGCAATATTATATCAATTAGTTTGGAGTAAGCAATGAAACAAATTAATACATCTTGACACAGGTGAAACCTAAAGTAGATGTTCAACCTAGAAAACATGCTAACTGAGGCTTTGAGTTGGTTATAGTTAGTGCTAGAGAGCCAAAGACCCTCCCGTATCATCTGAATTAGTAGTTTGAGAATATTTTGGGTTCCCAATACATTACGGCAACATCAGAGAGAGAAAGTAATTGATAGACTAAGAATGTCTGCTGGCTCTGTTATACTGAACTCGGATATTGTTCTGGAATCACATCCCACATGCTACTCATAACTCATTTTCAATGAAGTGTGTGCTTTTGCCCGGAAATTCAGACAGGGCTCAAAAAAATAAAAATAACTAACCCAAAGCTCACACTATACAATTTTAACCCCGATTTTCCACATGCCAAAAATTTTTGCTGACCACCGATAAAAACTTCAGAGGCAAATCGACATTTGCTTGGCTTGGTGCTGGCAAATCGGCGCTTGATCGCTATTAGATCAAAGACGCGGCCGGACAGAGGCGCTGATGTGTCACAGATGCCCATAAGATCTGCCAGGCTAAATATCTGGATCTGTCAGCAACTCAAAATCCTATAGGGGTGAAACGTGTTACCACTGGCATTGAGTGCGGTGACGAGCTACAGCCCACGACAGGGCGAGACACAGGCTACAACCCACGACAGGGCGAGACACAGGTTACAGCCCACGACAGGGCGAGACACAGGCTATAGCCCACGACAGGGCGAGACACAGGCTACAGCCCACGACAGGGCGAGACACAGCGTGAGGTGACACCCGAGGAAGGAGTTTAAAAAAATGTAAACGGTACATTTGTCCAGAAACGGCTCTCGGTGTTCAAAGTTGATGTATAGAGGTATATGGATCCGTTAGTCGGGCCATGCAGTTTTTACGGGGACTCAGACGGGGCCTCACCTTATCGCCATCCGTACCATTCAGCCCCCACTCTCCGGGCTCCCCCTGTCGAAAAAGAGCAGATATGAAGCTTCTTGGGTGCCTGGGGCCAGCTGTCCCTGGCTACGCTTTCCATCGGGCGACGAAGGAACTACAGAATGCTTCTCCGTCATCATTGCGGGGAGCCGCCTGGACATTCATCAGTGGCTCGATCGATCGCAATACAGCGGCGGCTTCGTGTGACCACCGTTGGCTGTGGCACCTTTGTGATTCTGCATCGATTGACAGGATGCAAATAAACCACAGCGAGGAGGCCCTACCCCCCCCCGAGGAGAAACATCTCGTGCCCTCATCTTCTCTGAAGCATGGACAGATATGACAGGCGCCTCACTTTCAGACTGGCTTAGAGGAGGATTGGGCTCCCGGTCTCATTTGAACAATCTGCAGAGGGCTCAGACTTGTCAGGAGAGCCTCTGTTAAGCGTACTGGCATCCCAGCCACAACCGGCACCTTCCCACAGCATTTGGGCTGTAAATGACACTTCTATTTTATTTAGCAGATACTTGTGTCCAACGCAATGCACAATTGAGGAAGCAGGGCCGGCCAGTCCCTGCAGCAATTGGGAATAATGGGCTTCGCTCAGGGGACTAACAGTGACATCACTCTGTCAACCAGGGATTTGAATCAACGACCTTTTGACACAGACACGGCGCCCTAACCCCCTGAGTCACACACTGACGTACAGAAATCAGCTGCGACACGGGAGTAACAATGCACCATTTTCCACCGTGCAGATCAGGACAAGCTGGGGTGCGGGGGAGGGAGGAGTTCAGAAGATCAGATGCAGTACAGATAAGAAGCTGGTCAATCTGGCCGGCCGTGTAGGTCTCACCTTTGGACCTGGAGCTCCATGCAGTCCTGGGATGCCCACAGCTCCTGGGTCACCCTGATGAGGACGGGGAACAAACAGCCTTATATTTCATGTCAGACCAGCCAAGCTGAGCGCAGTTACTCTGAGTGAAGCGTTTTCCTGACAGCATAAATACTACTGCACATCCTCCATGTCCAGCCTTTGAAAAATGACCAGAGGATCCATTTGTTATCGCCTGTCCGTTACTGGTCTGGGCATAGCCAGTCTTGCACGTCCTGTGTGTACTGTATGGAAACACATGTCTCCCAGGTTGCAGATGATGGTGTTCACGAAATGATCCTACCCAGCAATTTCTCATCTGACAGTCAGAAAAAAACAGATCACTCAGCCTGCGAGTGAACATAGCAACAGTCATGCCACTTCCTTATGTGTGAATCAGCCTAGTACGATAGTGATTTCAGCAGAGAATAAGCACAAAACCAATCGCCCTAACTTCAACCCCAACTATAACCAAAGCCCTTCCTCTAACGCTTGCTGTAAAGGTCACTCTGCATTTTAATAGTTTCTAAGTTTAACCCAAACCTGCCTCCTTATATATGAATGCACATCACACTAGGACTGAATGATATTACAAAAAAATTCACACTGGCATATTTTTAAATTGTGCCAACAGACACAAAGCAGTGCTGACAAATCACCTGAACATTCTTGGTTCCCAATAAATTACGGCAACATCAGAGAGAGAAAGTAATTGATAGACTAAGAATGTCTGCTGGCTCTGTTAAATTGAACTCGGATATTGTTTTGGAATCACATCCCACATGCTACTCATTTTCAGTGACTTCATCCAAGTGTTTGCTTTTGCTCGGAAATTCAGCCACGCTCAATATTCTCTCTGTGGAACACCAAATATTTCCATACAGTGGAAGGCAAATGTCTTATGGTGGCCAGTTCTTGTTCACATTTCTGCTCTTCACTAATTTTTGTTCAATTTCTTACAAATGCGCCACAAGCTGTGTGAGTGCGTCCAACAAGGATGAAAATTGTTGTCTGAGAGAGCATGCAGAGCTCATGCAAAAGTAGCAGAGATAAATCTTCGACTGCATTTTTTTTTTTTTACATATACTACAACCTTGGAAAGGAACCGTATTGCAAACCTTGCTAAGTTTTGATTCCTGTGACAAAGTAAAAATGTTTTACTGTAACTTAACAATGGTTCCAACCCAGCTGACTATCACGGTCCTCGCAATGTGACATCTGCATAACATACAATGTTAATATTAAAACAGCACATAATGCAGGCCTACTTCCCAGCATGCTCCAGTGCACGTGAACCATCCCACAAAGCTCCCCAAGCGAGCGTCAGTTTAAGTGAGTGTCCTGAACCCTGACCGGCCTCCTTACATACGAAACCACATTTCCCAGCATGCCTCAGCCCACACGCGCCGCCCCACGAAGCTCCCATCCAAGTGAGTGTTGGCCTGGGTGTGCTTCTGTGGGTCAGGTCATGACATGGCGGCGAAGCGTCCCTCTCGCTGACTGAGACGGCCTACCTTCAGGCCGGGCTCAGCGGGGGCGCTGTCGTCGCCTCTTTCCCCCTGCAAACACAGGCGGCACATTAGCAGACGCTCCGGAAAGCCTGCAGCGCCACACCCACGGCCACAGGTGCTGCGGGGCCCCATTACGCCAGGCAGCCAGCAGCTGTGCCTACAGATACTGTTACCCGATAATTGGAAGGTCACATGTCTCAGACACACAGTAAGCCTGTTTGGCACACCCCACTGCCATTGCTCCTGGGGGGGGGTGAGCGTGGCATGCAGAATCAGGGACAGAGTTGAGGCTTTGCAGAGGGCGGTGAGAGAGAACGCCCCCCCCCCCCCATCTGCATTTAGGGAGGCGGTCCGCGGCCCCGGTCACGCAGCTCTGAGCATGAAGCTAGCTGTGAACTCTGCCTTATGCCCTCATTCGAGATTCAAGGTCGGAGGCTAATTGGCACAGGGTCCGCAGAAGGTGGCCCCCCCAGAAGACCTCCACCTCGGTCTGCCTTTAAATATTTACGTCTCTTTCATTGCCTCCATTGTCTTTTTTGAAGAGGATAAAATGAAGCCATCAGATGACGTCGGTTTATTAAGCCGTTCCTGGGCCAGAATTTGCCGGCATGAAGACTCACCTTCTGTACTGATCTGAATCTTTAGCATGGCTGACCTGCTCGTTAATGTCACGGAAAGATCCGGCATGTAGGGAGCACTGCTTCTGTCTGCCTTTATTCCGCCCCCCACAGCCTCTCTGAGCTGAGATGCCGCTGCAGCCCCAGGTGACACTTTCCCCACTTTCCAGCCTGGACTGATTGTTTACTGATAGACTCTCAGCATAATTTTAATTAACCGTGAACAGTAGGAAGACAATGTCAGGAGAGTGAGACAGATCTCAGACTCAGCTGTCAGTCAGAGCAGCCAGATTCAGCTTCTGTTCAGATTATTTCTAAACTGGAGTCCCCCCCCTCAGGAATTCCTAAGTGCCTTTAATGGGAAATCCAATTAGAAGCAGTTCATTAATTACACCAGTACCTGGAGCATGCAAACAAATGGGAAAAACACATTCCACTCAGGGATGGGGCCTGGCATCGAGAACACGCCTGCTTATGGACGGGGCCTGGCATGGAGAACACGCTTACGGACGGGGCCTGGCATCAAGAACACGCTTACGGACGGGCCTGGCATCGAGAACACGCTTACGGACGGGGCCTGGCATCGAGGCCACGCTTATGGACGGGGCCTGGCATCGAGATCACGCTTATGGACGGGGCCTGGCATCGAGATCACGCTTATGGACGGGGCCTGGCATCGGCTCCATGTTTAGGGATGGGGCCTGGCATCGAGAACAGGCTTACGGACGGGGCCTGGCATCGACTCCATGTTTACGGACGGGGCCTAGCATTGAGAACACGCTTACAGACGGGGCCTGGCATCGACTCCATGTTTACGGACGGGGTCTGGCATCGATAACACGCTTACGGACGGGGCCTGGCATCGGCTCCATGTTTACGGACGGGGCCTGGCTTTGAGAACACGCTTACGGACGGGGCCTTGCATCGACTCCATGTTTACGGACGGGGCCTGGTGTCGAGGACACGCTTACGGACGGGGCCTGGCATCGACTTCATGTTTACGGACGGGGCCTGGTGTCGAGGACACGCTTATGGACGGGGCCTGGCATCGAGAACACGCTTATGGACGGGGCCTGGCATCGGCCTGGTGTCGAGGATACGCTTACGGATAGGGCCTGGCATTGAGGCCTGGCGTTAAGGCATCGATGCTGCATTTACTTTCTTCCCAGCAAATGAGAATCTGCCTCCCAATTTTTAGGGGGATGGAAGATTTTTAAATTTCCAGTGAACCCCACTGCTGGTCAGCCATTATCGATAAAAAGTCACCTAACCCTGGCTGAAGCTGTGTTATCAGCTGAAAAAGCCGCGTGGTGGGTTTCTCACCGACCACTGTGGTGTGTGGCTCCAGAGGCAGCTTCTGGAGTAACCCTGGCTGAAGCTGCGTTCACGCTATCATGCATTCAGTGCTGGTTCTGCTGGACCTTCTCAGTGGAGCTTCTGGTCCCTCCGCCAATAACAGGACTCAAGCCAGCCATCAGTATCCATTTAACATGCACTGAATCACCTCTGGTCTTCCATAACCTGGACTTTTCGGATTAAGTCTGCTGGAGGAGGAGGAGGGTGAAGAATGATAAAGATCGCAAGGAGCAAGGTTTACGTTCAGCTAGCATGGTGTGTTTTCATGGTCAAAGAGCAAAGTGCCCGACCAGGCAGCTACAGAATATTGTGCCAAGAGAGCCAGTGGCTCAAGGGGCAGTGAGCAGATATGAACTGGATGGTGGGGCTTCAACGCTTCACTCAACAGGGTCTCTGGAGCTAGAGGAGGTCTACGAAGCTGGAAAGAAACCTCCAACTGAGCAGGTCGCCCTCTGAGTAGGAACCACAGACAAGGGGGCTGTCACTCACTCCCAGTGATGGGGAACAGCCAAAAACACAAGCTTGGTATATGGGTAGCCTGGTGAAAATGACAGATGTCCAAGAGGGTTCACTTAACAGCAAGATATCGCCAAATAGTGAGAAGAGTGAGCCTGCAGTGAAATTGCACGTTTACCGTCGACTGTCACGTAAATGACAAGTGCAATGCTCTGCTTTCTCTGTCTGCTTTACTCCTGGCAGGTACAGAGAGGAGCATCAGAAGATAGCGGTGCAGGGAAGGAGGGGCAGAGTCTGCAGTGGCCAGGGGCAAAGCGGGGGCTGAACCACATGCTCTGAGAGGGGGCCGGATCACTGTCCAGGGAGGCAGGCAGCCCGAGAGGGGGAATGCGTTAGCACACATCACAGCGACAAGAGACACGAGGCGGCTGACAGGCCCCTCCCACCACCTCGGGGCTCGAGTCTTGGAGCCAATCGTGACCAAGCTGAGAAGCATCCAGGCCGGCTCTGCCAGGTGGAGCAGCAGCTCCTTCCCCGAGGCTGTCAGGACACTAAATACCCTGCTGCCCCCCCAGCCTGGCACTGCCCACTTTAACTCTTAAACTTACTGTTATTATCTATTTATTATTCGTTTTTAGCCACTACATGTTTAACCCAGTCCGTTATGAGTTAAAACACCTACAACCCGCTTTACCTGCATTTTCGAGTGTAAGCCCTGTGCAAACCCTCCCCCCATCACTCTCTGCATGTATGTCACACCGCGCTCCCGGGGGGACACTACTTTGTGGCACTATGCACCTGCATATGGACACCATGACAATATACCCCCTGACTTGACTTGAGGCATCCCTGTGTCCCCTAGGACTGTGACAGCTGCACCAGAAGAGGCCCGATAAGCTTCACCCAGAAACACAGAGACTCACCGCAGCGCTTTTCTCTCCCTGCAGCCATTAACTGAACCACAATCATCGCCGCTGCCTCCAGCTTTCACTCAAATTTCACAAACCCAGTGTTTTCTCACTACATAAAATACTTGGCTTCAGGCTCCAAAGCGCTTCCCCACAAACTACTGCAATTTCAGACATTTCCCATTTCTAATAACTATTTACTGTAAAACCGCAGTTTACACAATCTGAGAGAGCATCAAAACTATATATGCAAAGTAGGTTTGGGGGTGCTGGCTGGTCATGGGGTCCATATTAATGGAAATCTCCACAAATCGATTTTGTCCCAAACACACTTAACACGTTTCAGTCACATGACCTCGTGTGGAACATGTGGTGCTCCATCCAATTACTCCCCCCACATGTCATTAATAGCCCTTCACGGCGCCCAATGCCACCCCCCAAACCCGGGCCTGGCTTGATTAGTGGCGTGGTGAAAAGCCCGTTCTGTGTCCCGGGTCCAACATCCTCACTCTGGCTGCCCGATCAGCAGGACGCTGGCCCCATTTCTTTAAGGGGGTGTGCTTCATTTGCTTTGCGGAGCCCAGCCTCCCCAGATGACCTCCACAGCGGCACACTTTGCTCTGTAGAATGTTCCGGGGCCGCAAGCAAAGAAACCTCGATTGAATAGGTGGTGATACAGGAAACAGGGCTAAGCGTTGGCGTTAAGGCTGCCTCTAAGCTCAGTAAAGCCAGTCATTGTTTGTCTAATCTGATATGTATCTTATGCTATGTGATGTTTTCATAGTGTCATGTTATGTCACGTCATGTCATGTAGATTGACAGACACTCTCCCCTCTGTCTCCCCTCCCCTTAAATTATTGATAATTGTATGGTATTTTTTGCACTCTGTAAACCACCTCACAAACACTGTCTTTAGCCCTGTAATGTCTGTCCAGTCATGAATGCTGCACCCTGGGTCCTGGAGGAATGTTATTTTATTTTGTTATTTCTGTTCTGTACATGCCTGGGGTAACATTAAAATTCTACTTGCTTCATGTCTATAACACCGAAGGGAGGGTCACTAAACCCCATCTTTACCGTGTAGACGGTCTACACCGCATCCATCATCAAACCAGATCGGTATCCAGGCAGCTGTTTTCATAAGACGGATCTATTTAAGAGCGTAGCTAAGTAATGTTTAGCACCTCACTCCTGCTTTCCTATATGCAGTATACACTAAAGACCATCATTCAGCGAACAAAGCACAACATTTGTTGCGCTAACTTAAACAGCAGATTTCCATTCCTGCCTGTCTGGCTGGATGATTTACTGCAGGTGTGAAGGCCTCTGAAAGCCAAACAAAGTCCTCCCATGAAAAATGTCTCCATCCCCAGACCACACAATGGCGATTCCGCGGGTGACCCTGGAGGCCGCGGGTTCAGAAGGGCCCTCAGCACCTGTTACTGCTAATGAATTCCAGTCATTCCCCCGCCAGAGGCCCAGGGTCACTGGCCGACATCCCCGCGGCGTACCCTGGTACGGGCGTGAAATCAGGAACGGGGGTCGGAACTGATCACCCGAAATCACGGCAACTTTTCAAGTAGCATTTCTGCCAGGGTGACTTGCATGCTAGACAGAAAGTTGGAGAATAAATCATACGCATCATACCTTGTCTCCTGTGTCCCCCTTGTGCCCCGGCAGCCCCACTGGACCCGGCAAACCCTGCTCTCCCTGCAAAGCAGGAACACAGAGTTACTCATGTCTCCTCCATTAACCCCAAAGCATCAAAAACCTGACAGGCCCACCTCTCACTAAAGCCTGGCACAGGTCATCGGAGACGGAAAACGCCGTCGCTCATGCCAAAGCTGTGCCTTAGGGGCAGCTGCCCACCCCCCTGGCGATCGTGCCGGGGGCTCGTCGGGTAAATGTGCTCTAATGCCGCTTTATTTTGCATGGAACACACAGTCCTCGGCTTGGTTAGGGAATAATTACTGCGAAACGGACGTGCCTTCGCCAACGGACACTGGCATCTGTCGCTGGACCGCTGGATTGGCTGGGAGAAGAGGGTGGGGATGAGGCTGGTGGCTGGCGGGGGGGCCGTCGCACACTGATGGGGAACATGCTGACCGTTAAAAACAGCTCCTACCCCCCTGAGGAACAGTGTGTCACTTAGCGATATCCAACCCCTTATATGGTGTTCATTTAAACATTAAGTTAACTGGTGTCCCATCCAGCCGGGTGCCCTCCCCCAGTCCTGACCAGAAGAAGCAGTTAGAGATGGATGGACGGAAATATGCATAAATATGTCACATTAAATCATTATGCTATATTTATATGAAAGTATTTCATTTAAAACTTTGCTTACACACCTCAGCAGCTCTGAAACGATTGATTTAACGAACGTTTTTTTGACAGCATGCTGAGTACTGCTGCCACATGAGTATTATAAACACTTACAAATCATAAGGAATTTGTTTAATACAGCTGATGGGAATCAGAAGCCGCACTTTTTAGCCGAGGCCCCCTGCTGGAGAGGGCTGGTGCTGCTGTCTGTTGATACGGGAACCTCCAGTCTAAATGCCATTCGGTAGTGACGGACAAAATGGCACCTCATGAACCATTTGATGTATTTTTTCACCCTACTAAGGGACACACTTGGTTTGCTTTGGGACATACTTTGTGTCCTTTGTTGAATACGGAGCACCATCCAGTGGGGTCAAAAAATACAGAAAATGGTTCGCAAAGCGTCATTTTTTCCATCACCACCATTTGGTGTAAGAGCTCAGTCGCATGTCCCGCATCCGTGTGGCCCATCTGCATGCTAAACCCGGTCCTGGCTGCATGCAGGGCCGCCTTGGAGCATGCTCTCACCGTGGACCCCGGGATCTCGCAGCAGCTCTCCATCTCGACGCTCTTTGGGTCACAGTAGATTAAGATCTGCTGCAGCTCGATCTGGGAAAAGGAGGTGTTCCTGCTCAGTTCCAGCTAAAGAGGAATCGCAGATTTCCCAGCTGAGCAGGACATGCGGTAACTGACCATGTTTATTAATTAATTAATTAATATTTGAAGATACTCTTACGAAGACCGTTTATCTCAGTTGAGGATTACAGACTCCGAGACGCACGCTTCCCCACACTCACATCCACGGGCCGGCCGCTCTCGACCCGCGTGGCGATCAGCGTCCTTCCGCTGATGTCCACTCCGTCCTTGACGTCGGTCAGGCGCCGCTCGATCAGCTTGCAGTCCACATAGATGGACAGGATGCTGGCCTGTACAGACACACTGAGCCTATGCCACTGCCGGTCAAACAGCACCTGCAGGTCGCGGCTGCGGAAGGTGTACAGCAGGATGCTCTTCAGGGGACCGCGGGCGGAGAACTCCATCACCTTCTTGGCACCGTCGACGATCAGGGACATCTGCATGGACAAGGCAACAGGGAGGGGCGCAAAACACCTTATGAGATTTTGGTTCAGACAGGCATAAGTACAGAAGGCTCTATTAGGGTTAGGGTTGGGCTCAGAGGCGGATGGCTGCAGGAAGACATTTTTGTAATAATGAATCTCTTACCTGTGGGGCTCCGGATGCATCAGATATCTGCCACAGGTACCAGCGGTCCTTTTTGGTGGTTTTCCTGAGCCGGAATGTTGCAGCCAAGGAAAATTCACTGGGAAGCCCGCTGGGAAAGACCAGTCTGGAAAGACCCAGAGTGGAAGCTGAACTTTCACGAAAAGCTTGACCACTGTCCATGTTCACCTGTCCTACGCATGCAGCAGTGAGGCGACCCAAACTGGTGAGAGACGGCAGTGAGCCCCTGTCAGCTTCTGCTCTGGTGGGGATAAGGCCCTCTGACCCAAATCCCAAGGCCAAAACAAACCCCTTTTATCATCTAGACAAACATTTTAGGTAGATGAACTTATAGAGCATCAGGACAGAAACTGCTCTTCATGAAGGCTTTGACATTTCTGTGTGAGGCCAGTAAGGCACCTTAATACCGAGCAGAGCCGTCTAACACAGAGGGATGGTCGATCGCACCCCTACAGTCCTGCGGTGTTAAACGGAAACGCCCCCCTCCGCCAGGCATTAAATTTAATTCCCAGAAATCCCATTACAGTAAATCCTACAGATATTGCTGCAGTCTGTCTTTTATGAAGGGAAACAGCCCTCAGTTCAGGCTTTGTGGGAATCCGCTGCCAATGACCTCAGCCTGAGGTGTGCGATTGGCACCTTCGCCACACCCACCATTTTTATGGCCTAAAAACATGTAATATATAGGGAATCTTTAGTTAAGGTCTGACAACCAACAAAGGATATATGTACATGTATACATGTACACAGTACATGTATGTATATATATATATACTGTATATATGTTTTATAGGTATATTAAAAAGTATTTGCCCTTCAGACGTATATTTATTCCATAACTTAGGGTCTAGAAGATACAGCCCAAACATTTTACTGAGTACTTAGATAAAAATAATGGCTTTCATTTACGATACAGTACACTCATACAGTATGCTTTGATTTTATGCCAGTTCTGATTTATGTAGTCCCCCTAATTTTGCTTCGAATGCAGAAGACTTAAAGAAGGGAAAACATATTACTTATTATCGATCCATATCCCTAAGTTATCAGATTAGATAAACTTTGTGCATCCACTTAGGAAAACAATGTTTTTTTTTCTTCTTCAAAATTCATCGTAGGTTTTACGTCTCTGAGAAACTGAGAAAATACCAACGACCCATACAGATGATTAAAGAGCACCATTAACATACTTTTATATATTAATATATCTTCAGAAACATGGTAACAAACGATCTCTGAAATCTTCAAACTGCTCTTTTTCCCTGACCTTCTCTTAAAACTTCTACGTCCTCTGAAAGCATTTTAAAGGATAAATTTGATTTGCGTTCGTGCGGAATAGCAAAGTCGGTCTGTTTGGGTCGACCCTTTTAAGCATTTCCCCTTGTATTTAATTATCTGACATGTTAAAAGAACAAATGAATAATTAATTTTTCACTAAAATCGCCCGTTCTGGCGCTGACAGCTGACGGAGAGCTGCATGAGGATGACTGAAAATTAGTTTCAGCTCCAACAGATAATCTCATGTTCTCCAGTGTCCCCTGAATTCAGGGAAACGGGGGGGGGGGGGACATTGACAGGTTTATTATAATGAAATATGCATGGAGGGATAGTCATGTTGTAGGACAGGGATGGCGACCAACACATGGAATGTGGCAGACAGACTCCCTGGGGACAGTAGACTCTTTCCAGAACATTCATTAGAATTCAAGGACACTGGAATAAGCCCTGGGTTCTGGTGGAAGGACCAGAGCTGTGTACGGTCAGC
Organism: Hippopotamyrus pictus; assembly: GCA_026781145.1. Taxonomy (NCBI): domain Eukaryota; kingdom Metazoa; phylum Chordata; class Actinopteri; order Osteoglossiformes; family Mormyridae; genus Hippopotamyrus; species Hippopotamyrus pictus. The sequence continues at coordinate 1,962,923 of JAODLC010000065.1, read as the reverse complement.
CCGGCTGAGCTGAGACTGCTGAGTAATCAGCCTTAAGACCAACGCTGCCGGAAAATGTATTCATATGACAGACTTAAGCGGGCAGAGGGTGGCCAGTGAAGACAGACAACAGATTTAGGGGGCTTTGAGGTTCTGCTTGAACCTCCTGACAGACGGTAAGTTCGCGCAGCATGCTTGCCATGACCCCAAAAAGCTGTGGGGTTAGAGAGCCACCCGCCCCCGGGGTCCCAGCTGCCTCAGCTTTTGGCACGAATCCAGCATGTGTCACATACTATTCGTCACGTGTGACATTTTCATCTTAACACTTTTTCCTGAACTTCCAGAACTGCGTGAGCTGGATTTCCACTGGGTTCCAAAGCCGATTCGCAAGCTGGGAACTTGTGGTGCGATCGAGAACCAGGTGTCAGACAAATGAGAAAAATGTCAAGCGGTAACCACAGGAGCAGCCTGAATCGGCCAGTTAACCTTTTAACATGTTTATAGGGGAGAGAAAAGCACTTACAACTGCTGTCGTAAATAAGTACGACTCCACTCCTGGCTCAGTGCCATTAAACTCCTTTTCAGGAAAAGGAAAACTTGAGGCGTAACTCCCAGTCACAGCCGTGGGTCAGAGCCCGGACGGGTATGCAATGGTACATAAGGGTGTCTGTGGGTTAGGAGTAAGTAAGGGTGTGTACTGTATTACTGTATTTCAAGGGGTATACGCTGGTCAAGGCTACATATATATCATAGTTAAGGGTACATGCTGCAGCTAAGAGGGTATATTGTAGTTAAAGATGAATGAAGATAAGGGTATATTCTATAGCTAAGTGACATCACTTTCTTGGTGTAGAGTGACTATCGCAAGTCAAGGACTCTGTGGTTGGCAGACAGCTCTGGCCTGGTGGGTGTCACTGATGTCCTCTGTGGGGGTGTCTTAAGCTGCCCCTGAGACAGAACACAAGAGGCAGGGCTTGTTGAAACCCATTAATGAGCGAGGAGCTGGAACAAGAGGGCGGCCTCATCAAACAGGCGCCGCTCGAATGTGGCGGCAAGCGAGTGGTGGCAGAAGGTCATTTTGGCCTGGAAAATACATCGAAGGTTTATTTTGGAAGCCAGGAACTGAACTAATCCTTCATCTCTTAAAAAGCATGTTCCAGGACATCTCCGTGTAACTGTATCAATCGGGGCCCAGGGAGCTGGGAAAGATGATCCTGGCTGCGTTTCCTGAGGGTAAAGTGAGAGATGTTTGGAGTTTGTGACAGGGAGCCTTCCCTCCCCAGCTGACGGGCGGTGTCACCTGTCAGGGCGCTCAGATCATCGAGACTGAGCTCCTGCCTGCTTCCCCTCTCACGAACTGGCCTGAAAAGTGGCTGAATCGGCAGGCCGCCGGTTGTGGGCGGTGCCCAGAGTGACGGCGGTCGGAGTTTGCTGGCCAAGGCGCGCACCCCCCCTCAAGTGTCCTGCATTGCGCCGTGTGACGTGACCGCTCTAAAAATACAGTTTCGCTTGAAGTGAGATGGAAAACACTCAGAAGCTTGAACTTCAAAACGAGGGAGCGACGGGCACGACTGCAGAGCGAGCGCAAGGGTTTGTTTGACAACGAAACCTCATCAAATATTTAACTCTCCATTACCTAGATCTATCAACTCTATTGGCAAGCTTATAATGCAACAGTCTTGGTTTATACACAATGCTGGGTAAGATACCTTAATGGTCGTGCAATATAAACGTGCAACACTGTAACATTCCACATCTAGAGAAGAGCAGGATATCAGTACCATAAATAGACACATCAAAGAAAAAATGAAAAGCCAGAGGAAATCAAAGAGCCAGCGTGTACGTGCCAGGGCCACACCGTTGTCACCGCGCTCATGATTTTTCCAGTGCTATTTCCAGGCCTCTCCGACATTCCCCAGGAATTGCGAGCTCCCTTCATCCTCTGGGCTGCGTGGCCCATCTGTGCGCTCGTCCTCGCCAAACTACTCGATGCATCTCACCTCACAATTTGCCCTTATTAGTAAACGCAAATGGGATTATCGGCAAGATATACGGGTCAGCGCGTGGCAGCCAGCAGAAAGCCAACTTAAGGCTGCTTTTTTTCCCTCCGGATATCGGCTGGAACGCAGGTAAGCCTACACTCTGAGAAAAGGCCACTGCGCAGCCCTGAAACCTGAGGCCGGCCTGGCCCTCCGAGAGTCTGCTTGGCCTGTATGGGGCATTGACTCATGGGCAGTTTTGGAATCGGTCACTAAGGAGCTGAACGCTCTCAGCCATCCGTTACATTTACGTTACATATTGGTATGAATATCATTTACAGTTTATTTATTTAGCAGATGGGCTTTTCCAAAGTAACATACAGTAAAACTGGTCTAAGTCGCTGGCTTGTAACTTGTCAATGTGCACAAGTCGACGCTCAAGCAAAAGTCCCGATTTTTCCTAATGATGTTTCCTTAAAATTCCTTGTGTAA